>JAIRCJ010000071.1:0-366902 GCA_020883675.1 Bruguiera gymnorhiza | reverse complement strand
AGTTAATTCAACAAAAAATACAAGTAATGAACTCAATTGTATAAACTACACTGTTGTGGATAAATATTATAAATAGCAATCATAATTGTCAATGTTGGACAAGCATATATCTCTAGAGGGAGTGGAAAACATCTTATTAGGGTCCGTTGTATTTGCTTTTTCTTAGTAAGACGTTTGCCAACTATAGTTATAGAAATCAATACAAATTGCATTGTGGTATGGGAGATAATTAAGAAATTTACAACATTTAAACTCAATTGATTATTAACAACACATTTTATCCCTATAAGACTTTAAAATCTTCTTAAAATTGAAAAAATGCAATGTTTTGATTTTTTAATATATTGTTAATTCCCTTTCAATTTAAATGGTCTAAAAGCATATTATTTGAATATGTTTATTCAACAAAAATACAAGTAATGAACTCAATTGTATAAAATACACTTTTATGGATAAATATTATAAATAACAATCACAAATTTCAATGTTGGTTAAAGCATATATCTCTAGAGAGGACTAGGAAAACTTCTTATTAAGGTCCGTTGTATTTGCTTTTTCTTAAGTAAGATGTTTATAGACTAAAATTATAGAAATCAATACAAATTGCATTGTGGCAAGGGAGATAATTAAGAAATTTACAACTTTTAATCTCAATTGATTATTAATAACACATTTATCCCTATAAGACCCTGAAATTTTGAAAATTGAAAAAAAATGCAATGTTTTTGATTTTTTAATCTATTATTAATTCCCTTTCAATTTAAATAGACAAAAAAGCATATTATTTGAATATTTTAATTCAACAAAAAAACAAGTAATGAACTCAATTGTATAAAATACATTTTCGTGGATAAATATTATAAATAGCAATCATAATTTTCAATGTTGGATCAATTATATATCTCTAAAGGGGAGTCGGAAAACTTCTTATTATAGTCCATTGTATTTGTTTTTTCTGAAGTAAGATGTTTGCAAACTAAAATTATGGAAATCAATACAAATTGCATTGTGGCAAGAGAGATAATTAAGAAATTTACAACATTTAGACTCAATTGATAATTAACAACACATTTATCCCTCTAAAATTCTGAAAATTGCATAAATGCAATGTTTTGATTTTTTAATATATCATTAATGCTCTTTCTTTTTAAATGGAGTGAAAAGCATATTATTTGAATAAGTTAATTCAAGACAAATACAAGTAATGAACTCAATTGTATAAAATACACTTTTGTGGATAAATATTATAAATAGCAATCACAATTTTAAATGTTGGGTCAAGTATATATCTCTAGAGGAGAGTGGGAAAACTTCTTATTAAGGTCTGTTGTATTTGATTTTTCTTAAGTAAGGCATTTGTAGGCTAAAATTGTAGAAATCAATACAAATTGCATTGTGGCAAAGGAGTTAATTAAGAAATTTACAACATTTAAACTCAACTGATTATTAATAACACATTTATCCCTCTAAGTTTATAAATTCTAGAAATTGAAAAAATACAATGTTTTGATGTTTTAATATATTGTTAATGCTCTTTTATTTTAAATAGAGTGAAAAACATATTATTTGAATATGTTAATTCAAGAAAAATACAAGTAATGAACTCAATTGTATCAAATACACTTTTGTGGATAAATATTATAAATAGCAATCACAATTTTCAATGTTGGGACAAGCATATATCTCTAGAGGGGAGTGAGAAAACTTCTTATTAGGGTTCGTTGTATTTACTTTTTCTTAAGTAAGAGGATTGTAGACTAATATTCTAGAAACCAATACAAATTGCATTGTGGCAAGGGAGATAATTAAGAAATTTACAACCTTTAAACTCAATTGATTATTAACAACACATTTATCCCTGTAAGACTCTTAAATTCTGAAAATTGAAAAAAATGCAATGTTTTGATTTTTTAATATATTGTTAATTCCCTTTGAATTTCAATGGATTGAAAAGCATATTATTTGAATATGTTAATTCAAGAAAAATACAAGTAATGAACTCAATTGTATAAAATACAATTTTGTGGATAAATATTATAAGTAGCAATCATAATTTTCAATGTTAGGTCAAGCATATATCTCTAGAGGAGAGTGGGAAAACTTCTTATTAGGGTTCGTTGTAATTGTTTTTTCTTAAGTAAGACATTTGCAACCTAAAATTGTAGAAATCAATACAAATTGCATTGTGGTGAGGGAGATAATTAAGAAATTTACAACATTTAAACTCAATTGATTATTAACAACACATTTATCCCTATAAGATTTTAAAATTCTTAAAATTGAAAAAATGCAATGTTTTGATTTTTTAATATATTGTTAATTCCCTTTTAATTTAAATAGTCTGAAAAGCATATTAATTGAATATGTTTATTCAACAAAAATACAAGTAATGAACTCAATTGTATAAAATACACTTTTGTGGATAAATATTATAAATAGCAATCACAAATTTTAATGTTGGTTAAAGCATATATCTTTAGAAGGGAGTGGGAAAACTTTTTTTTAAGATTCGTTGTATTTGCTTTTTCTTAAGTAAGATGTTTGCAGACTAAAATTATAGAAATCGATACAAATTGCATTGTGGCAAGGGAGATAATTACGAAATTTACAACATTTAAACTCAACTGATTATTAACAACATATTTATTCTAATAAGACTCTAAACTTCTCAAAATTAAAAAAATGCGATGTTTTGATTTTTTAATATATTGTTAATGCCCTTTCATTTTAAATGGAGTGAAAAGCATATTATTTGAATATGTTAATTCAAGAAAAATACAAGTAATGAACTCAATTGTATAAAATATACTTTTGCGGATAAATATTATAAATAGCAATCACAATTTTCAATGTTGGGTCAAGCATATATCTCTAGAGGGAAGTGGGAAAACTTCTTGTTAGGGTCCGTTGTAATTGTTTTTTCTTAAGTAAGACGTTAGCAACCTAAAATTGTAGAAATCAATACAAATTGAATGGTGGCAAAGGAGATAATTAGGAAATTTACAAAATTTAAACTCAACTGATTATTAACAACACATTTATCCCTATAAGACTCTAAAATTCAAAAAATTGAAAAAATGCAATGTTTTGATTTTTTAATATATTGTTAAAGCCCTTTGATTTTAAAAGGAGTGAAAAGCATATTATTTAAATATTTTAATTCAACAAAAATACAAGTAATGAACTCACATGTATGGAATACACTTTTGTGGACAAATATAAGGAATAGCAATCACAATTTTCAATGTTGGGTCAAGTATATATCCTTAGAGGGGAGTGGGAAAACTTCTAAATAGGGTCCACTGTATTTGTTTTTTCTTAAGTAAGTTGTTTGTAGACTAAAATTATAGAAATCATTACAAATTGCATTGTCGCAAGGGAGATAATTAAGAAATTTACAAAATTTAAATTCTACTCATTATTAACAACAGATTTATCCCTACAGGACTCTAAAATTTTGAAAATTGAAAAAATGCAATGTTTTGATTTTTTAATATATTGTTAATGCCCTTTCATTTTAAACGGAGCGAAAAGCATATTATTTGAATATCTTAATTAAACAAAAATACAAGTGATGAACTCAATTGTATAAAATACACTTTTGTGGATAAATATTATAAATAGCAATCACAATTTTCAATGTTGGGTCAAGCATATATCTCTAGAGGGGCGTGGGAAAACTTCTTCTTAGGGTCCATTGTATTTGCTTTTTCTTAAGTAAGATGTTTGTAGACTAAAATTATGGAAATCATTACAAATTGCCTTGTGGCAAGGGAGATAATTAAGAAATTTAAAAAATTTAAATCCAACTCATTATTAACAACACATTTATCCCTATAAGACTCTAAAATTCTCAAAATTGAAAAAATGCAATGTTTTCATTTTTTAATATATTGTTAATGTCATTTCATTTTTAATGGAGTGAAAAGCATAATATTTAAATACGTTAATTCAACAAAAATACAAGTAATGGACTCAATTGAATAAAAAACTCTTTAGTGGATCAATATGACAAATTGGAATCCTAAACATCAATGTTGGGTCATGCATATATCTCTATAGAGGAGTGGGAAAACTTCTTATTAGCGTCCATTTTATTTGCTTCTCTTAAGTAAGATGTTTGCAAACTAAGATTAAAGAAATCACTACAAATGACATTATGGCAAGGGAGACAATTAAGAAATTTACAAAATTTAAATTCAACTGATTGTTAACAACACATTTATCCCTATAAGACTCCAAAATTCTAAAAATTGAAAAAATGCAATGTTTTGATTTTTTGATATATTGTTAATGCCCTTTCATTTTAAATGGAGTCAAAAGCATAATATTTGAATACGTTAATTCAGTAAAAATACAAGTAATGAATTCAATTAAATAAAAAAGCCCTTTGGAGGACAAATATTACAAATTGGAATCCTAGACTTCAATGTTGGGTTGTGCATATGTCTCTATAGAGGAGTGGGAAAACTACTTATTAGGGTCCATTGTGTCTACTTTTTTCTTAAGTAAGATGTTTGCAGACTAAAATTATAAAAATCATTACAAATTGCTTTGTGGCAAGGGAGATAATTAAGAAATTTACAAAATTTGAATTCAACTAATTATTAACAAAACATTTGTCCCTATAAGTCTCTAAAATGCTGAAAATTGAAAATATGCAAAGTTTTCATTTTTTAATATATTGTTAATGCCCTCTCAATTTTAATGGGGTGAAAAGCATAATATGTCAATATGTTAATTCAACAAAAATACAAGCAAAGAACTCAATTGTATCAAATACACTTTTATGGATAAATATTATAAATAGCAATCACAATTTTCAATGTTAGGTCAAGTATATATCTCTAGAGGGGAGTGGGAAAACATCTTATTAGGGTCCCTTGTATTTTCTTTTTCTTAAGTAAGATGTTTGCAGACAAAAATTATAGAAATCATTACAAATTGCATTGTGGCAACGGAGATAATTAAGAAATTTGCATAATTTAAATTCAAGTCATTATTAACAACACATTTATCCCGATAAGACTCTAAAATTCTGAAAATTGAAAAAATGCAATGTTTTCAATTTTTAATATATTCTTAATGTCATTTCATTTTAAATGGAGTGAAAAGTATAATATTTGAATACGTTAATTCAACAAAAATACAAGTAATGGACTTAATTGAACAAAAAACTCTTTAGTGGATGAATATGACAAATTGGAATCCTGAACATCAATGGTAGGTCATGCATATATCTCTATAGAGGAGTAGGGTCCATTTTATTTGCTTTTTCTTAAGCAAGATGTTTGCAGACTAAAATTAAAGAAATCATTACAAATGGCATTAGGGCAAGGGAGACAATTAAGAAATTTAGAAAATTTAAATTCAACTTAACAACACATTTATCCCTAGAAAACTCTAAAATTCTAAAAATTGAAAAAATGCAATGTTTTCATTTTTTTAATATATTGTTAATGTCATTTCATTTTAAATGGAGTGAAAAGCATAATATTTGAATACATTAATTGAACAAAAATACAAGTAATGGACTCAATTGAATAACAAAGCACTTTAGTGGATGAATATTACAAATTGGAATCCTAGACCTCAATGTTGGGTTACGCATATTTCTATATAGGGGAGTGGGAAAACTTCTTATTAGAGTCCATTTTATTTGCTTTTTTCTTAAGTAAGATGTTTGCAGACTAAAATTATAAAAATCATTACAAATTGCATTGTGGCAAGGGAGATAATTAAGAAATTTACAAAATTTGAATTCAACTAATTATTAACAACACATTTATCCCTATAGGTCTCTAAAATTCTGAAAATTGAAAAAATGCAATGTTTTCATTTTTTTAATATATTGTTAACTTCGTTTCATTTTAAATGGAGTGAAAAGCATTATATTTGAACACGTTAATTCAACAAAAATACAAGTAATGGACTCAACTGAATAAAAAAGTCTTTAGTAGATGAATATGACAAATTGGAATCCTAAACATCAAAGTTGGGTCATGCATATATCTCTACAGAGGAGTGGGAAAACTTCTTATTAGGGTCCATTTTATTTGCTTTTTCTTAAGTAAGATATTTGCAGACTAAGATTAAAGAAATCACTGCAAATGGCATTATGGCAAGGGAGACAATTAAGAAATTTACAAAATTTAAATTCAACTGATTGTTAACAACACATTTATCCCTATAAGACTCCAAAATTCTGAAATTTGAAAAAATGCAATGTTTTGATTTTTTGATATATTGTTAATGCCCTTTTATTTTAAATGGAGTCAAAAGCATAATATTTGAATACGTTAATTCAACAAAAATACAAGTAATGAACTCAATTGAAGAAAAAAGCACTTTAGTGGACGAATATTACAAATTGGAATCCTAGACTTCAATGTTGGGTTATGCATATATCTCCATAGGGGAGTGGGAAAACTTCTTATTAAGGTCCATTGTATTTGCTTTTTTCTTAAGTAAGATGTTCGCAGACTAAAATTATAAAAATCATTACAAATTGCATTGTGACAAGGGAGATAATTAAGAAATTTACAAAATTTGAATTCAACTAATTATTAACAAAACTTTTATCCCTATAAGTCTCTAAAATTATGAGAATTGAAAAAATGCAATGTTTTCATTTTTTTAATATATTGTTAAAGCCCTTTCAATTTTAATGGAGTGAAAAGCATAATATTCCAATATGTTAATTCAACAAAAATACAAGCAAAGAACTCAATTGTATGAAATACATTTTTATGGATAAATATTATAAATAGTAATCACAATTTTCAATGTTAGGTCAAGTATATATCTCTAGAGGGGAGCAGGAAAACATCTTATTAGGGTCCCTTGTATTTTCTTTTTCTTAAGTAAGATGTTTGCAGACTAAAATTATAGAAATCATTACAAACTGCATTGTGGCAACAAAAATAATTAAGAAATTTGCATAATTTAAATTCAAGTCATTATTAACAACACATTTATCTCTATAAGACTCTAAAATTCTGAAAATTGAAAAAATGCAATGTTTTCATTTTTTTAATATATTGTTAATTTTGTTTCATTTAAATGGAATGAAAAGCATAATATTTAAATACTTTAAGTCAACAAAAATACAAGTAATGGACTCAATTGAATTAAAAACTCTTTAATGGGTGAATATGACAAATTGGAATCCTAAACATCAATGTTGGGTCATGCATATAACACTATAGAGGAGTGGGAAAATTTCTTATTAGGGTCCATATTATTTGCTTTTTCTTAAGTAAGATGCTTGCAGAAATCATTACAAATCGCATTATGGTGAGGGAGACAATTAAGAAAGTTACAAAATTTAAATTCCACTAATTGTTAACAACACATTTATCCCTATAAGACTCCAAAATTCTGAAAATTGAAAAAATGCAATGTTTTGATTTTTTGATATATTGTTAATGCCCTTTCATTTTAAATGGAGTCAAAAGCATAATATTTGAATACGTTAATTCAACAAAAATACAAGTAATGAACTCAATTGAAGAAAAAAGCACATTAGTGGACGAATATTACAAATTGGAATCCTACACTTCAATGTTAAGTTATACATATATCCCTAGAAGGGAGTGGGAAAACTTCCTATTAGGGTCCATTGTAGTTGCTTTTTTCTTAAGTAAGATGTATGCAAACGAAAATTATAGAAATCATTACAAATTGCATTGTGGCAAGGGAGATAATTAAGAAATTTACAAAATTTAAATTCAACGAATTATTAATAACACATTTATCTGTATAGGTCTCTAAAATTTTGAAAATTGATAAAATGCAATGTTTTCATTTTTTAATACATTGTTAATGCCCTTTCAATTTAAATGGAGTGAAAAGCATAATATTTGAATACGTTACTTCAACAAAATTACAAGTAATGGACTCAATTGAATAAAAAACACTTTAGTGGATGAATCTTACAAATTGGAATTTTAAACTTCAATGTTGTGTCTAGCATATATCTCTATAGGGGAGTGGGAAAACTTTTTATTAGGGTGCATTGTATTTGCTTTTACTTAAGTAAGATGTTTGTGGACTAAAATTATAAAATTCAATACAAATTGCATTATAGCAAGGGAGATAATTAAGAAATTTACAAAATTTAAATTCAACTGATTATTAACAACACATTTATCTCTATAAGACTCTAAAATTCTTAAAAATGAAAAAATGCAATTTTTCATATTTTAATATATTGTTAATGTCGTTTCATTTTAAATAGAGTGAAAAGCATAATATTTGAATACGTTAATTCAACAAAAATACAAGTAATGAACTCAATTGAATAAAAAACACTTTAGTGGTTGAATCTTACAAATTGGAATCCTAAACTTCAATGTTGGGTCATGCAAATATCTCTACAAGAGAGTGGGAAAACTTCTTATTAAGATCCATTGTATTTGCTTTTTGTTAAGTAAGATGTTTGCGGACTAAAATTATAAAAATTATTACAAATTGTATTGTGGCAAGGCAGATAATTAAGAAATATGCAGAATTTTAATTCAACTCATTATTAACAACACATTTATTCCTATAAGACTCTATAATTTTGAAAATTGAAAAAATACAATTTTTCATCTTTTAATATATTGTTAGTGTCATTTCATTTTAAATGGAATGAAAAATATAATATTTGAATATGTTAATTCAACAAAAATACAAGTAATGGACTCAATTGAAGAAAAAACACTTTAGTGAATCAATATTACAAATTGGAATCCCAAACTTTAATGTTGGGACATGCATAATCTCTATATGGGAGCGAGAAAACTTCTTATTAAAGTCCATTGTATTTGCTTTTTCTTAAGTAAGATGTTTGGAGACTAAAATTATAGAAATCATTACAAATTGCATGGTGTCAAGGCAGATAATTAAGAAATTTGCAAATTTCTATTCAACTCATTATTAACAACACATTTATCCATATAAAACTCTAAAATTCTGAAAATTGAAAAAATACAGTCTTTTCATTGTTTAATATATTGTTAATGTCATTTCATTTTGAAATGGAGTGAAAAGCATAATATTTCAATATGTTAATTCAACAAAAATACAAGTAATGGACTCAATGGAATAAAAAACACTTTAGTGGATGAATATTACAAATTTGAATCCTCAACTTCATTGTTGGGTCATGCATAATCTCTATAAGGGAGTGGGAAAACTTCTTATTGGGGTGCATTGTATTTGCTCTTTCTTAAGTAAGATATTTGTAGACTAAAATTATAGAAATCATTACAAATTGCATGGTGGCAAGGCAAATAAATAACAAATTTGCAAATTTCTATTCAACTCATTATTAACAACACATTTATCCCTATAAGACTCAAAAATTCCTAAAATTGAAAAAATACAGTATTTTCATTTTTTAATATATTGTTAATGTCATTTCATTTTGAAATGGAGTGAAAAGTATAATATTTGAATACGTTAATTCAATAAAAATACAAGTAATGGACTCAATTGAATAAAAAACACTTTAGTGGATGAATATTACAAGCTGGAATCCTAAACTTCAATTTTGTGTCTAGCATATATCTCCATAGGGGAGTGGGAAAACTTCTTATTAGGGTGCATTGTATTTGCTTTTTTTTAAGTAAGATGTTTGCGGGCTAAAATTATAAAAATCAATACAAATTGCATTATAACAAGGGAGATAATTAAGAAATTTACAAAATTTCAATTTAATTGATTATTAACAACATATTTATCTCTATAAAACTCTAAAATTCTTAAAATTGAAGAAATGCAATTTTTCATGTTTTAATATATTGTTAATGTCGTTTCATTTTAAATGGAGTGAAAAGCATAATATTTGAATATGTTAATTCAACAAAAATACAAGTAATGGACTTAATTGAATAAAAAACACTTTAGTGGTTGAATCTTACAAATTGGTATCCTAAACTTCAATGTTGGGTCATGCAAATATCTCTATAGGAGTGTGGGAAAAGTTCTTATTAGGGTCCATTGCATTTGCTTTTTGTTAAGTATGATGATTGTAGACTAAAATTGTAGAAATAGTTACAAATTGCATTGTGGCAAGGCAGATAATTAAGAAATTTGCAAAATTTTGATTCAACTCATTATTAACAACACATTTATCCCTATCAGATTCTAAAATTCTGAAAATTGAAAAACTGCAATTTTTTGTCTTTTAATATATTGTTAATGTCGTTTCATTTTAAATGGAATGAAAAGCATAATATTTGAATATGTTAATTCAACAAAAATACAAGTAATGGACTTAATTGAAGAAAAAACACTTTAGTGGATCAATATTACAAATTGGAATCTTAAACTTCAATGTTGAGTCATGCACAATCTCTATATGGGAGTGGGAAAACTTTTTATTAAGGTCCACAGTATTTGCTTTTTCTTACGTAAGATGTTTCCAGACTAAAATTAAAGAAATCATTACAAATTGCATTGTGGCAAGGGCGATAATTAAGAAATTTACAAATTTCTATTCAACTCATTATTAACAACACATTTATCCCTATAAGACTCCAAAATTCTCAAAATTGAAAAAATGCAGTGTTTTCATGTTTTAATATATTGTTAATGTCATTTCATTTTGAAATGGAGTGAAAAGCATAATATTTGAATACGTTAATTCAACAAATATACAAGTAATGGACTCAATTGAATAAAAAACACTTTAGTGGATGAATATTACAAACTGGAATCCTAAACTTCAACTTTGTGTCTAGCATATATCTCCATAGGGGAGTGGGAAAACTTCTTATTAAGGTGCATTGTATTTGCTTTTTTTTAAGTAAGATGTTTGCGGGCTAAAATTATAAAAATCAATACAAATTGCATTATAGCAAGGGAGACAATTAAGAAATTTACAAAATTTCAATTTAACTGATTATTAACAACACATTTATCTCTATAAGACTCTAAAATTCTTAAAATTGAAGAAATGCAATTTTTCATGTTTTAATATATTGTTAATGTCATTTCATTTTAAATGGAGTGAAAAGCATAATATTTGAATACGTTAATTCAACAAAAATACAAGTAATGGACTCAATTGAATAAAAAACACTTTAGTAGTTGAATCTTACAAATTGGAATCCTAAACTTCAATGTTGGGTCATGCAAATATCTCTATATGGGAGTGGGAAAACTTCTTATTAGTGTCCATTATATTTGCTTTTAGTCAAGTAAAATGTTTGCGGACTAAAATTATCAAAATCATTACAAATTGCATTGTGGCAAGACAGATAAGTAAGAGATATGCAAAAGTTTAATTCAACTCATTATTAACAATACATTTATCCCTATAAGACTCTATGATTCTGAAAATTGAAAAAATGCAATTTTTCGTCCTTTAATATATTGTTAATGTCGTTTCATTTTAAATGGAATGAAAAGTATAATATTTGAATATGTTAATCCAACAAAAATACAAGTAATGGACTCAATTGAAGAAAAAACACTTTAGTGGATCAATATTACAAATTGGAATCCCAAACTTTAATGTTGGTCATGCATAATCTCTATATGGGAGTGGGAAACTTCTTATTAGGGTGCATTGTATTTGCTTTTTTTTAAGTAAGATGTTTGTGGGCTAAAATTAGAGAAATCAATAAAAATTGCAGTATGGCGAGGGAGATAATTAAGAAATTTACAAAATTTAAATTCAACTGATTATTAACAATACATTTATAACTATAAGACTCTATAATTCTGAAAATTGAAAACATGCAATTTTTCGTCTTTTAATATATTGTTAATGTCGTTTCATTTTAAATGGAATGAAAAGCATAATATTTGAATATGTTAATTCAACAAAAATACAAGTAATGGACTCAATTGAAGAAAAAATACTTTAGTGGATGAATATTACAAATTGGAATCCCAAACTTCAATGTTGGGTCATACATAATCTCTATATGGGAGTGGGAAAACTTCTTATTAAGGTCTATTGTATTTGTTTTTTCTTAAGTAAGATGCTTCTAGACTAAAATTAAAGAAATCATTACAAATTGCATTGTGGCAAGGGTGATAATTAAGAAATTTACAAAATTTAAATTCAATTGATTATTAACAACACATTTATCCCTATAAGCCTTTATAATTCTGAAAAATTGAAAAAATGAAAATTTTCATTTTTTAATATATTGTTAATGTCGTTTCATTTTAAATGGAGTTAAAAGCATAATATTTGAATATGGTAATTGAACAAAAATACAAGTAATGGACTCAATTGAATAAAACACACTTAAGTGGATGAATATTACAAATTGGAATCCTAAACTTCAATGTTGTGTCTAGCATATATCTCCCTAGGGGAGTGGGAAAACTTCTTATTAGGGTGCATTGTATTTGCGTTTTTTTAAGTAAGATGTTTCTGGTCTAAAATTATAAAAATCAATACAAATTGCATTATAGTAAGGGAGGAAACTAGGAAATTTACAAAATTTAAATTCAACTGATTATTAACAACACATTTATCTCTATAAGTCTCTAAAATTCTTAAAATTGAAAAAATGTAATTTTTCATGTTTTAATATATTGTTAATGTCGGTTCATTTTAAATAGAGTGAAAAGCATAATATTTGAAGACATTAATTCAACAAAAATACAAATAATGGACTCAATTGAATAAAAAACACTTTAGTGGTGGAATCTTACATAATGGAATGCTAAACTTCAATGTTGGGTGATGCAAATATCTTTATAAGGGAGTGGGAAAAGTTCTTATTAGTGTCCATTGTATTTGCTTTTGGTTAAGTAAGATGTTTGCAAGCTAAAATTATAGAAATCGTTACAAATTGCATTGTGGCAAGGCAGATAGTTAAGAAATTTGCAAAATTTTAATTCATTATTAACAACACATTTATCCCTATAAGACTCTATAATTCTGAAAATTGAAAAAATGCAATTTTTGATCTTTTAATATATTGTTAATATCATTTCATTTTAAATGGATTGAAAAGCATAATATTTGAATATGTTAATTCAACAAAAATACAAGTAATGAACTCAATTGAATAAAAAACACTTTAGTGGATGAATCTTACAAATTGGAATCCTAAACTTCAATGTTGTGTCTAGCATATATCTCTATAGGGGAGTGGGAAAACTTCTTATTAGGGTGCATTGTTTTTGCTTTTACTTAAGTAAGATATTTACGGACTAAAATTATAGAATTCACTACAAATTGCATTATAGTAAGGGAGATAATTAAGAAATTTGCAAATTTCTATTCAACTCATTATTAACAACATATTTATCCCTATAATACTCTGAAATTCTGAAAATTGAAAAAATGCAATGTTTTCATTTTTTAATATATTGTTAATGTCGTTTCATTTTGAATGGAGTGAAACGTATAATATTTGAATACGATAATTCAACAAAAATACAAGTAATAGACTCAATTGAAGAAAAAACACTTTAGTGGATGAATATTACAAATTGGAATCCTAAACTTTAATGTTGGGTCATGCACAATCTCTATATAAGAGTGGGAAAACTTCTTATTAAGGTCCATTGTATTTGCTTTTTCTTAAGTAAGATGTGTGCAGAGTAAAATTCAAGAAATCATTACAAATTGCATTGTGGCAAGGCAGATAATTAAGAAATTTACAAATTTCTATTCAACTCATTATTAACAACACATTTATCCATATAAGACTCTAAAATTCTGAAAATTAAAAAATGCAGTGTTTTCATTTTTTAATATATTGTTAATGTCATTTCATTTTGAAATGGAGTGAAAAGCATAATATTTGAATACGTTAATTCAACAAAAATACAAGTAATGATCTCAATTGAATAAAAAACACTTTGGTGGATGAATCTTACAAATTGGAATCCTAAACTTCAATGTTGTGTCTAACATATATCTCTATAAGGTAGTGAGAAAATTTCTTATTAGGATGCATTGTATTTGCTTTTACTTACCTAAGATATTTGCTGACTAAAATTATAGAATTCAATACACATTGCATTATAGCAAGGGAGATAATTAAGAAATTTGCAAATTTCTATTCAACTCTTTATTAACAACACATTTATTCCTATAAGACTCTAAAATTCTAAAAATTAAAAAAATACAGTGTTCTCATTTTTTAATATATTGTTAATGTCATTTCATTTTGAAATGGAGTGAAAAGCATAATATTTGAATACGTTAATTCAACAAAAATACAAGTAATGAACTCAATTGAATAAAAAACACTTTAGTGGATGAATGTTACAAATTAGAATCCTAAACTTCAATGTTATGTCTAGCATATATCTCTATAGGGGAGTGGGAAAACTTCTTGTTAGGGTGCATTGTATTTGCTTTTACTTAAGTAAGATATTTGCAGACTAAAATTATAGAATTCAATACACATTGCATTATAGCAAGGGAGATAATTAAGAAATTTGCAAATTTCTATTCAACTCTTTATTAACAACACATTTATTCCTATAAGACTCTAAAATTCTGAAAATTAAAAAAATACAGTGTTCTCATTTTTTAATATATTGTTAATGTCATTTCATTTTGAAATGGAGTGAAAAGCATAATATTTGAATACGTTAATTCAACAAAAATACAAGTAATGGACTCAATTGAATAAAAAACACTTTAATGGATGAATCTTACAAATTGGAATCCTAAACTTCAATGTTGTGTCTAGCATATATCTCTATAGGGGAGTGAGAAAACTTCTTATTAGGGTGTATTGTATTTGCTTTTTCTTATGTAAGATGTTTGCAGACTAAAATTATAGAAATCAATACAAATTGCATTATAGCAAGGGAGATAATTAAGAAATTTACAAAATTTAAATTCAACTGATTATTTACATATATATCTATATGTTGTTCCCACAGCCATGTATGGGTTGTAATTATTGCCAACCAGATCTAAGTGTGCAAGCAGAAGTGGCTCATTCAAGCATTCAAGGGATGAGTTTTCAGTAGAAAGAAAAGAGCAAGAAAAATAAATTAAGAAGGAGGATAATGCTAAATTTTGTATGGAACAGTAATATGAAGCCACATGGAGGGGCAAGAAAGGAAATTTTCCGTAGCTCCAGTAAACCCTATGAGGGTTTGCATTAAAGGGAGTATATAAACCGATAGAGCAAAAAAAAAAAAAAAACAGAGACACCAGCAGAAGAGCAAACCAGAAACACACCACCTACAAGAGGAGATATAATAAACAGACCACCCGGAATAGAAGACAGCAGACCTGGTATCCGTGAGACCACCCGGAACAGAAGACAGTAGACCTAGTATCCGTGAGACCACCCGGAAGAGAAGACAACAGACCAGAACGTATGACGTGAAACGGCAGACCAGAAACGTGAGACAGGCCGAGAGACATGAACCAGCAAAACCAGAAGTGTGGTGCAGGCCAAGAGACGTGAAACGGCAGACCAGGAGCATGGTGCAGGCCGAGAGACGTGAACCAGCAAAACCAGAAGCGTGGTGCAGGCCAAGAGACGTGAAACGGCAGACTAGGAGCATGGTGCAGGCCGAGAGACGTGAACCAGCAAAACCAGAAGCGTGGTGCAGGCCAAGAGACATGAAACGGCAGACCAGGAGCATGGTGCAGGCCGAGAGACATGAAACGACAGACCAGAAGCGTGAGGCAGTCCATGAGACGTGAAACTGCAGACCAGTAGCATGAGGCAGGCTGTGAGACGTGAAATGGCAGACCTGAAGCGTAAGTGCAGGCCGTGAGATGGTGAGATGGCGAGACCAGGAGTTGTGTGAGACAACCTAGAGAAGAAATTCGGTGAAGCATTTCAGAGAACTCAACGAATTTTTCAGATTTCTTCAAGAGAGGTTAGAGAGTGTTTTGGTGATCTTCCAAGCAGTAGTGAAGCAGCCTATTCAAATCAAATAGAGGCAACACAAGCTAGAAGAAGGGTAGACACAGTAAGTGACACTCTTTGTACTATGATTGCTTTGTATTTGCAAAAGTGAAAGGAGTAGAAGATTAAGACATCCATTGTAATCATAGGGAATACCATACTGGTGTTCTCAAGTATAGTGGATTGTCTCGATAGAGGAAGAAACTCTACCACCGTGGAGTACGTCACATTGACGGAACCACGTAAATCTCTTGTGTCCTTGCTTTGAATTTACATTCTGTGTTTTGAATTGAGTTGTGAACACAGCTAAAGAATCATCAAACCCACAACCTAAAAGAAGACCTAGTCAAGAACAACCGATTTGTCTAACAGGCAAGCTGTCTGAAAGGTAACTTTGGGGATTATTGTGATTAGTAGGAAACAATAGATCTACCTTAATTGAATCTGGGAAAGAGTTCATTTTTAGCTTAAATTATCAAAGTTTTTTTTGGGTGTGATACTAATTCACCCCCCCTCTTAGCATCATAGACTAATAGATCCTAGGGTGAAGTTAGGAACTTCACTATAAGACTCTAAAATTCTTAAAATTGAAAAAATGCAATTTTTCATGTTTTAATATATTGTTAATGTCGTTTCATTTTAAAAGCAGTGAAAAGTATAATATTTGAATACATTAATTCAACAAAAATACAAGTAATGGACTCAATTGAATAAAAAACACTTTAGTGGTTGAATCTTACAAATTGGAATCCTAAACTTCAATGTTGGGTCATGCAAATTTCTCTATAAGGGAGTGGGAAAAGTTCTTATTAGGGTCCATTGTATTTGCTTCTTGTTAAGTAAGATGTTTGCAGACTAAAATTATAGAAATCATTACAAATTGCATTGGGGCAAGGCAGATAATTAAGAAATTTGCAAAATTTTAATTCAACTCATTATTAACAACGCATTTATCCCTATAAGACTCTATAATTCTAAAAATTGAAAAAATGCAATTTTTGATCTTTTAATATATTGTTAATGTCATTTCATTTTAAATGGAATGAAAAGTCATGCATAATCTTCATAAGGGAGTGGGAAAACTTTTTATTAGGGTGCACTGTATTTGCTTTTTTTTCAATAAGATATTTGCAGAATAAAATTAAAGAAATCATTACAAGTTGCATTGTGGGAAGGGCGATAATTAAGAAATTTACAAAATTTAAATTCAACTGGTTATTAATAACACATTTATCCTTATAAGACTCTAAAATTCTGAAAATTGAAAAAATGCAATTTTTCATTTTTTAATATATTATTAATGTCATTTCATTTAAAATGGAGTGAAAAGTATAATATTTGAATACGTTAATTGAACAAAAATACAAGTAATGGACTCAATTGGATAAAAAACACTTTAGTGGGTGAATATTACAAATTGGAATCCTAAACTTCATTGTTGAGTCATGCATAATCTCTATAGGGGAGTGGGAAAACTTCTTATTAAGGTCAATTGTATTTGCTTTTTCTTAAGTAAGATGTTTCTTGACTAAAATTAAAGAAATCATTACAAATTGCATTGTGGCAATGGCGATAATTAGGAAATTTACAAAATTTAAATTCAACTAAGTATTAACAACACATTTATCCCTATATGACTCTAAAAATTTGAAAATTGAAAACATGCAATTTTTTATTTTTTAATATATTGTTAATGTCATTTCATTTTAGATGCAGTGAAAAGTATAATATTTGAATACGTTAATTCAACAAAAATACAAGTAATTGACACAATTGAATAAAAAAGACTTTAGTGGATGAATCTTACAAATTGGAATCCTAAACATCAATGTTGGGTCATGTAAATATCTCTATAGGGGAGTGGGAAAACTTATTTTTAGCGTCTATTGTATTTGCTTTTCGTTAAATAAGATGTTTGCAGACTAAAATTATAGAAATCATTACAAATTGCATTGTGGCAAGGCAAATAACTAAGAAATTGGCAAAATTTTAATTCAACTCATTACTAACAACTCATTTATCCCGATAAGACTCTAAAATTCTAAAAATTGAAGAAATGCAATTTTTCATCTTTTTATATATTGTTAATATCATTTCATTTTAAATGGAATGAGAAGTATAATATTTAAATATGTTAATTCAACAAAAATACAAGTCATGGACTCAATTGAATAAAAAAACACTTTAGTGGATGAATATTACAAATTGGAATCCTAAATTTTAATGTTGGGTCATGGATAATCTCTATAGGGGAGTGGGAAAACTTCTTATTAAGGTCCATTGTATTTGCTTTTTCTTAAGTAAGATGTCTCCAGACTAAAATTAAAGAATTCATTACAAATTGCATTGTGGCAAGGGCGATAATTAAGAAATTTACAAAATTTAAATTCAATTGGTTATTAACAACACATTTATCCCTATGAGACTCTAAAATTCTAGAAATTGAAAAAATGCAATTTTTCATTTTTTAATATATTGTTAATGCCATTTCATTTTAAATGGAGTGAAAAGCACAATATTTGAATATGTTAATTCAACAAAAATACAAGTAATGAACTCAATTGAATAAAAAACACTTTAGTGGATGAATCTTACATATTGGAATCCTAAAATTCAATGTTAGGTCTTGCAAATATCTCTATAGGGGAGTGTGAAAACTTCTTATTAGGGTCCATTGTATTTGCTTTTTGTTAAGTAACATGCTTGCAGACGAAAATTATACAAATCATTACAAATTGCATTGTGGCAAGGCAGATAATTAAGAAATTGGCAAAATCTTAATTCAACTCATTATTAACAACTCATTTATCCCTATAAGACTTTAAAATTCTGAAAATTAATATATTGTTAATGTCATTTCATTTTAAATGGAATGAAAAGCATAAAATTTGAACATATTAATTCAACAACAATACAAGTAATGGACTCAATTGAATAAAAAACACTTTAGTGGATGAATATTACAAATTGGAATCCTAAACTTCATCGTTGGGTCATGCATAATCTCTATAGGGGAGTGGGAAAACTTCTTATTAGGGTGCATTTTATTTGCTTTTTCTCAAGTAAGATATTTGCAGACTAAAATTATAGAAATAATTACAAATTGCATTGTAGCAAAGCAGATAATTAAGAAATTTGCAAATTTCTATTCAACTGATTATAAACAACACATTTATCCCTATAAAAATCTAAAATTCTGAAAATTGAAAAAATGCAATGTTTTCATTTTTTAATATATTGTTATGGTCATTTCATTTTGAAATGGAGTGAAAAGTATAATATTTGAAAACGTTCATTCAACAAAAAAACAAGTAATGGACTCAATTGAATAAAAGACACTTTAGTGGATGAATATTACAAATTGGAATCCTAAACTTTCATGTTTGGTCATGCATAATCTCTATAGGAGGGTGGGAAAACTTCTTATTACGGTCCATTGTATTTGTTTTTTCTTAAGTAAGATGTTTCCAAACTAAAATTATAGAAATCATTACAAATTGCATTGTGGCAAGGGCGATAATTAAGAAATTTACAAAATTTAAATTCAACTAATTATTAACAGCACATTTATCCCTATAAGACTCTAAAATTCTGAAAATTGAAGAAATGCAATTTTTCATCTTTTAATATATTGTTAATGTCATTTCATTTTAAATGGAATGAAAAGCATAACATTTGAATATATTAATTCAACAACAATACAAGTAATGGACTCAATTGAATAAAAAACACTTTAGTGGATGAATATTACAAATTGGAATCCTAAACTTCATCGCTGGGTCATGCATAATCTCTATAGGGGAGTGGGAAAACTTCTTATTAGGTTGCATTTTATTTGCTTTTTCTTAAGTAAGATATTTGCATACTAAAATTATAACAATCAATACAAATTGGATTATAGCAAGGGAGATAATTAAGAAATTTACAAAATTTAAATTCAACTGATTATTAACAATACATTTATCTCTATAATACTCTAAAATTCTGAAAATTGAAAAAAATGCAATTATTCATTTTTTAATATATTGTTAATGTCATTTCATTTTAAATGCAATGAAAAGTATAAGATTTGTATATGTTAATTCAACAAAAATACAAGTAATGGACTCAATTGAATAAAAAACACTTTAGTGGATAAATATTACAAATTGGAATCCTAAACTTCATTGTTGGGTCATGCATAATATCTATAGGGGAGTAGGAAAACTTCTTATTAGGGTGCATTGTATTTGCTTTTTCTTAAGTAAGATGTTTGCGAACTAAAATTATAGAAATCAATACAAATTGCATTATAGCGAGGGAGATAATTAAGAAATTTACAAAATTTAAATTCCTCTGATTATTAACAACATATTTATCTCTATAAGACTCTAAAATTATGAAAATTAAAAAAATGCAACTTTTCATTTTTTAATATATTGTTAATGTTGTTTCATTTTAAATAGAGAGAAAAGCATAATATTTGAATACATTAATTTGACAAGAATACAAGTAATGGACTCAATTGAATAAAAAACTCTTTAGTAGATGAATATTACAAATTGTAATCCTAAACTTTAATGTTGGGTCTTGCAAATATCTCTATTGGGGAGTGGGAAAACTTCTTATTAGGGACCATTGTATTGGCTTTATCTTAAGTAAGATGTTTGCAGACTAAAATTATAGAAATCATTGCAAATTGCAGTGTGGCAAGGTAGATAATTAAGAAATTTGGAAAACTTAAATTTGACTGATTATTAACAAAACATTTATCACTATAAGACTCTAAAATTCTGAAAATTGAAAAAATGCAATGTTTTGATTTTTTAATATATTGATAATGCCCTTTCATTTTAAATGGAGTGAAAAGTATATTATTTGAATATGTTAATTCAACAGAAATACAAGTAATATTGGGTCATGCATATATCTCTATAGGGGAGTGGGAAAACATCTTATTAGGGGCCATTGTATTTGCGTTTTCTTAAGTACGATGTTTGTAGAATAAATTTTAGAAAGCATTACAAATTGCATTGTGGCAAGGCAGATAATTAAGAAATTTGCAAAATTTAAATTCAACTCATTATTAACAACACATTTATCTCTATAAGATTTTAAAATTATGAATTTTTTATATATTGTTATTGTCGTTCCATTTTAAATGGAATGAAAAGTATAATATTTGAATATGTTAATTCAACAAAAATACAAGTAATGGACTCACTTGAATAAAAAACACTTTAGTAGATGGATATTACAATTTGGAATCCTAAACTTCAATGTTAGGTCATGCATAATCTCTATAGGGGAGTGGGAAAACTTTTTATTAAGGACCATTGTATTTGCTTTTTCTTAAGTAAGATGTTTGTAGAATAATTTATAGAAATCATTACAAATTGCATTGTGGCAAGAGCGATAATTAAGAAATTTACAAAATTTAAATTCAACTAATTATTGACAACACATTTATCCCTATAAGACTCTAAAATTCTTAAAATTGAAAAAAATGCAATTTTTCATTTTTTAATATATTGTTAATGTCATTTCATTTTGAAATGGAGTGAAAAGCATAATACTTGAATATGTTAATTCAACAAAATACATGTAATGGACTCAATTGAATAAAAAACACTTTAGTGGATGAATAGTACAAATTGGAATCCTAAAATTCAAGGTTGGGTCCTGTATAATCTCTGTAGGGGAGTGGGAAAACTTCTTACTAGGGTCCATTGTATTTGCTTTTTCTTAAGTAAGATGTTTGTAGACTAAAATTAAAGAAATCATTATAAATTGCATTGTGGCGAGGGCGATAATTAAGAAATTTGTAAAATTTAAATTCTACTTATTATTAACAACACATTTATCCTTATAAGATTCTAAAATTATGAAAATTGAAAAAATGAAAATTTTCCTTTCTTAATATATTATTAATGTCATTTCATTTTAAATAAAGTGAAAAGCATAATATTTTAATACCTTAATTTAACAAAAATACAAGTAATGGACTCAATTGAATAAAAAACACTTTAGTGGATGAATAGTACAAATTGGAATCCTAAAATTCAAGGTTGGGTCCTGCATAATCTCTGTAGGGGAGTGGGAAAACTTCTTACTAGGGTCCATTGTATTTGCTTTTTCTTAAGTAAGATGTTTGCAGACTAAAATTAAAGAAATCATTATAAATTGCATTGTGGCAAGGGCGATAATTAAGCAATTTGCAAAATTTAAATTCTACTCATTATTAACAACACATTTATCCCTATAAGACTCTAAAATTCTGACAATTGAAAAAATGCAATTTTTCCTTTCTTAATATATTATTAATGTCGTTTCATTTTAAATAAAGTGAAAAGCATAATATTTTAATACCTTAATTTAACAAAAATACAAGTAATGGACTCAATTGAATAAAAAACACATTAGTGGATGAATATTACAAATTGGCATCCTAAACTTCAAGGTTAGGCCATGCATAATCTCTATAGGGGAGTGGGAAAACTTCTTATTAGGGTCTATTGTATTTGCTTTTTCTTAATTAGGATGTTTGCAAACTAAAATTAAAGAAATAATTACAAATTGCATTGTGGGAAGGGCGATAATTAAGAAGTTTACAAAATTTAAATTCAATTGATTATTAACAACACATTTATCCCTATAAGACTCTAAAATTCTGAGAATTGAAAAAATGCAATGTTTTGATTTTTTCATATATTGTTAATGCCCTTTCATTTTAAATGGAGTGAAAGGCATATTAATTGAATATGTAAATGCAACAAAAACACAAGTAATGAACTTATCTATATAAAATACACTTTTGTGGATTAATATTATAAATAACAATCATAATTTTCCATGTTGGGTCAAGCATATATCTCCGAAGGGTTGTCAGAAAACTTCTTATTAGGGTCCATTGCATTTGCTTTTTCTTGAGTAAGACGTTTGTAGAAATCATTATAAATTGTATTGTGGCAATGCAGATAATGAAGAAATTTGCAAAATTTAAATTCAACTCATTATTAACAATACATTTGTCCCTATAAGACTCTAAAATTCTCAAAATTGGAAAAATGCAATGTTTTCATTTTTTTTAATATATTATTAATGTCATTTCATTTTAAATGGAATGGAAAGCATAATATTTGAATAGGTTAATTCAACAAAAATACAAGTAATGGACTCAATTGAATAAAAAACACTTTAGTGGATGAATATTACAAATTGGAATCCTAAACTTCAATGTTGGGTCATGCATAATCTTTATAGGGGAGTGAGAAAACTTCTTATTAAGGTCCATTGTATTTGCTTTCTCTTAAGTAAGATGTCTGCAGACTAAAATTATAGAAATCAATACAAATTGCATTATGGTAAGGGAGATAATTAAGAAATTTACAAAATTTAAATTCAACTGATTATTAGCAACACATTTATCCCTATAAGACTTTAAAATTCTGAAATTTGAAAAATGCAATGTTTTGATTTTTTAATATATTGTTAATGCCCTTTCATTTTAAATGGAGTGAAAAGCATATTATTTGAATATGTTAATTCAACAAAAACACAAGTAATGAACTCAATTGTATAAAATACATGTTTGTGGATTAATATTATAAATAACAATCATAATTTTCAATGTTGGGTCAAGCATATATCTCTAAAGGGGAGTCAGAAAACTTATTATTAGGGTCCATTGCATTTGCTTTTTCTTAAGTAAGATGTTTGCAGACTAAAATTATAGAAATCATTACAAATTGCATTGTGGCAACGCAGATAATTAAGAAATTTGCTAAATTTAAATTCACCTCATTATTAACAACACATTAATCCCTATAAGAATCAAAAATTCTGAAAATTGGAAAAATGCAATGTTTTCATTTTTTAATATATTATTAATGTCGTTTCATTTTAAATGGAGTGAAAAGCTTAAAATTTGAATATGTTAACTTAACAAAAATACAAGTAATGGACTCAGTTGAATAAAAAACACTTTAGTGGATGAATATTACAAATTGGAATCCTAAACTTCAATGTTGGCTCATACATATATCACTATAAGGGAGTGGGAAAACTTCTTATTAGGGACCACTGTATTTGCTTTTTCTTAAGTAAGATGTTTGCAGAATAAATTATAGAAATCATTACAAATTGCATTGTGGTAAGGCAGATAATTGAGAAATTTTCAAAATTTAAATTCAACTCATTATTAACAACACATTTATCTCTATAAGACTCTAAAATTCTGAAAATTGAAGAAATGCAATTTTTCATTTTTTAATATATTGTTAATGTCGTTTCATTTTAAATGGAATGAAAAACATAATATTTGAATATGTTAATTCAACAAAAATACAAGTAATGGACTCACTTGAATAAAAAACACTTTAGTGGATGGATACTATAAATTGGAATCCTAAACTGCAATGTTAGGTCATGCATAATCTCTATAGGGGAGTGGGAAAACTTCTTATTAGGGTCCATTGTATTTGCTTTTTCTTAAGTAAGATGTTTGTAGACTAAAATTAAAGAATCATTATAAATTGCATTGTAGCAAGGACAATAATTAAGAAATTTGCAAAATTTAAATTCAACTGATTATTAACAACACTGTTGTTCCCATTGCCTTGTATGGGTTGTAATTGTTGTCAACCAAATTTAAGTGTGTAAGCAGAAGTGGCTCATATCTCAAGAATTACAGGATAAGACTAACATGTCAAATAACCTTGTAAAGTGATCTCCTTGGAGTGAACTTAGAGAGGGAGTTTAGCATTGCTGAAGTCTTAGTGTGACAGTGTGACAGGATTGTATACGGATAATAAGTTCATAAGAAGTTAAATCTGCAAGTCCGTAAGCTTGTCCTGAGACTAAGTCCAAGAGCAAAAGTCCGGAGGAAGTGTCCGTAAGATGGTCTGCAGGAGGAGTCCGTAAGAAGATTCCGTAAGGTGGTCCGTAGGAGAAGTCCAAAAGATGAGTCCGTAAGATGTTCTGTAGGATGATTCCTTAAGAAGATTCCGCAAGACCGTCCGAAGGACAAGTCTGGAGGAAGATTCCATAACATTGGTTCATAAGAAGACCACTCCATAGGATGAAGAGTGGATTCCGGAGTTACGAAGTAAATTCCAAAAGTACAGAGTAATTCCGGCAGGGCAGAATAATTTCGGGGTTACGGACAGATAGGGAGTCCATAAGAAGGGAAGGTTATGGAATTTTAACTTAGC
Source organism: Bruguiera gymnorhiza (assembly GCA_020883675.1). Lineage (NCBI taxonomy): Eukaryota > Viridiplantae > Streptophyta > Magnoliopsida > Malpighiales > Rhizophoraceae > Bruguiera > Bruguiera gymnorhiza. The sequence continues at coordinate 341,866 of JAIRCJ010000071.1, read as the reverse complement.
ATTTCCAGAAGATGGGCAGGTATGGGGGTAGTTTCTTCTGTATATTTTTAATTGTTTATGGACAATCCTGGCCGTTCATTTAAGTATTCAAAGGATGAGATTTCAGTAGAAAGAAAAGAGCAAGAAAAATAAATTAAGAAGGAGGATAATGCTGAATCTTGAATGAAACAGTAGTATGAAGCCATATGGAGGAGCAAGAAAGGAAGTCCGCCGTAACTACAGTAAACCCTATTAGGGTTTCCATAGAGGGCAGTATATAAACCAAGACTTATCTCTTTTGAAGTTGTGTGTGTAAGACAACCTAGTGAAGACATTCTGTGAAGCTTAAAGAGAACTCAACGAATTTCCAGATTTCTTCAAGAGAGGTTAGAGAGTGTTTTGGTGATCTTCCGAGTGGCAGTGAAGCAGCCTATTCAAATCAAGCAGAGGCAAGACAAGCTAAAAGAAGGGTAGATACAGTAGGTGACACTCTTTGTATTATGATTGCTTTGTATTTGTAATAGTGAAAGGAGTAGAAGATTAAGACATCCATTGTAACTATATTGTAATCATAGGGGATACCACACTGGTATTCTTAAGTACAGTGGATTGTCTTGGTAGAGGAAGAATCCCTATCACCGTGGAGTAGGTCACATTGGCCGAACTATGTAAATCTCTTGTGTCCTTGCTTTGAATTTACATTCTGTGTTTTGAATTGAGTTGTGAACAAAGCTAAAGAATCATCAAACCCATAACCTAAAAGAAGACCTAATCAAGAACAACCAATCCGTTTAATAGGCAAGGTGTCTGAAAGGTAATTTTGGAGACTATTGTGATTAGTAGGTAACAATAGATCTACCTTAGTTGAATCTGAGAAATAGTTCATTTCTGAGAAGAGTTTGAAATTGTTCACCCACCCACATATTGACAAGAGCTAAAGTATTAAAGAAGTAAAGTACTTTGGCTTAAATTATCAGAGTTTTTCAAGAGGGTGATACTGATTCACCCCCCCTCAATATCACAGACTAGTAGATCCTAGGGTGAAGTTGGGAACTTCAATTGGTATCAGAGCTTAGGTTTACCAATTTGAAGCTTAATAGTTTGGTGTACTAGTTTGAAGGGTTTCAGAAGTTTTAATTTGTTCAGCATACTGAGAAATGGATGCCAGTACCAGCACCAGCACTACTTACAGCAAGAAGGTTCCAATCTTCAATGGAACCAACTACCATATGTGGAGAGCGAGAATGCAGGTGGTATTTGCAACCATGGGCATGGACGTGGTGAAATCAGTACATGAGGGTTTTGTGCCTCCAAAATAAGGTGAAGATCCAACCCCAGAGGAATTAAGGCAGTTTGAGATCAATGGGAAGGCCTCAAATGTCATCATTTCAACATTGACAGATGCTGAATATGCTAAAGTTATGGACTGCAAATCTGCTAAGGAGATATGGGACAGATTGCAGAAGGTCTATGAAGGTGATGGCAGAATGAAGGAGGCCAAGCTTTAAGTTTTCACGGAGAGATATGAATCTCTCATAATGCAGAAAAATGAGACAGTCCAAGAGTTCTTCACCAGGGTTATTAATGCTGTAAATGACCTTAGAAGTCATGGGAAGAACAAGAAGGACTCATCTATTGTGAAAAAAATTATGAGAATTCTACCTGAGATGTTTGCCTCAAAGGTGGCAGCCATAGAGGAAAGTAGAGATCTCAATTCTATGTTACTGCATGATCTCCAGTGCAATCTCATTGCATATAAGATGAGAATAAAGTCAAATGAAAGCTCCTCAACATCAAAGCCATTAAAGGAGGCAGCTTTCAAAGCGATGAAACACTTGAAGATAAGAGAAGAGGAAGAATCATCCAATAAGGATGATGATGATGATGAGGAAGAAAGTGAAGGTGAAGTGTTGGCTTACTTCACAAGGAAATTCAAAAAGGGGTCTAAGAAGGGAAAAGGACAGTTGTCCTTGAGATGTTATCGTTGTGGGAAGACTGGACACTTTGCTTCTCAGTGCAAAGTGAAACTTGACAATGAAGATGAGGATGGTGATGATGAGTAGGATTCAAAATGGAGAAGACCATTATCCAAATCAAAGAAGTCCAGCAAGAAGACTGCCAACCCACAGAAGAAGAAGAGAGGCTCATTCAAGAGTTATGTGAGCCAGACAAAAGAAGCTGATGAGGAGGAAGATGTAGATTCATCAGATGAGCATGCCTTTATGGCATCAGCTCAATGTGGTAGTTCAACCTCTGAAGAGGAAGAGGAGGTTGATGAAGAAGAACCAGATCTTGAAGCCGAGTTAGAAGCAGCTTCAAAGGAGATAATCAAAAGGGGCAGAACCATAAGAAGGTTGGAGGCCCATATAAAACAAGTTGAATCAAAGATTGAGGAAGCAGAAAGTCAAAAAGATGAAATAAGGGCTGAACATATTGACTTGAAGAGAAGATTTGAAGAACAGATCAAAATATGTGAAGACCTTACAATGGAGCTTGCCTCAAGGACTTCAACAATTGAAGAAATGGAGATAGAGTTGCTGAGACTCTAGCAACAACTCAAAAAGAGTGAAGAGAACTTGCAGAAGCTTAAAGTGGTAGGAGAAACAAGCTCTGCAAGAGAAAAGAAGAATGAAGAGAAAGTGCAGCAATCTGAGGCTACACTGCCTAAAGAGAATGAGACTTTGCCACAGAAGTTGAAAGAGAAGGCTGTGACTCAGGATAAGATAGCTGAAGAAAAGAAGACAGTTATTAAACCAAAGCCAGGGCCAAAAATGATGTATGTGGTTAAAGAGCAGCAGCCCATAGCTGCTAAGTCTCAGAAAGAAAAGACTGATCAGCCAGGAACAGTAAAGGCTGAAAATGAAGAAGATTTGAAGAAGCAACCTAGGGTTGCAAACAAACATGAAGAAAAGAAAGTCAGCCAGCCAAGGGCTATGGCTGAACAGAAGAAGGAGAAGAAGGTGGCTGAAATGAAAGGCACACAAGCAAAGAAGCCAGCAACCTTGCCTACACAGCAAGTAATGAACAAAAGAAGACAAGCTGTGGTTAGACCCAAGAAGAGGCAGTTTCAAGGTCACTGCTTTTATTGTGGAGTTTAGGGTCATAAGGCAAGTAAATGGTGGTGGAGAAGGTCAGTATATGTCTCCAACTTGAGAAGATCCGATGCTGCATACAGGGGGAGACAATACACAATTCAGAGGAGAACACCTGTCGTGAGTTTTTGCACATATTGTAAAAAGCAAGGACACACTGATAAGGATTGTTAGTGGAAGCCCAAACTAGTGGTTTCAAAGAACAAGTTTGCTATATTGGTAGACTTGGAACAGTGTGAAAGGTGCGGGCAGGATGGCCATAATGCCAAGAGATGCATGACACTTCTCCCTGAGCAAGAGAAGGCACTCAATGGCACAGTGAAAACAATTGGTGCAGTCAAAGTTGAGAAAAAGGAGAAAGTTATCTTCAAGCCAGTTCAAAAGAAGGAATATAAAGGTAAAAAGGCGGTAGCTACTATGGCTGAAATTGCACTAAAGGCTGACTACAAGGATAAGCAGTGGATCCTTGATAGTGGATGCACTTCACACATGACAGGAGACAAGAGTAAATTATCAAAGCTGAACAAGTCAAGAGAAGGCAGAGTCAAGTTTGGCAATGATGATTCACTCAACATTAGTGGTTAGGGGTCAGTAAATATTGGAAAAGGAAAGCTGAAAGATATTCTGTACGTTGAAGGACTCAGATATAATCTAGCATCTGTCAGCCAACTATGCAATGAAGACCATGAAGTGATATTCACAAAAACAGGTTGGCAAGTAAAGAGTAAAGAAGGCAATACTATTGCAGCTGGGAAGAGAACAGCTGGAAATTTATATGTGATTGATGAGGACAAGACAAACAGCTATTTACTTACAAAAGAAGAAGAAAATCAACTCTGGCATAGGAGGCTAGACACTTAACATAGAAGAACATGAGGAAGCTGACCACTACTCATGCAATCAGAGACATTCTAGACCTCAAGAGAGAGAGAGAGTATGTAAAGACATTCCAGGCCTAGTGAAGACATTCTATGAAGCTTAGAGAGAACTCAATGAATTTCCAGATTTCTTCAAGAGATGTTAGAGAGTGTTTTGGTGATCTTCCGAGCGGCAGTGAAGCAGCCTATTCAAATCAAGCAGAGGCAAGACAAGCTAGAAGAAGGGTAGACACAGTAGGTGACACTCTTTGTATTATGATTGCTTTGTATTTGTAATAGTGAAAGGAGTAGAAGATTAAGACATCCATTGTAACTACATTGTAATCATAGGGGATACCACACTGGTATTCTCAAGTACAGTGGATTGTTTCGATAGAGGAAGAATCCCTATCACCATGGAGTAGGTCACATTGGCCGAACCACATAAATCTCTTGTGTCCTTGCTTTGAATTTACATTCTGTGTTTTGAATTGAGTTATGAACAAAGCTAAAGAATCATCAAACCCATAACCTAAAAGAAGACCTAATCAAGAACAACCAATCCGTTTAATAGGCAAGGTGTCTAAAAGGTAACTTTGGGGACTTCTGAAAATTGGAAAAATGCAGTGTTTTCATTTTTTAATATATTGTTAATGTCATTTCATTTTAAATGGAGTGAAAAGCATAATATTTGAATACATTAATTCAACGAAAATACAAGTAATGAACTTAATTCAATAAAAAACACTTTAGTCGATGAATATTACAAATTGGAATCCTAAACTTCAATGTTGGGTCATGCATAATCTCTATACTAGAGTGAGAAAACTTCTTATTAGGGTCCATTGTATTTTCTTTTTCTTAAGTAAGATGTCTGTAGACTAAAATTATAGAAATCAATACAAATTGCATTATAGCAAGAGAGATAATTAAGAAATTTACAAAATTTAAATTCAACTAATTATTAACAACAAATTTATCCCTATAAGACTTTAAAATTCTGAAAATTCAAAAAATGCAATTATTCATTTTTTAATATATTGTTAATGCCGTTTCATTTTAATTGCAGTGAAAAGCATAATATTTGAATACGTTAATTCAACAAAAATACAAATAATGGACTCAATTGAATAAAAAACAATTTAGTGGATGAATATTACAAATTGGAATCTTAAACTTCAGTGTTAGGTCATGCATAATCTCTATATGGGAGTCGAAAAACTTCTTATTAGGGTCTATTGTATTTGCTTTTTCTTAAGTAAGAAGTTTGCAGACTAAAATTGAAGAAATCATTACAAATTGTATTGTGGCAAGGGCGATAATTAAAAAATTTACAAAATTTAAATTCAACTAATTATTAACAACACATTTATCCCTATAAGAATCTAAAATTCTGAAAATTGAAAAAATGCAATGTTTTGATGTTTTAATATATTGTTAATGCCCTTTCATTTTAAATGGAGTGAAAAGCATATTATTTGAATATGTTATTTAAATAAAAATACAAGTAATGAGCTCAATTGTATAAAATACACATCTATGGATTAATATTATAAATAGCAATCATAATTTTCAATGTTGGGTCAAGCATATATATCTAGAGGGGAGTCAAAAAACTTCTTATTAGGGTCCATTGCATTTGCTTTTTCTTAAGTAAGATGTTTGCAGACTAAAATTATAGAAATCATTACAAATTGCATTGTGGCAAGGCAAATAATTAAGAAATTTGCAAAATTTAAATACAACTCATTACTAACAACACATTTATCCCTATAAGACTCTAAAATTCTGAAAATTGGAAAAATGTAATATTTTCAATTTTTAATATATTGTTAATGTCGTTTCATTTTAAATGGAGTGAAAATCATAATATTTGAATACGTTAATTCAACAAAAATACAAGTAATTGACTGAATTGAATAAAAAACACTTTAGTGGATGAATATTACAAATTGGAATCCTAAACTTCAATGTTGGGTCATGCATATATCACTATAGGGGAGTGGGAAAACTTCTTCTTAGGGACCATTGTATTTGCTTTTTCTTAAGTAAGATGTTTGTAGACTAAAATTATAGAAATCGTTATAAATAGCATTGTGGCAAGGCAGATAATTAAGAAATTTGCAAAATTTAAATTCAACTCATTATTAACAACACATTTATCCCTATAAGACTCTAAAATTCTGAAAATTTAAAAAATGCAAATTTTCATTTTTTAAAATATTGTTAATATCGTTTCATTTTAAATGGAATGAAAAGCATAATATTTGAATATGTTAATTCAACAAAATTCAAGTAATGGACTCAATTGAATCAAAAACACTTTAGTGGATGAATATTACAAATTGGAATCCTAAACTTCAAGGTTGGGTCATGCATAATATCAATAAGGGAGTGGGAAAATTTCTTATTAGGGTCCATTGCATTTGGTTTTTCTTAAGTAAGATGTTTGCAGACTAAAATTAAAGAAATCATTACAAATTGCATTGTGGCAACGGTAATAGTTAAGAAATTTGAAAAATTTAAATTCAACTCATTATTAACAACACATTTATCCCTATAAGACTCTAAAATTCTGAAAATTGAAAAAATGCAATTTTTCATTTTTTAAAATATTGTTAATATCGTTTCATTTTAAATGGAATGAAAAGTATAATATTTGAATATGTTAATCCAACAAAATACGAGTAATGGACTCAATTGAATAAAAAAACACTTTAGTGGATGAATATTACAAATTGGAATCCTAAACTTTATGGTTGGGTCATGCATAATCTCTATTGGGGAGAGGGAAAGCTTCTTATTAGGGTCCATTGTATTTGCTTTTTCTTAAGTAAGATGTTTGCAGACTAAAATTAAAGAAATCATTACAAATTGGTTTGTGGCAAGGGCGATAATTTACAAAATTTAAATTCAACTGATTATTAACAACACATTTATCCCTATAAGACTCTCAAATTCTGAAATTGAAAAAATGGAATATTTCGATTTTTTAATATATTGTTAATACCCTTTCATTTTAAATGGAGTGAAAAGCATATTATTTGAATATGTTAATTCAACAAAAATACAAGTAATGAGCCCAAATGTATAAAATACACTTTTATGGATTAATATTGTAAATAGCAATCATAATTTTCAAAGTTCGGTCAAGCATAGATCTCTAAAGCGGAGTCAAAAAACTTCTCATTCGTGTCCATTGGATTTGCTTTTTCTTAAATAAGATGTTTGCAAACTAAAATTATAGAAATCATTACAAATTGCATTAGGGCAAGGCAGATAATTAAGAAATTTGCAAAATTTGAATTCAACTCATTATTAACCACACATTTATCCTTATAAGACTCTAGAATTCTGAAAATTGGAAAAATGCAATGTTTTCAATTTTTAATATATCGTTAATGTCGTTCCATTTTAAATCGAGTGAAAAGTATAATATTTGAATATGTTAATTCAACGAAAATACAAGTAATGGACTCAATTGAATGAAAAACACTTTAATGGATGAATATTACAAATTGAAATCCTAAACTTCAATGTTGGGTCATGCATATATCTCTATATGGGAGTGGGAAAACTTCTTATTAGGGTTAATTGTATTTGCTTTTTCTTACGTAACATGTTTACAGACTAAAATTATAGAAATCAATACAAATTGCATTATAGCGAGGGAGATAATTATGAAATTTACAAAATTTAAATTCAACACATTTATCCCTATAAAACTCTAAAATTCTTAAAATTGAAAAAATGCAATTTTTCATTTTTTAATATATTGTTAATGTCATTTTATTTTGAAATGGAGTGAAATGTATAATATTTGAATGCGTTAATACAACAAAAATACAAGTAATGGACTCAATTAAATAAAAAACACTTTAGTGTATGAATATTACAAATTGGCATCCTAAACTTCAAGGCTGGGTCATGCATAATCTCTATAGGGGAGTGGGAAAACTTCTTACTAGGGTCTATTGTATTTGCTTTTTCTTAAGTAAGATGTTTGCAAACTAAAATTAAAGAAATCATTGCAAATTGCATTGTGGGAAGGGCGATAATTAAGAAGTTTAAAAAATTTAAATTCAACTGATTATTAACAACACATTTATCCCTATAAGGCTCTAAAATTCTAAGAATTGAAAAAATGCAATGTTTTGATTTTTTTTTCATATATTGTTAATGCCCTTTCATTTTAAATGGAGTGAAAGGCATATTAATTGAATATGTAAATGCACTTTTGTGTAAAATACACTTTTGTGGATTAATATTATAAATAGCAATCATAATTTTCAATGTTGGGTCAAACATATATCTCTGAAGGGGAGTCAAAAAACTTTTTATTAGGGTCCATTACATTTGCTTTTTCTTAAGTAAGATGTTTGTAGACTAAAATTGTAGAAATCATTATAAATTGCATTGTGGCAACATAGATAATGAAGAAATTTGCAAAATTTAAATTCAACTCATTATTAACAACACATTTATCCCTATAAGACTCTAAAATTATCAAAATTGGAAAAATGGAATGTTTTCATTTTTTAATATATTGTTAATCTCATTTCATTTTAAATGGAGTGAAAAGCATAATATTTGGATAGGTTAATTCAACAAAAATACAAGTAATGGACTCAATTAAATAGAAAACACTTTAGTGGATGAATATTACAAATTGGCATCCTAAACTTTAAGGATGGGTCATGCATAATCTCTATAGGGGAGTGGGAAAACTTCTTATTAGGGTCCATTGTATTTGCTTTTTTTTAAGTAAGATGTTTGCAAACTAAAATTAAAGAGATCATTGCAAATTGCATTGTGGGAAGGGCGATAATTAAGAAGTCTACAAAATTTAAATTCAACAAATTATTAACAACACATTTATCCCTATAAGGCTCTAAAATTCTGAAAATTGAAAAAATGTAATGGAGTGAAAAGCATATTATTTGAATATGTTAATTCAACAAAAATAGAAGTAATAAGCTTAATTGTATAAAATACACTTATGTGGACTAATAATATAAATAGCAATCATAATTTTCAATGTTGGGTCAAGTATATATCTCTAGAGGGGAGTTAGAAAACTTCTTATTAGGGTCCATTGAATTTGCTTTTTCTTAAGTAAGATGTTTGCAAACTAAAATTAAAGAAATCATTACAATTTGCATTGTGGCAATGGCAATAATTAAAAAGTTTACAAAATTTAAATTCAACTGATTATTAACAACACATTTATGCCTATAAAACTCTAAAATTCTAAAAATTGAAAAAATGCAATGTTTTGATTTTTTCTATATATTGTTAATGCTCTTTCATTTTAAATAGAGTGAAAAGCATATTATTTGAATATGTTAATTCAACAAAAACACAAGTAATGAACTCAATTGTATAAAATACACATTTGTGGATTAATATTATAAATAGCAATCGTATTTTTCAATGTTGGGTCAAGCATATATCTCTAAAGGGGAGTCGAAAAACTTCTCATTAGGGTCCATTGCATTTGTTTTTTCTTAAGTAAGATGTTTGCAAACTAAAATTATAGAAATCTTTACAAATTGCATTGTGGCAACGCAGATAATTAAGAATTTTGCTAAATTTAAATTCAACTCATTATTAACAACACATTTATCCCTATAAGACTCGAAAATTCTGAAAATTGGAAAAATGCAATGTTTTCAATATTTAATATATTGTTAATGTTGTTTCATTTTTAAATGGAGTGAAAAGCATAATATTTGAATACGTTAATTCAACAAAAATACAAGTAATGGACTCAATTGAATAAAAAACACTTTAGTGGATGAATATTACAAATTGTAATCCTAAATTTCAATGTTGGGTCATGCATATATCCCTATAGGGGTGTGGGAAAACTTCTTATTAGGGTCCATTGTATTTACTTTTTCTTATGTAAGATGTTTATGGACTAAAATTATAGAAATCAATGAAAATTGCATTATGGCAAGTGATTATTAACAACACATTTATACCTATAAGACTCTAAAATTCTTTAAATTGAAAAAATGCAATTTTTCTTTTTCTAATATATTGTTAATGTTGTTTCATTTTAAATGGAGTGAAAAGTATAATATTTGGATACGTTAATTCAACAAAAATTCATGTAATGGATTCAATTGAATAAAAAACACTTTAGTGGATGAATATTACAAATTGGAATCGAAAACTTCAATGTTAGGTCATGTATAATCTCTATAGCGGAGTGGCAAAACTTCTTATTGGGGACCATTGTATTTGCTTTTCCTTAAGTAAAATGTTTGCAGACTAAAATTATAGAAATTATTACAAATTGCATCGTGGCAAGGGCGATAATTAAGGAGTTTACAAAATTTAAATTCGACTGATTTTTCATAACACATTTATCCCTATAAGACAATAAAATTATGAAAATTAAAAAAATGCAATGTTTTGATTTTTTCATATATTGTTAATGCCCTTTCATTTTAAATGGAGTGAAAACCATAATATTTGGATATGTTAATTGAACAAAAATGCAAGTAATGGACTCAATTGAATAAAAAACACTTTTGTGGTTGAATATTACAAATTGGAATCCTTAGCTTCAATGTTAGGTCAAGCATATATGTTTAGAGAGGAGTGGGAAAACTTCTTATAAAGGTCCATTTTATTTGTTTTTCTCTTAAATAAGATGTTTGTAGATTAAAATTATAGAAATCATTACAAATTGCTTTGTGGCAATGGAGATAATTAAGAAATTTACAGAATTTAAATTCAACTGATTATTAGTAATGCATTTATGACTATAAGACTCTAAAATTCTGAAAATTGAAAAAATGCAATGTTTTGATTTTTCTAATATATTGCTCATTCCCGTTCATTTTAAATGGAGTGAAAACCATAATATTTGATTTTCTTAATTCAACAAAAATACAAGTAATGGACTTGATTGAATAAAAAACACTTCAGTGGATGAATATCACAAATTGGAATTCAAAACTTCAATGTTAGGTCATACATATATCTCTAAAAGGGAGTCGAAGACATCTTATTAGGGTCCATTGTGTTTGCTTTTCTTAAGTGACATGTTTGTAGATTAAAATTATAGAAATCATTACAAATTGCATTGTGGCAAAGGAGATAATTAAGAAATTTATAGAATTTAAATTCAACTGATTATTAGCAACGCATTTATGACTATAAGACTCTAAAATTCTAAAAATTGAAAAAATGCAATGTTTTGATTTTTCTAATATATTGCTAATTCTTGTTCATTCTAAATGGAGTGAAAGGCATAATATTTGATTTTCTTAATTCAACAAAAATACAAGTAATGGACTTGATTGAATAAAAAACACTTCAGTGGATGAATATCACAAATTGGAATTCTAAACTTCAATGTTGGGTCATGCATATATCTCTAAAAGGGAGTCGGAAGACATCTTATTAGGGTCCATTGTGTTTGCTTTTCTTAAGTAAGATGTTTGTAGATTAAAATTATAGAAATCATTACAAATTGCATTATGGCAAAGGAGACAATTAAGAAATTTACAGAATTTAAATTCAACTGATTATTAGCAACACATTTATGACTATAAGACTCTAAAAATCTGAAAAGTGAAAAAATGCAATGTTTTGTTTTTTCTAATATATTGCTAATTCTCATTCATTTTAAATGGAGTGAAAGGCATAATATTTTAATATGTTAATTCAACAAAAATACAACTAATGGATACAATTAAATAAAAAACACGTAAGTGGATGAATATTACAAATTCGAATCCTAAACTTCAATGTGGGGTCATGCATATATCTCTAAAGGGGAGTGGGAAAACTTCTTATTAGGGTCCATTATGATTGCATTTCTTAAGTAAGATGTTAGTAGATTAGAATTATAGAGATCATTACAAAATGCATTGTGGCAATGGAGATAATGAGGAATTTACAGAGTTTAAATTCAATTTATTATTAACAACGCATTTATCCCTATAAGACTATAAAATTCTAAAAATTGAAAAAATGCAATGCTTTAATTTTTCAATATGTTGTTAATGCCCTTTCATTTTAAATGGAGTGAAAACCATAATATTTGAATATGTCAATTCAACAAAAATACAAGTAATGGACTCGATTGAATAAAAAACACTTCAGTGGATGAATATCACAAATTGGAATTCTAAACTTCAATGTTGGGTCATGCATATATCTCTAAAAAGGAGTCGGTAGACATCTTATTAGGGTCCATTGTGTTTGTTTTTCTTAAGTAAGATGTTTGTAGATTAAAATTATAGAAATCATTACAAATTGCATTGTGGCAAAGGAGATAATTAAGAAATTTATAGAATTTAAATTCAACTGATTATTAGCAACGCATTTATGACTATAAGACTTTAAAATTCTGAAAATTGAAAAAATGCAATATTTTGATTTTTCTAATATATTGCTAATTCTCGTTCATTTTAAATGGAGTGAAAGGCGTAATATTTGAATTTGTTAATTCAACAAAAATACAAGTAATGGGCACAATTAAATAAAAAACACTTTAGTGGATGAATATTAAAAATTGAAATCCTAAGCCTTAATGTTGGGTCATTCATATATCTCTAGAGGGGAGTGGGAAAACATCTTATTAGGGTCTATTGTGTTTGCATTTCTAAAGTAAGATGTTTGTAGATTAAAATTATAGAAATCATTACAAAATGCATTGTGGCAAACGAGATAATAAAGAATTTACATAATTTAAATTCAACTGATTATTAACAACGAATTTATCCCTATAAGGCTATAAAATTCTAAACATTGAAAAAATGCAATGCTTTAATTTTTCAATATGTTGTTAATGCCCTTTCATTTTAAATGGAGTGAAAACCATAATATTTGAAAATGTCAATTCAACAAAAATACAAGTAATGGACTCGATTGAATAAAAAACACTTTAGTGGATGAATATCACAAATTGGAATTCTAAACTTCAATGTTGGGTCATGCATATATCTCTAGAGGGGAGTGGGAAGACTTCTTATTAGGGTCCATTGTGTTTGCTTTGCTTAAGTAAGATGTTTGTAGATTAAAATTGTAGAAATCATTACAAATTGCATTGTGGCAAAGGAGATAATTAAGAAATTTATAGGAATTAAATTCAACTAATTATTAACAACGCATTTATCCCTATAAGACTATAAAATTCTAAAAATTGAAAAAGTGTAATGTTTTGATTTTTTTAATATATTGTTATTGCCCTTTCATTTTAAATGGAGTGAAAAGCCTAATATTTGAATAAGTTATTTCAATAAAAATACAAGTAATGGACACAATTAAATAAGAAACACTTAAGTGGATGAATATTACAAATTGCAATCCTAAACTTCAATGTTGGGTCATGCATATATCTTTAGAGGGGAGTGGGAAAACCTTTTATTAAGGTCTATTGTATTTAAGCAAGAAGTTTGTAGTCTAAAATTATAGAAATGATTACAAACTGCATTGTGGCAATGGAGATAATTAAGAAATTTACAAAATTTAAATTCAACTGATTATTAACAACACATTTATCCCAATAAGACAACAAAATTCTGAAAATTGAAAAAAAAAACAATGTTTTGATTTTTGAATATATTGTAAATTCCGATTCATTTTAAATGGAGTGAAAGACATAATATTTGAATATGTTAATTCAACAAAAATACAAGTAATGAGGACAATTGAATAAAAAACACTTTAGTGGGTGAATATTAGAAATTGAAATCATAAACTTCAATTTTAGGTCAAGTATATATCTATAGAGGGAAGTCGGAAAACTTTTTATTAGGATCCATTCTATTTGTGTTTTCTTATGTAAGACGTTTATAGACTAAAATTACAGAAATCTTTACAAATTACTTTGTCATAAAGGAGATAATTAGGAATTTATAGAATTTAATTTTAACTGATTATTAACCATGCATTTATCCCTATAAGACTATAAAATTCTGAAAATTGAAAAAATGCAATGTTTTAATTTCTTAATATATTGTTAATACCCTTTCATTTTAAATGGAGTGAAAAGTCTAATATTTGAATGTGTTAATTCAACAAAAATACAAGTAATGGACTTAATTGCATAAAAAACACTTTAATGGATGAATATTACAAATTGGAATCCTAAACTTCAATGCTGGATCATGCATATATCTCTAAAAGGGAGTGGGAAAACTTTTTATTAGGGTCCATTGTGTTTGCTTTTCATAAGTAAGATGTTTGCAGACGAAAATTATAAAAGTCATTACAAATTTCATTGTGGCAAAGGAGATAATTAAGCAATTTACAAAATTTAAATTCAGCTGATTATTAACAATGCATTTATCCCTATAAGACTATAAAATTCTGAAAATTGAAAAAATGTAATGTTTTGATTTTTTAATATATTGTTAATGCCCTTTCATTTTAAATGGAGTGAAAAGCCTAATATTTGAATATGTTAATTCAACAAAAATACAAGTATTGGACACAATTGAATAAAAACCACTTTAGTGGATGAATATTAAAAATTGAAATCTTAAGCTTTAATGTTAGGTCAACCATATATCTCTAGAGGGGAGTGGGAAGACTTCTTATTAGGGTCCATTGTGTTCGCTTTTCTTAAGTAAGATGTTTGTAGACTAAAATTATAGAAATCATTACAAATTGCATTATGGCAAAGGAGATAATTAAGAAATTTACAGAATTTAAATTCAACTGATTATTAGCAACGTATTTATCCCTATAACAGTCTAAAATTCTGAAAATTGAAAAAATGTAATGTTTTGATTTTTCTAATATATTGTTTATTCCCATTCATTTTAAATGGAGTGAAAGGTATAATATTTGAATATGTTAATTCAACAAAAATACAAGAAATGGGCACAACTAAATAAAAAACTCTTAAGTGGATGAATATTACAAATTCGAATCCTAAACTTCAATGTTAGGTTATGCATATATCTCTAAAGGGGAGTGGGAAAACTTCTTATTAGGGTCCATTGTGTTTACTTTTCTTAGGTAAGGGGTTTGTAGAGTAAAATTATAGAAATCATTACAAATTGCATTGTGGCAGGGGAGATAATTAAGAAATTTACAAAATTTAAATTCAACTGATTATTAATAACACATTATCCCTATAAAACTCTAAAATTTTGAAAATTGAAAAAATGCAATGTTTTGATTTTTCTAACATATTGTTAATGCCCTTTCATTTTAAATGGTGTGAAAACCATAATATTTGAATATGTTAATTCAATAAAAATACAAGTAATGGACTCAATTGAGTAAAAAACACTTTAGTGGATAAATATTACAAATTGGAATCCTAAACTTCAATGCTGGATCATGCATATATCTCTAGAGGGGAGTGGGAAAACTTCTTATTAGGGTCCATTGTGTTTGCTTTTCTTAAGTAAGATGTTTGTAGACTAAAATTATAAAAATCATTACAAATTCCATTGTGGCAAAGGAGATAATTAAGAAATTTACAAAATTTAAATTCAGCTGATTATTAATAATACATTTATCCCTATAAGCCTATAAAATTCTGAAAAATTGAAAAAATGTAATGTTTTGATTTTTTAATATATTGTTAATGCCCTTTCATTTTAAATGGAGTGAAAAACCTAATATTTGAATATGTTAATTCAACAAAAATACAAGTATTAGACACAATTGAATAAAAAACACTTTAGTGGATGAATATTAAAAATTGAAATCCTAAGTTTTAATGTTAGGTCAAGCATATATCTCTAGAGAGGAGTGGGAAGACTTCTTATTAGAGTCTATTGTGTTTGCTTTTCTTAAGTAAGATGTTTGTAGACTAAAATTATAGAAATCATTACAAATTGCATTGTGGCAAAGGAGATAATTAAGAAATTTACTGAATTTGAATTCAACTGATTATTATCAATGCATTTATCCCTATAAGATTCTAAAATTCTGAAAATTGAAAAAATGTAATGTTTTGATTTTTCTAATATATTGTTAATTCCCGTTCATTTTAAATGGGGTGAAAGGTATAATATTTAAATATGTTAATTCAACAAAAATACAAGTAATGGACACAATTAAATAAAAAACACTTAAGTGGATGAATATCATAAATTGGAATTCTAAACTTCAATGTCATGCATATATCTCTAGAGGGGAGTGGGAAAACTTCTTATTAGGGTCCATTGTGTTTGCTTTTCTTAGGTAAGATGTTTGTAGACTAAAATTATAGAAATCATTAAAAATTGCATTGTGGCAAAGGAGATAATTAAGAAATTTACAGATTTTAATTTCAACTGATTATTAACAATGCATTTATCCCTAGAAGACTATAAAATTCTGAAAATTGAAAAAATGCAGTGTTTTGATTTTTTAATATATTATTTATGCCCTTTCATTTTAAATGGAGTGAAAAGTATAATATTTCAATATGTTAATTCAACAAAAATACTAGTAATGGTCACAATTAAATAAAAAACACTTTAGTGGATGAATATTAGAAATTGGAATCCGAAGCTTCAATGTTGGGTCAAGCATATATTTTTAGAGGGGAGTGGGAAAATTTCTTATTAGGGTCCATTGTGTTTGCTTTTCTTAAATAAGTTGGTTGTAAACTAAAATTATAGAAATCATTACAAATTGCATTGTGGCAAAGGGGATAATTAAGAAATTTACAGAATTTAAATTCAACTGATTATTAACAACGCATTTATCCCTATAAGACTATAAAATTTTAAAAATTGAAAAAACGTTATCTTTTGATATTTTAATATATTGTTAAAGCCCTTTCATTTTAAATGGAGTGAAAAACCTAATATTTGAATATATTAATTCAATTAAAATTCAAGTAATGTACAAAATTGAATAAAAAACACTTTAGTGGAATAATATTACAAATTGGAATCCTAGACTTCAATGTTGGGTCATGCATATATCTTTAGAGGGGAGTGGGAAAACTTCTTCTTAGGGTCCATTATGTTTGCTTTTCTTAAGTAAGATGTTTGTAGACTAAAATTATAGACGTCATTACAAATTGCATTGTGGTAAAGGAGATAATTAAGAAATTTATAGAATTTAAATTCAACTGATTATTAACAACGCATTTATCCGTATAAGACTATAAAATTCTAAAAATTGAAAAAATGCTATGTTTTGATTTTTTTAATATATTGTTAATGCCCTTTCATTTTAAATGGAGTGAAAAGCATAATATTTGAATATGTTAATTCAACAAGAAGACAAGAAATGGACATAACTGAATAAAAAAACACTTTAATGGATGAATATTACAAATTGGAATCCTAAACTTCAATGTTGGATCATGCATATATCTCTAGAGGAGAGTGAGAGAACTTCTTATTAGTGTCCATTATGTTTGCATTCCTTAAGTAAGATGTTTGTCGATTAAAATTATAGAAATTAATGCAAATTGCATTATGGCAAAGGAGATATTTAAGAAATTTACAAAATTTAATTTTAACTGATTATTAACAATGCATTTATCCTTATAAAACTATAAAATTCTGAAAATTGAAAAAAAATACAATGTTTTGATTTTTTAATATATTGTTAATGCCCTTTCATTTTAAATGGAGTAAAAAGCATAATATTTGAAGATGTTAATTTAACAAAAATACAAGTAATGGACACAATTGAATAAAAAACATTTTAGTGGATGAATATTAGAAATTGAAATCCTAAGCTTCAATGTTGGATCAAGCATATATCTCTAGAGGGGTGTTAGAAAGCTTTTTATTAGGGTCCATTGTATTTACTTTTTCTTAAGTAAGATGTTTCTAGACTAAAATTATAGAAATCATTACAAATTGTATTGTATTATTTTAATTTTTCAAATTATTGTCCATACCATTGCATTTTGAATGGTGAGATAAATTTAATATTTGAATATGTTAATTGAAGAAAAATACATGTAATAGACATAATTGTTTAAAATACTTGTTAATGGATGAATATTGTAAATATGAACCTCAAGCTTCAATGTAAGTTCCAGCATGTAACTTTACGGGGTAGTGAGCTAACATGTTATTAAAGTTCATTGCTTTTACTTGATTTAATTGAAATGTTAGTAATTTAAAATTATATAAATCATGTCAAATTGCATAGTTGTAATGGAGAGAATTAAAACATTACAAAATTTAAATTCACTTGAGTATTATTAATACATTTATCCTTATCCTTGTGAGACTTTAAAACGCCAAAAATTAAAAAAAAATTCATTATTTTAGTTTTTCAAATTATTGTCAATATCATTGCTTTTTGAAAGGTGAAATAAACTTAATATTTGAATATGTTAATTGAAATAAAATAGAAGTCATGGATTGAATTGTATAAAATACACTTTAGTGGATGAATATTATAAATAACAATCCTAAGTTTCAATGTTGGGTCAAGCATATATCATTAGAGGAGAGTGGGAAAACTTCTTATTAGATTCTATTGCATTTGCTTTTTCTTAAGTAATATGTTTGTAGACTAAAATTATATAAATCTTTTCAAATTGCATTGTGGCAAAGGGGACCATTAAAGAAATTACAAAATTTAAATTCAATTGATTATTAACAATGCATTTATTCCTACCAGACTTTAAAATTCTAAAAATTGAAAAATGCAATGTTTTGATTTTTCAATATATTGTTAATGCCATTGCATTTTGAATGGTGTGAAAAATATAATATTTGAATATGTTAATGAACAAAAATACAAGTAATGGACTCAATGATATAAAATACACTTTAGTGGATGAGGAATATAAATAGCAATCCCAAGTTTTAATGTTAAGCCCAATAGATTGCTCTAGAAGGGAGTGGCAAACTTCTTATTAGAGTTCATTGTATTTGCTTTTTCATAATTAATATGTTTTTAGACTAAAATTATATAAATCATTTCAAATTGCATTGTGATAATGAAGACAACTAAAAAAATTACAAAATTAAAATTCACTTGAGTATTAATAGAGCATTTATCCTGGAATTACTTTAAGGTTATTAAAATTAAAAAATGCAATGTTTTTCTTTTTTAAATTATTGTTAATACCATTGTGTTTTGAATAATGAGATAACTTTAATATATGTATATGTTAATTGAACAAAAATAATAGTAGTGGATTTAATTGTATAAAATACTCTTTAGTGGATGAATATTATAAATAGTAAGTTCAAGCTTTAATGCAAGGCCGAGCATGTAGTTCTTTGGGGAGTTGGCTAACTTTTGATTAGAGTTATTACATTTGCTTTTTTTTAATTAATATGTTTTTATACTAAAATTATATAAATCATTTCAAATTACATTATGGTAAAAGAGACAACTATTAAAATTACAAAATTTAAATTCACTTTAGTATCAACGAAGAATTTCTCCTAATAAGACTTTAAAATTCTAAAAATTAAAAAATTGCAATGTTTTTATTTTTTAAATTATTTTTAATACCATTGGATTTTGAATGGTGAGATAAACTTAATATTTGAATATATTAATTGAATAAAAATACAAGTAATAGAAATAATTGCATAAAATACTCATTAGTAGATGAATATTATAAATATGAACCTCAAGCTTTAATGCTGGTTCCAACATGTAGCTCTATGGGGCAGTGAGCTAACTTATTATTAGAGTTCATTGCATTTGCTTAATTTAGTTGACATGTTAGTAATTTAAAATTATATAAATCATGTCAAATTTGCATAGTGGTAATGGAGAGAATTAAAAACATTATAAAATTTAAATTCACTTGAGTATTATCAATGAATTTATCCTTATCCTTGTGAGACTTTAAAACACCAAAAATTAAAAAAATTCATTGTTTTGATTTTTAAATTTATTGTTAAAGCTATTGCATTTTGAATAATGAGAAAAACATAATATTTAAATATCTTAATTGAACAAAAATACAAGTAATGGACTCAATTATATAAAATACATTTTAGTGGATGAATATTATAAATAGCAATCTCAAACTTCAATAATAGGTTAAACATATATTTTTAGAGGGGAGTGGGAAAACTTCTTATTAAAGTCCATTGTAGACTAAAATTATAGAAATCATTTGAAATTACATTGTGGTAAAGGAGACAATTAAAAAAATTATAAAATTTAAATTCAACTGATTATTAACAATGCATCTATTCTTATAAGACTTTAAAATTCTAAAAATTGAAAAAATCCAATGTTTTGATTTTTTTAATTTATTGTTAATGTCATTGCATTTTGAATGGTGTGAAAAACATTATATTTGAATTTGTTAATTGAACAAAAATACAAGTAATGGACTCAACTATATAAAATACACTTTAGTGGATGAATATTATAAATAGGAATTCTAAGCCTTATTGTTGAGTCATGCATATTGCTCTTAAGGGGAGTGGGCTAACTTCTTATTAGAGTCTATTGCATTTACTTTTTTTTTAATTAACATGCTTGTATAGTAAAATTATATATGTCATTTCAAATTGCATTGTGGTAATAGAGACAATTAAAAAAATTGCAAAATATAAATTCACTTGAGTATTAAGGAGGCAATTTATGGAGTTAATAGATGTAGGCTTATTTCAGCCCTTTAAAGCCCCTTATAGTGCCCTAATGTTATTCCAAAAGAAGCATGATGACTCCTTATGGATGTGTGTGGATTATAGGGCCTTGAACAAGGTCATAGTGAAAAATACGCATCACATTTCATTAATTCCTAAGTATGGAAGAAGATCAGTAGCAAAATTGTGCATTAGGAGTTAATTCTTATGTATGATGATCCCTTTGTGGTAGTAAAGAAGGTTGCCAATGTTGCTTATTGACTCTAATTACTGGAGAGTTAAATGTGCATCCGACCTCCTATGTGAACATTTTAAAACTTTCCATGAAGAAGATAGTGATAAGCCTCTAAGGAGACAATTGAGACATTCTCCTCTAATAATTAGAATAAAGTTCCAGCATGAAATGGAAAAGATTCTAGACCACCGAAAATATGGGTAGAGTAATAAAAATTGTCGAGTTAAGTACTTGGTGAAGTGAAAAAATGGTCAAGATAGTGAGGCTAGCTAAGAAAAAAGATTTCAAGAAGTATACCTAAGACTACTTTTAACCCTACCAATAAGGATGTTGGCTTTAACTAGAGGCGGTGATTTATTAGTCGCTTAATCTCATTAGCTTAAGAATGCAAGCAAATTGGTGGCACCTTGCACCAATTCTTGCATGAGGATTTGGGTATGGACATCTAAGTAAAGCAAAGTGATGTAAGAACATGTGTACATTAAGGGAGGTTAAGTCATTAGTGTCAAGTAGAAATTTGGACTTGGGCCGATGCTTTAAGGGCTTGTCACAAGTGGCTAATAAGTACTCCAATGATTGACTAAGACATCAATGAGCCATTGGTGTAGGGGCTTTAGGCTCGAGCTAATGCTATACGAGTCTGATTGTGGGTAAGGTAGTCAGGCAAGGGTTTAAAGTGCAAACCAAGTTAAATAATGCCCATAAGTTTGTCCTTTAAGTGTATAGATGTAAAAGTTCAAGTATTTAGTTGTACCTTACACCAATTCCTAGCATAGAGTTGGTGTGGAATGGGTATGTCAAGAGAAACAAGGTGAATGTGGAGTTAACATGCATGGTAGCTAAGCTGGCAAACGTAGGTTTAGGCTATAGCATGAGTGGCAAGTGAGGCTATAAGTGAAGGCCAAAGCATGGAATGTGTTGCAGCAATATGTGGTGGTGTCACAACAATGTATGGTAGTATTGGCATCAAGTGGGAAAGGTGTTTGGATCATTGGTTCATGCAAAAGCATGTGTTAGCAATGCAACAACATGCATCAGTGTCGCACTAATGTGCATTAGTGCACCAATATGCACCAACAACGCACCAGTGTGCTATTGGGAATAGAGTGATAGCTCAAGCATATTAATATCTCCTCCTACCAAATAGCCAAATTCTTTAATGCTCTTTAAAAGGGTAATGCATATTTCCCACCAAAGTTAGCCAATGTTAGCATGTGAACTTAGGTTTAGGCAACACTATAAGGGCTTGTCACATATGGCTAATATGTGTTCCTTGAATTAACTATGGCATCACAAGACATTTGTGTGCAAGCTAGGGTTTAGGCTAACAACATACTCCATAGCATTCAAACACAAGCTAGGTATGCGTTGATGGGCAAATGGTTTGGGAGTGTGCAATAAGAAGCATGAAGAAAAATGAGAGAAAGGAATTAATGGGCAACATGTGTGTTGATAAAGTCATTCAAGGTGTTCGATTCTCCTTAAAATGGTTAAACACCTCAAACTTCCTTTGCATAAGATAAAGTCATGTCTTCCTTGAAAAATTATCGATAAAGGTAAGAAAATACCTATTGTTGCCATTTGATGGAACACTTATGGGGCCACAAATATCAAAGTGGATTAATTGGAGTAATCACCTTACATGCTAATTTCTTGTCACAAAAGGCTGTCTACTTTATTTTGCAAGCAAATAAGCTTCATAAATCTAATTAGGATGATTATCTTGGGTAAACTTGTCATCATGTTTCCTTGTGCAAGTTGTTTCAAATTGTAAAAATTCAGATAACCAATGCAAAAATGCTTCAGCCAAGTTTCATCTTTTACAATGACATTAAAACAAGTGTAAACATTAGTAGTAATATCAACTTAAAACATCTACTTCTTCATTAAAGAGGATTTGAGAATCAGTATACCTCTCCCATGAATAATTGATAGATAATTATCACATAATTGTATGTTATACCCCTTTCAATGTGCCTAAGTTAAGTAGGTTGTTCTTCATACTTGGTAGATAAAATACATCTAAAATTTACTTATGATCTTCATTCTTTAACTTGATGAGAATTTGCCACTTTTTCATCACTAGAACATTTTTATCATTGGAAAATTTAAATTTGGAGCGAGTTGACTCACTAAGAGAAACAAAGAACTCCTTCTTTTTGTACATGTGATAAGTACACTTGGTATTAAAGAACCATATGTTGTAATTTGGCATTTCAGCAATTGTAGTAACCATCATAAGGGTTTGATTTCCATCATTTATACCTCCCTTTTATGTACCAATTATCTAATTATTCTCCTTAGACATGCACTTACTAGCATGATGGCCACACTTACAACATAACACTTAATATTGGATTTTTCATACCTTCCTCTACCATGACCTCTTCCTTGACCTCAACCTTAACCTTTATACATCTAGTGTAATCTTCTTTGGTCATTATTTTGATTGTCTCTATCTTTATAACTATTGTAGTGACTTTTTCAACCTTGATTTTTGTAGTAGTTACTACCATGTTCACATCCTTGTCCTTGTCCTTTACCATAAAAGGAATCTTGTTTTTACTTTGAATAATCACTCTACTCACTTTTGGTAGGAGTTTGACTTTAAAGTCTTGTTCCATTGGCTTCTCAATATGTTTCTCATTCATATACTGTTTATAAGCTTGCAACATGTCTGTTAATTCATCAACTGACATTTGGGACAAATCATGTGTTTCTTTTATTGTAGCCATGATATACTCATACTACGATGTAAGTGTCCACAAAATCTTTTCAACTTTCACCTAATTATTTAGTTGTTCTCCATAAATTCTTATTTGATTTGTCAAGGAAAGAACTTTACTTATATAAACTAAATAGTTTCTAAAACTTTTTTCTGCAAAAGTTCAAGCTAATGTCATAAGGTTTGGAATTTCAACATTTTAACTTTGTTCACACCTTAAAATAATGTCATCAAGGTATCTCATGCTTACTTTGATGAAGACACTTTTCTAAAAAATTTCATTATTCACCACTTGAAGGATGAAATAAAGTGCTTTTTTATCTCTCTTTTGTAACTCTCAGTGAGCAATTTTCTATACTTCTATTACATCTACTATAAGTATTATAACTTTATTCTTTATAATACCAAAAATTCATAGTAATCAAGTAATACTTTCATCTGTACATACCATCAATTATAATTTTTTCCATCCAAAATGAGAATTAAAACTAGAATCGTATTGTTCATATTAAAATTTAGAATTTACAAATCAATACTCAATTTTTATATTTTTTTAATTTGGTCCTTTAACTTTTACTATTTTTTATATGACCCCAAACTTTTATTATTTTATATCTTGTCCTCAATTGTCATTTTTTTATTATGGCCCCAAAATTTTATTATTTGCAATTCTAACCTCAATTTTTTTTTCTTCTCCTCTTTACTGTTAATGTTAATTATGATAACAATTGGTGATATATTGGCACGTCATTTGGAGGAGGAGGTAGATTAGTGGCTGGGGAGGTTGAAAATGTTGGTCCTAGGTTGCGATGGTAACTAAAAAATGCACATTAGAGATTGAAGGATAGTGACATATGCATTGGATTTCTGACTCACAAAACACCAGTTAGACTTCACCACTCTTGCATTTCTCTTAGGAAATGTAGTTTAATCTTAAAGTGTTTGGTCCTTTCATGGTGCATTAGGTTTCTAGAAATAGTAATAAGTGCTTGATTGTCATAGAAAGCTAAGGTAGGTTGAGAGGTTGAGAGTGAACTTGTTACAATTCAAAGAGGACCTTTCTTAACCTAACAGCTTGATTGACAACAGTAGTAGTAGCCACATATTTTGTCTTTACTATTGATTGTGCAACCATCGATTGCTTCTCAGAATTCTAAGAAAAAGAAAAACCTCCTTTAATGAGAAACAATAGTTAGATGTACTTCTCATGTCCTCAACATATCTTACCCAATCACTATTAAAGCATGTTAATTTTGGCTTTTCTAATTTTCTAAACATGACCCTAAGATCAACTTGAGATGCGTTAGGACCCTTTTTCTAACTCTGTAATGCATTTTACTTAAAGAATGCATAAACCTTGAAAGGAGATTTATGGCATGTACAACTTCAAGCCTTAAAGCTATCATGTATAATAAGCATCCAATAAAGACTTTTAAAAAGTCCTTCATTGAACTTTTCTTCTCCATCATCCTTGACTAGCTTCTCATTGAGCACCATTAGAGTTGAAAATAAGTCTGTATGCACTTATATTTAACTTCTTTAATACTTCTCTAGTATACATTTCTTGATTAAGAAAGATACCATGATCTAATTGCTACACTTGAAGTCCCAGGAAGAAAGACATTTTTCCTATACTAGAATCTCAAATTCCATCTCTATTTCCTTTTTGAGTTTTAGGATAGATTCATGATAGCTTCCAATTACAAGTAGATCATCAACATAAATGGAGACTATAAAAATCTGACCTATGCTATTAAAAATAATTATACTCAGTTTAAACCTAATGAGGTTGCTCGTTTTTATCCTACAAATGATATGTATCCTCATAATAATATGGAAGATTGCCTATATTATCAATATATATTACATGAAACAGGCTTAGTGGTTATTGAACCCATAGAAAGAGGATCTAAAATAGGATTTAGTTATGGTTTCAAACATTAGGCCTATGCCAAATTCAAGATAAAGAAAATTCTTTATCTAAAAGATTGGCAAGGGGATCTCTTTAGCTACAAAGAGTTGAAAAAATGGTGGAAGGTCAAAATGTTTAATTATTTAGATTATATTGATGTATAAGAAAAGGCCTTATCGTATGAAAATAGGCAAAGAAAATTTAGTTGATTCACTCAAATACGTCTTCCGAATGACCTAAAAAGATTTCTGAATTGATTTAAAAACTAATTTTTCAAATAGGATTTACATCATTTAACCTTACCCCATAAAATCAGAATTGTTTATGAATAGTATTGTGAAGCAAATAAAGAGATTAAAGACCCATTGTTAATGTTTATAGCTTGTTATCATTTTCCATGGATTATTAAATGGGACTACACCATTATGGCTAAATAGGTTAATGTCATATATGTTAACATTAAACATGTTTCATGGTTGGTCAGATGAATAAATATCTGATAGTGGGAAAGATTTGACTTTTTTATGATGGAGTCTATATAGGAAAAGGAATCATTTGCATAAATGGACTTAAGACTCCACCACTAAAGCCTATTCCTATTAGTCCCAAAGAGATATTAAAGACTTTAATGGAGTTTATATCAAAAGAAAGGTTATTGGAAATGATGGCTCCAATCAAATTAGGACACCTAAGCTAACTAAACTAAAAGTAGTTAGACGCATATCAATGATGATATTATGCAAAATTCGTAAGACCTATAAGAGTTGTAAAGGGCAAAAGGATGAGCAAATTTTAATGGATAAATTATCATGGGACCTAAAGATAGTTTTAATAAAGTTACTTTAACAGAAGTGGAGGAAAATGGAACTTAGTGAAACATCCCACTTTGTAAAAGAAGATTCCTTCAATTATGGTTACCACATTTTTCCATGTGTATATAGACCTCTTAAGGGTCAAGGGAGGCAAAGTCTAATTTTCCTTCTTTCTCTAAGATTGCTCCTCTCTTTTCTCTTTTCTTCTCTCCCTTCTGTAAAATATAAGTTTGAAACAATATCTGGTGTTTAATGAAAACTTTGTTTTTATAAGTATTTTAATTTTTTTATTATTTGTTTTAAGTTACTTTGTTTTATATCAATGTCTTTAAAATAGTTTCTATATATCTATATGTGAACCTATGCTACCCATATCTGTGTGTGATCCTTCGCTAGCAAAATAGAAATGGTATCAAAGCCTCAAACCTAATTGAACATTAATCTTCTAAGTAGTTGAAAGCTTAAACTCTTTCATGTCTCATCGTTGAAACCCCAAGTTGCATTGCCTTTGTACTGGTAATGGCCATGTATAGGCATGTAGGGTTATGCCTTAAGACCTTGACAGAGATATGGTGAGATATGGATAGGTTAAGACATTGGGATGGATTAGATATCCTATACATAATATAAAGGATTTGCTAAATAGGATCTATAAAGTTTAAATATTTTCAAAATTTGATATGAAATTTGGTTATTGGCAAATTCATGAAAAAAACATATGTATAAAATAGTATTTATAGTTCCATTTGGACATTATGAATGGAATATAATGTGATTTGAGTGAAAGAATGCACATTTAGAATTTCAAAAAGTGAATGAAATATTTAATACTTACTCAGCATTTACAATTGTTTATATTGATAATGTATTAGTATTTCTAATACCATTAAACAACATTTCAAACTTTTGAACCTTTTCTTAAAGGTTATTGAAAGAGCTAGTTTAGCTATTTTGTTTAAGCAAATGAAGTTATTTCAAACTAGGTTTAGATTCCTTGGTCACTTCATTGAAAATGAAATAATTGTTCCTATTGATTGAGTAATTGAGTTTTTCTTTAAATTTCTTGATGAAATTAAAGAAAAACAACAATTGCAAGGAATTTTAGGATATCTGAATTATATTTCAAAATTCTATAAAGAATAAGCTTATGATGCTAAACCTTTGTTTGATAGGTTACAGAAAAATCCTCCTTAGTGGATGGATGAACATATAAAGATAGTTAAGAAAATAAAATTAAAAACAAAGGAACTACTATGTTTAACTCTTCCTCATCTTGATACTTTCAAAATAGTTGAAATTGATGCATTGGATAAGAGCTATAAAGGAATCCTTAAATAAGGGATTAATTTAAAAGACTAATTTGTTCATTTCACTTTAGAAGTTTGTTGCTCTAATAAGAGGTTGATTGAAGTTAGTCTAAGACAATATAATTTTGTGGGGATATTATTAAAAGTCATTTTGTTTATATCCATGCTTTCCTTCTTATAAGAAGGTGATGGATCTTTTCAAACTAGATTCTGTCTTAATAAGAATATTTCCTAAATTCTGTCCATATAATCCTCAACTCTGATTGTTGTTCTATAAGTTGTTCCTGTTTTCCTAATATAGAAGCATTTTTTTCTTTGAATTGAAGGTTTTCTATCTTCAATCTTTTCTTCAACTTTATTAAGCTAATTTTCTATAGATTAAAGATAAAGATTAGTAAAATTTTCTTACTCCATAACAACACTAGTAGAGTGTTTTGCTTTATATGATGAAACTATATGCTCATGATCTTTTATCTTAACACTAGGTTAAGTGCAGACAAGTGAATACAAATAACCCTTTTTTCTCTCCTCGTAACATATTCTTGATATGCTTCTTTAAAAACCATACATTCCTTTGAGGCTGAAAAATTTAGGAAAGGTTTTTCCTTTAGTTTGTAGACATTTTTCCAATAGGTGAAAATATCTATAGCTCCCATACCATACTTCTCATTCTTTTTTATTAAAGGTCATAAAAAAACTATTTTCTTTTTACAATATTCTTAAAAGAGTAAAATAACTCTCTCACCTTTTCATCTACCTTATTAACAACCTCAAAGACATAAAGACTCCTATCTTCATCTTGATATCCTATATCAGAAAGAGACAGAGACCTAAGCCTAGAAGCTTGACTAGATGTTTCTAATGGTTTGTTAACCATAGAAGCAAAAGTTGAGGGGGGAAAGTCAACTTTATACTAAGGTTGAATGACCTACTTTGTTGTTCTTCTAATACCTTCTAGCTCAATGACTAACACTGAAGAGGTAAAGAATCTAGGTTTAACCTTTTCTCTTCATATTTTGAGGTTTAACCTCACACTTCTAGATGGAACAAATTAGATTTCAACATCCTCATCTTTAAATTCAATTACTTTTTCCATTTGTCTGTTAACCTATGTAATAGGTTCAATAACTTTTCGTAGCATCCATTTCTCAAGTAATTTAACCTGATCCTAATCAATTGTTTTAGGAACCAGAACATTAGGTTTTGACCTATTAGTCAAAAACAATGTAGTAGTCCTTTCATCCATATATCTTATTAGGATTTCTTTAATTCTTAGGATAATGGTGTTCATAACATTATTATGTATCTTGTAAATAAGGATTAAATCTTTTGAAATAGGCATCATATCAAATCCTTTAGTTTTAATATCTAAACATAAAGCATGCATTAAATTAGAATCTAATAATGATAATGTAAAGTTTAGAAAACAAGAAAACCAAATAGGTCCATCAATAAGAGTGGATTTAATTATTCCTAATAAGGAGTCATGGAAGCGATTATACCTTTTGTCTTTAATGGTCCATCAATAAAAGTGCATTTAATTACTCTTAGTAAAGAGTCATGAAAGCGATTATGCATTTTGTCTCTAACACATATAATTGCTGAGTTATTTAAACCTAGTCTAATAGCAGGTTTTAACACTACTTGTACCATCCTAATATGGATATATTTATACTTTTGTTAATGTAAGCTAATAAGCTCTTAGGATAGCAAAATGAAATCATTATAACCTAGTTAAAGGTAAAGCTTCTTCAAGGTTTTAATGGCATAATCAACTTTATAAAAGAAATTTCCCTATTTGTAAACCTAGAAAGACAAAAAAGAAGGAATAGTCCAATTTTGTAAATAATTATCATCTAAATTTTTACAAATTATTATTTCTTTATTCTTAATCCTGGAAGAACTAATCCATTGCAATATGCAACTACTTATGGAAAGGCATAGATAAGTTATGACCCAATCAATTATTTAGACCCAACTTATTAGAAATGGAAAAAAGGGTTATATTTAAACCTATGTCATCAAAAGAAATAAATTACAACTTGTTAGGTAAAAATCCTAAAAAAGCAAAATTAGTTGATGAAATAATCAAAAGGTTAATAACCCATTTTCCTTTTCTCATAACATATTTTTGATATGCTTTTTTAAGAACTATACATTCCTCCAAGGCTAAAAAATTTAAGAAAGGTTTCTTCTTTAGTTTATAGATCTTTTTCGCTAGTGGTATATATCTCATGGCATTTATACTAGACTTCTCATTTTTTTGATTAAAGGTCATAAAAAACCATTTTCTTTTTATAGTATTTTCAAGATAGTAAAATAACTCCCTCACCTTTTCATTTACTTCATTAACAAACTTAAGGATATAAAGATGCATATCTTTTTATTAGAAGATGAATCTAAGGAATTAGATTTAGAAGTCTCCTCAAAGAAGAAGAAACTACCTTTAGAAATGATTCTAGTAATAGATGTAATGGCTAGTGCAACTATTATTAAGTGTTATGTAAAAATAATGACTTATTAGTCCTTACAAAAGAAGATAATCTGATATTGGATCTCATTAATAAGATTGCAAATCCAAAAGAAAAAAGAGAACAATTGAATATCTTCATTTATTTTGAAACAAGACTAGGGTTAAAGAACCAAAAGAATACTACAACTTAAAAACTATTATTCAAAAAATTAGAAATAATCATTCTAATTTAAAAACTAGAGGAACAATAATAGAACTTTTGATTAGAAAGTTTAAAACTGAAATTAATTAGTTAAAAATTGAAATAAAAGATTTTAAAAAAATATTTTTAGTTTTAATATCTATAAATAAACCTCTAAACATTCCAAATACTTCTTTAAATGAAGAGTTAAGTACTCTTCAATATGTTAATCTTTTTGACAAGGTAATTACCCATAAGTGACATACTTAAATTATGCAGTAATATGCAACAAAGGAATTTGCATTGAGATTCCTTTTGAATTTGTTAAAAACCTATCTCAAGATGTTATCATGAGACCTAAAAGATAGTTTTAATAAAGCTACTTTAACAAAAATGGAGGAAAATGGAACATCCCAATTTGCAAAAGAAGATTCCTTTAATTATGGTTATTACCTTTTTCCATGTATAAATAGGCCTCTCATAGGTCAAAGAAGGTAAAGTCTAATTTTCCTTATTTCTTTAAGATTGGTTCTTTCTCTTCACTTCTCTCCCTTTGTAAAATATAAGCTTGTAATGATATTTAGTGTTCAATGAAAACTTTGTTGTTGTAAGTATTTTAATTCTATGATTATTTATAAGTATTAGTGTGCTTAAAATAATCTCTATATATTTGTATGTGAACTTATGCTACCTTTATCTGTGTGACCTTGTGCTACCAAGATAGAAATGGTATCAAAGCCTTGAACCTAATGGAACATTAATCTTCTAAGTAGTTAAAAGCTTTAACTCTTTGGTGTCTCATTGTTTAAACCCCAAGTCACATTGCGTTTGCACTTATGTTTGCCATGTGTAGGCATGTAGGGTTGTAGCTTAAGATTTTAACATTGATATGGTAAGGCATGGATAGGTTAAGGCCTAATTGACTGTTTAAAGGTGATAGTTCTTCTAAAAATAAGAATAAAGAAATAATAATTAGTGAAAATTTAGTTAATAATTATTTACAAAATTAGACTTTTCTTTCTTTGTCATCTTCCTAGGTTTATAAATAGAGAATTTTTTTTTCTAAAGTTAATTATGTTATTAAAACCATTGAAGAAGCTTTACCCTTAACCTAAGGTTATAATGGTTTCTTTTTACTATCCCAAGAGCTTATTAGTTCACATTAACAAAAGTGTAAATTTATCTATATTGGGATGGTATAGGTAGCACTAAAATCTCCTACTAGACTAGGTTTAAATAACTCGACAATCATATGTGTTAAAGACAAAAGGCATAATCACTTCCATGACTCCTTATTAAGAGTAATTAAATCCACTCTTACTAATGGACCTATTTGGTTTTCTTATTTTTGAATTTACTTTATGATTACCAAATCCTAATTTGATGCATACTTTATGTTTGGATATTAAAACTAAAGGATTTGATATGATGCCTACTTCAAAAAATCTAATCCTTATTTACAAGATACACTATAAGGTTATGAACATTGTTGTCATATGAATTAAAGAAATTATAGTAAGATATGTGGATAGAGGTCAAAATCTCCTACATTGTTTTTGACTAATAGGTCAAATGTTATAGTTTCTAAAACAATTCCTTAGGATCAAGTTAAATTACTTGAGAAATGGATGCTAGAAAAGATTATTGAACCTGTTAAACAAGTTAATAGACAAATGGAAGAAGTAATTGAATTTAAAGATGGGGATATTGAAATTTGATTTGTTCCATCTAGAAATGTGAGGTTAAAGCTCAAAAAAGGAAAAGAAAAAGTTAAACCTAGATTCTTTACTTTCTCGATGCCAATCATTAAGTTGAAAGGTATTAGAAGAACAAGAGAGCATATTAGTCAACCTCAATATAGCATTGACTTTCCCCACTCAACTTTTTCTTCTATGGTTAATGAACCACTAGAAACATCTAGTCAAGCTTCTAGGCTATGTCTCCATCTCTCTCTGATATGGGATATCAGAATGAAGGTAAGAGTCTCTATATCCTCAAGGTTATTAATAATAGAGTTATTATACTCTCCTAAGAATATTATATAAAGAAAATAGTTTTTTTTATGACTTTTAGTGAAAAAAAAAAAGAGAGAAGTATGGTTACACTACAAGATATATACCACTGTTATAAGAGTTGTAGATATTTTCACCTATTTAGAAAAAGTTTACAAACTGAAAGAAAAACCTTTCCCAAATTTTTTGGCCCTGAAGGAATTTATGATTCTTAAAAAAGCATATCAAGAATATGTTATAGGAAAAGGAAGAGTTATTAGTATTCACCCATGTACATTTAACCTAAATGTTGTTCCCACAGCCTTGTATGGGTTGTAATTGTTGTCAACTAGGGTTAAGTGTGCAAGAGAGTAAAGTCACATGGAAGGGCAGTAAAGTCACATGGAAGGGCAGTAAAGTCACATGGAAGGGCAAGAAAGTAAATCTGCTGCGTAAGGGCAAGAACGTAAATCCGCCATGTAAGCCCTATTAGGGTTTCATGGAAGAGAGTATATAAAGGCCTTGGAAGATAAAACCAGGGTAGAGAGCCAACACAATTGAAAAATAGCAACCCTACAACAACCGACCAAAAGGAAGAGAGAGCAGAATGACAAGAGATCAGAACGACACCACCGGGAGAGCAAACCAGAAACGTCACCACTGGGAAAGCAAACTAGAAACACATCCTGCAAGCAAACCAGAAACGCCTCCTGCAAGCAAACCAGAAACACATCCTGCAACCAAACCAGAAACGCACAACCAGCAAGAGGAGAAATAAGAAACAGACCACCCAGAAGAGAAGACAGCAGACCTGGTATCCGTGAGACCACCCGGAAGAGAGGACAGCAGACTAGAAGCATGAGGCAGGCCGAGAGACATGAACCAGAAAAACCAGTAATGTGAGGCAGGCCAAGAGACGTGAAACAGCAGACCAGAAGCGTGAGACCAGAACGTGCAATGGCGTGACTGATCAGAAGCATGGGGCAGGCCATGAGACGTGAAACGGCAGACCAGAAGCTTGTGTGCAAGCTGTGAAACCATGAGATGGTGAAAGCAGGAGCTGTGTGAGACAACCTAGAGAAGGAATTTCGCGAAGCATCAGAAAGAACTCAACGTATTTCCAGATTTCTTCAAGAGAGGTTAGAGAGCGTTGCCGTGAACTTCTAAGTGGCAGTGGAGCAGCCTTTTAATTCAATATAGGCAAGACAAGGTAGCAGAAGGGTAGACACAGTAAGTGACACTCTTTGTATTGTACTTAGTAATTGCAATAGTGAAAGGAGCAGAAGATTAAGACATCCATTGTAACTAGAATTCTCAAGTATAGTGGATAGTCTCGGTAAGGGAGAGTCCCTACCACCGTGGATGTACGTCATGTTGACGGAACCACGTAAATCTCGTGTGTCCTTAATTTGCTTTACGTTCTGTGTTTTGAATTGAGTTGTGAACGCAGCTAAAGTATCAGCCAACCCATAACCTAACGAAGACCTAAACAAGAACATCCAAATTGTCTATTAGGCAAGGTGTCTGAAAGGTGACTTTGGGGACTATTATGATTAGTAGGTAGCAATAGATCTACCTTAGTCGAATATGAGAAAGAGTTCGCTTTTAAGAAGAGATTGAAGTTGTTCACTTTCCTGCGAATTGCGAATTGTGGTGATACTGATTCACGCCCCCTCTCAGTATCAGTATCACAAAATAGTAGATCCTAGGGTGATCCTAGGGTGAAGTTAGGAACTTCAATTGGTATCAGAGCACAGGTTCACCAGGATAAAGCTTAACAGCTTGGTGTACTAGTTTGAAGAGCTCCAGAAGTTTTAACTTGTTCAGCATACTGAGAAATGGACGCCGGTACCAGCACCAGCACTACTTACAGCAAGAAGGTTCCAATCTTCAACGGAACCAACTACCATATGTGGAGAGCAAGAATGCAGGTGGTATTTGCAACCATGGGCATAAACGTGGTGAAATCTGTACAAGAGGGTTTTGAGCCTCCAGAAGAAGGTAAAGATCCAACCCCATAGGAATTAAGACAGTTTGAGATAAATGGGAAGGCCTCAAATGTCATCATTTCAGCATTGACAGATGCTGAATATGCTAAAGTTATGGACTGCAAATCTGCCAAGGAGATATGGGACAAATTGCAGAAAGTCTATGAAGGTGATGGCAGAATGAAGGAGGCCAAGCTTCAAGTTTTCAAGGAGAGATATGAATCTCTCAGAATGCAGAAAAATGAGACAGTCCAAGAGTTCTTCACCAGGGTTATTGATGCTGTAAACGATCTTAGAAGTCATGGGAAGAACAAGAAGGACTCATCTATTGTGAAGAAAATTCTGAGAATTCTGCCTGAGAGGTTTGCCTCAAAGGTGGCAGCCATAGAGGAGAGTAGAGATCTCAATTCTATGTCTCTGCATGATCTCCAGTGCAATCTCATTGCATATGAGATGAGAATAAAGTCAACTGAGAGCTCCTCAACGTCAAAGGTATCAAAGGAGGCAGCTTTCAAAGCTATGAAATACTTAAAGATAAAAGAAGAGGAAGAATCATC
This sequence comes from Bruguiera gymnorhiza, assembly GCA_020883675.1. Classification (NCBI taxonomy): domain Eukaryota; kingdom Viridiplantae; phylum Streptophyta; class Magnoliopsida; order Malpighiales; family Rhizophoraceae; genus Bruguiera; species Bruguiera gymnorhiza. The sequence continues at coordinate 307,249 of JAIRCJ010000071.1, read as the reverse complement.
CAGTGAGGATGATGATGATGATGAGGAAGAAAGTGAAGGTGAAGTGTTGGCATACTTCACAAGGAAATTCAAAAAGGGGTCTAAGAAGGGAAAAGGACAGTTGTCCTTAAGATGTTATCGTTGTGAACAGACTGGACACTTTGCTTCTCAGTGCAAAGTGAAACTTGATGATGAAGATGAGGATGGTGATGATGAGCAGAATTCAAAATGGAGAAGACCATCATTCAAGTCAAGGAAGTCCAGCAAGAAGATTGCTAGCCCACAGAAGAAGAAGAGAGGCTCATTCAAGAGTTATGTGAGCCAGACAAAAGAAGCCGATGAGGAGGAAGATGTAGACTCATCAGATGAGCATGCCTTTATGGCATCAACTCAAGGTGGTAGTTCAACCTCTAAAGAGGAAGAGGAGGTTGATGAAGAAGAACCAGATCTTGAAGCTGAGTTGGAAGCAGCTTCAAAGGAGATAATCAGAAGGGGCAGAACCATAAGAAGGTTGGAGGCCCATATAAAACAGTTGAAGCAAAGTCTAAGGAAGCTAAAAGTCAAAAGGATGAAATAAGGGCTGAACATATTGACTTGAAGAGAAGATTTGAAGAACAGATCAAAATATGTGAAGACCTTACTATGGAGCTTGGCTCAAGGACTTCAACAATTGAAGAAATGGAGATAGAGTTGCTGAGACTTCAGCAACAACTCAAAAGGAGTGAAGAGAACGCGCAGAAGCTTGAAATGATAGGAGAAACAAGTTCTGCAAGATAGGAGAAACAAGTTCTGCAAGAGAAAAGAAGAATGAAGAGAAAGTGCAGCAATCTGAGGCTGTATTGCCTAAAGATAATAAGAATGTGCCACAGAAGTTGAAAGAGAAGGTTGTGACTTAGGAGAAGATAGCTGAGAATAAAGAGGATTTGAAGAAGCAACCTAGGGTGGCAAACAAAAATGAAGAAAAGAAGGTCAGCCAGCAAAGGGCTATGGTTGAACAGAAGAAGGAGAAAAAGGTGGCTGAAATGAAAGCCACGCAAGCAAAGAAGCCAGCCACATTGCCTACACAGCAAGTAATGAACAAAAGAAAACAAGTTGTGATTAGACCCAAGAAGAGGCAGTTTCAAGGTCACTGTCTTTATTGTGGAGTTTGGGGTCATAAGGCAAGTAACTGTTGGTGGAGAAGGCCAGTATATGTCTCCAACTTGAGAAGATAAGATGCTGCATACAGGGGGAGACAATACAAAATTTAGAGGAGAACACCTGTTGTGAGTTCTTCCACATACTATAAAAAGCAAGGACACACTGACAAGGATTGTTGGTGGAAGCCTAAACCAGTGGTTTCAAAGAACAAGTTTGCTATATTGGGACACTTGGAATAGTGTGAAAGGTGCGGGCAGGATGGCCATAATGCCAAGAGATGCATGACACTTCTCCCTGAGCAAGAGAAGGCACTCAATGGCACAGTGAAAGCAATTAGTACAGTCAAAGCTGAGAAAAAGGAGAAAGCTATCATTAAGCCAGTTCAAAAGAAGGAATATAAAGCTAAAAGGGAGGTGGCTAATATAGCTGAAATTGCACTAAAGGCTGACTACAAGGATAAGCAGTGGATCCTTGATAATGGGTGCACTTCACACATGACAAGAGACAAGAGTAAATTATCAAAACTGAACAAGTCAAGAGAAGGCAAAGTCAAGTTTGGCAATGATGATTCACTCAATATCAGTGGTCAAAGGTCAGTAAATATTGGAAAAGGAAAGTTGAAAGATGTTTTGCAGGTTGAAGGACTCAGATATAATCTAGCATCTGTCAGCCAACTATGCAATAAAGACCATAAAGTGATATTCACAAAAACAGGTTGCCAAGTAAAGAGTAAAGAAGGCAATACTGTTGCAGCTGGGAAAAGAACAGCTAGAAATTTATATGTAATTGATGAGGACAAGACAAACAGCTGTTTACTTACAAAAGAAGAAGAAAATCAACTCTGGCATAGGAGGCTGGGACACTTAACATAGAAGAACATGCGGAAGCTAACCACTACTTATGCAATCAAAGACATTCCAGACCTTAAGAGAGAGAGGGAGTATGTCTGCTCAGCATGCTCTAAAGGAAAACAGGTCAGCAAGCAGTATAAGACCAAAGAGGTCAGTTCTGAAGCAATGCTTGACATTGTGCATACTGATTTGTGTGGGCCAATGAGAACAAAAGGGTTGAATGGTGAGAGGTACATCATCTTGTTTGTCGATGATTATTCCAGAAGGACCTGCATCATGCACCTCACACATAAGTCAGAAGTTTTGAAATGCTTCAAGAGATACAGAAGATTGGTTGAAAATGAGAGTGGAAAGAAGATCAAATTATTGAGGTAAGATCAAGGCACTGAATTCACAAATAGAGCTTTTGAAGATTACCTTGAGAAGCATGGAATTCACCATCAGATGGCAGCAGCAAGAACTCCTCAACAGAATGGGATGGTAGAGAGGAAAAATAGAGTTGTGGTTGAAATGGCAAGAACTCTACTGCTGGAATCCAAGCTTTACACAAGATTTTGGACAGAAGCAACATTTACAGTCGTGCACCTATTGAACAGAGTTTCACTAAGGCCCAATACTGATAAGACTCCATATAAGCTATGAAGTGGGAAGAAGACAACAGCCAAGTATCTTAGAATCTTTGGTAGCCCATGTTTTGTGAAGAACAAGGAGCAAAACTTGGGAAAATTCCATGCTAGGTCAGATGAAGGCATCTTTGTGGGATACTCAGCAAAGACAAAAGGTTACAGAGTTTTTCTGTAGAAATTGGGAAAAGTGGTCACTTCCAGTGATGTGAGAATAGATGAAAACTGGAAAACAATGCATAATGGAGAAGCTGAGGACAGTGAAGAAGATGACTTCAAGATAGATGAAGAATCTGACCAATATAAAGAAGTGGGAAAAGAAGTAAGTTCAGACTCAGAGAAGAGTGAGTCTGAAGATGAAGAAGGAGATTCTCTTGCAACTAAGACTGTACAAGAGAGAAAGACAAAGAAGACATGGACCAGTGCTCATCAAGGAAATCAGATAATAGGTGACCCATCAGCAGGAGTTACAACAAGAAGAAGAATTGTGGGAGCTACTGCTTTACTCTCACAAGTTGAACCTAAATCTATTGAAGAGGTTGCACAAGACAAAACTTGGATTAAAGCTATCAATGAGGAGCTGGATCAAATCGAGAAGAATGAAACATGGGAGCTGGTTCCAAGACCCACTAACAAGAATGTCATAGGAACAAAATGGGTGTTTAAAAATAAACATAATGAAGGTGGCAAGGTGGTGAGGAACAAGGCTAGGCTGGTTTGCAAAGGCTACACTCAGATAGAAGGAGTAGATGTTGATGAAACTTTTGCACCAGTAGCAAGGTTGGAAACTATTAGAATGTTCTTAGCTTTGGTAGCACATAAGAGGTATAAAGTTTACCAGATGGATGTGAAATCAGCCTTTCTGAATGGGCTCCTGAAAGAAGAGGTGTATATTGAACAACCCGATGGAGTACAAATCAGTGAGGATGAGACACACGTGTGCAAGCTGAAGAAAGCCTTGTATGGCCTTAAACAAGCCCTAAGAGCATGGTACAGCAGGCTAGATGCGTATTTGAGAAGGTTGAACTTTAGAAGAGGAACAGTTGATAATAACCTATATGTGTTCAACTCAGAGAAAGGCGAACTGATAACCATAGTATATGTAGATGACATCATCTTTGGAGGGGATCACTCTGAGCTATGCCAAGAATTTACACAGAAGATGAGTGAGGAATTTGAGATGTCATTGATTGGAGAAATGACTTACTTCCTTGGATTACAAATAAAACAATGTGAAGAAGGTATTTTTATTTCTTAGACAAAATTGCCAAAGAGATGCTGAAAAAGTTTGGCATGGAGGATAGCAGACCTGTCAGTACCCCTATGCCAGTAGGCTGCAAGTTAACAAAAGATCAGAAATGAAGGAGTACAAGTCCTACAGAATACAGGAAGATGATAGGGAGCCTTCTGTACCTTACAGCATCAAGGCCTGATCTCATGCAAGCTGTGTGCATCGCCAACAGATTCCAAGCTGATCCTAAGGAATCTCATGTGTTGGCAGTGAAAAGAATCCTAAGATACCTTAAAGGGACACTGGAAATGGGCTTATGGTATCCTGCCATGGATTCTGTAAAACTACGAGCATACACTGATGCAAACTGGGCAGGAAGCACAGATGATAGAAAATCAACCAGTGGCTGTAGCTTCTACTTGGGTTCAAAGTGTGTTGCATGGCTAAGTAGAAAGCAAAACAGTGTTGCTTTGAGCACAGCGAAGGCTGAGTATATGGCTGCTTGTGCAGCATGTACTCACATATACTCAGGTGATATGGATGCAAAGACAATTGGCCAATTTGGGTGTTGAAGTGAAGTTACCAGTGAGTGTACTTTGTGATAATCAAAGTGCAATTGATCTTAGTAAGAATCCAATTCAACATTCAAGGAGCAAGCATATTGACATTCGGTATCACTTTATTAAGGATCAAGTGGAAGAGGGCACAATTCAGTTGGAGTATGTCGGTACTAAAGATCAAATCTCAGATATTCTAACTAAACCTTTATCCACAGAGCTGTTTGAAAAGCACAAAATGAGTCTGTCTGTGCAAATGCCTCCTCAAGCCTGAAGTTCAGGTGAATCCTCCATCTCTACTTTGCAGGTTTTTCAAATTTGTAATTGGTTGGTAAAGGGGGAGAGAAGCAACAGTGCAGGGGGAGCTGTTAAGGAAGGGAGAGTGCATATTTAGGGGGAGTTGTAATCCATATACTTCTATATTATTACTCTAAGAAGATTATGAAAGACTGCTGCATAATGACTTTTGTTATGAGTGTTGCCAACAATTACAAAGGGGGAGATTGTTGTTCCCACAGCCTTGTATGGGTTGTAATTGTTGTCAACTAGGGTTAAGTGTGCAAGAGAGTAAAGTCACATGGAAGGGCAGTAAAGTCACATGGAAGGGCAAGAAAGTAAATCTGTCACGTAAGGGCAAGAATGTAAATCCGCCATATAAGCCCTATTAGGGTTTCATGGAAGAGAATATATAAAGGCCTTGGAAGATAAAACCAGGGTAAAGGGCCAACACAATTGAAAAACAGCAACCCTACAACAACCGGCCAAAAGGAAGAGAGAGCAGAACGACAAGAGATCAAAAACGACACCACCGGGAGAGCAAACCAGAAATGTCACCACCGGGAAAGCAAACCAGAAACACGTCCTGCAAGCAAACCAGAAACGCCTCCTGCAAGCAAACCAAAAACACATCCTGCAAACAAACCAAAAACGCCTCCTGCAAGCAAACCAGAAACACATCCTGCAACCGAACCAGAAACGCACAACCAGCAAGAGGAGAAATAAGAAACAGACCACCCGGAAGAGAAGACAGTAGACCTGGTATCCGTGAGACCACCCGGAAGAGAAGCCGGCTGACTAGAAGCGTGAGGCAGGCCGAGAGACGTGAACCAGAAAAACCAGTAGTGTGAGGCAGGGCAAGAGACGTGAAACAGCAGACCAGGAGCATGAGACCAGAACATGCAACGGCGTGACTGATCAAAAGCATGGGGCAGGCCATGAGACGTGAAACGGCAGACCAGAAGCTTGAGTGCAAGCTGTGAAACCATGAGACGGTGAAAGCAGGAGCTGTGTGAGACAACCTAGAGAAGGAATTTGGTGAAGCATCGGAAAGAACTCAACGTATTTCCAGATTTCTTCAAGAGAGGTTAGAGAGCGTTGCGGTGAACTTCTAAGCGGCAGTGGAGCAGCCTTTTAATTCAACAAAGGCAAGACAAGCTAGAAGAAGGGTAGACACAGTAAGTGACACTCTTTGTATTGTACTTGCTTAGTAATTGCAATAGTGAAAGGAGCAAAAGATTAAGACATCCATTATAACTAGAATTCTCAAGTATAGTGGATAGTCTCAGTAAGGGAGAGTCCCTACCACCGTGGATGTACGTCATGTTGACAGAACCACGTAAATCTCGTGTGTCCTTAATTTGCTTTACATTTTATGTTTTGAATTGAGTTGTGAATGCAGCTAAAGTATCAGCCAACCCATAACCTAACAAAGACCTAAACAAGAACATCTGAATTGTCTATTAGGCAAGGTGTTTGAAAGGTGACTTTGGAGACTATTGTGATTAGTAGGTAGCAATAGATCTACCTTAGTTAAATCTGAGAAAGAGTTCGCTTTTAAGAAGAGATTGAAGTTGTTCACTTTCCTGCGAATTGCGAATTGTGGTGATACTGATTCACCCCCCCTCTCAGTATCATAAACTAGTAGATCCTAGGGTGAAGTTGGGAACTTCACTAAGTGTTAAAATAGAAGATCGTAAGGTTATAGTTTCACCACATAAAATGGAACCCTCTAGCAATGTCATTATAAAGTAAAGAAATTATATTAATCTTTATCTTCAATTTACAAGAAATCAACTTAATAGTGTTGAAGAAAATATTAAAGAAGTAGCTTAGAGAACTCCAAGGCCTCTAATTACATTAGAAATGGAAAAAAAGATTTTATTTAAGAAATAAATTATAATATGTTAGGTAAAAATCCTAAAAAATCTAAGTTAGTCAATTAAATAGTCAAAAGGTTAAAAAACCTTGGATTAAAAGAAAATGATACTTCTGTATTAGGAAAAGAGGAACAAATTATAGACGAAAAATTAAAACTAAGGATTATATGGATAGAATTTAGGAAATGCTCTTATTAGAATAGAATCCAATTCAAAAATATTCATCACCTTCTTATAAGAAGGAAAGTATAGAAATAAACAAAATGACTTTTAATAAAGCCCCCACAACAATATATTATCTTATACTAACCTTTATTGACCTCTTATTAAAGGAACAATGTAGGTATAATTACGTACAATATGATGGAAGTTAGATGGAATGTTAGAAAATCAAATTCTTATTCTACTCCATTATATGACAATGTTTGTCATTGCTGTAAAATTTAAAAGAGGTAATTATGATCACTAAATAGCAAGATTTGTAGTAAATGGTTTTATTAGACAACTTAAAAGTTCGTAGCCTTTTTATTTATCAAAAGAAGTTAAGTTTCAAATATTTAATATTGTAAAATTAAAGGGATGCAGAATGTTAATACATTGATTTATGTAATTATTAATTGTTTTGTTAGTACAACTACCTTATCAATAGACAAAATATACAAGTAACTCATTAATTTGAGATACTCATAACTATCTCACTTTAGGTGGTGTAAAGATATGTTCTTTTAAAAAAAATTTACTAGAAAAGACAACCAAAATATTTTATGGAAATTAATCTTTTATCTATTTAAATCTACATAGAGATGTGGTAGGTTCATAAGTAAAGGTAAATTTAATATAATTTAAGAAGAAGTGTTGAATAACATATGAAATTCCACTTTCTTATAAATAGATTCTCTTCTAGATAGCATTTTAGCTAAGAACTCTATGTAATATTAGTATGGTCAACTAATACCTTAGTGTCTTTAAAACCTTAATATCTTCTATTCTTATTTACTTTCTTTATTTAGCATTTAATTATTGTATTTAGATTTTACTTATTTTTATTTAGTTTCCCAAACTTTGAAATCAAACTTCTTAATAAAGTTAGGATTAAAAAGCATTTGGTACTTGTTTGCTTCTAATCCTTATGGGATGATACTCTATTTACTACCTATATTACTTGAATGACTAATGCATTTACTAGTTGTTATTTTTACATGTTAGTCACCTCACTGAGACACTTTTGAGCCTTCTTCTTTATTTTTAAGTCTTTCTACAAGAACTATTGTGCCAAAGGCACCATCTTTTACTTAGCATGATGAGAAAATTAAGACTATCTTGGATGATCAACACATTGCTCCTTCTCTTAAAGGTTTTTGCTGCAATCTTTTCAAATGGAAAGCACGTCTTTTTTCTTATGCTACTTGGCTTCCTGAGGATGTGCTTTGTTCCTTGGATCTTGCCTTACTTGATGCTTACTTGGTGTCTACTTTAATAAAGTTGAGTTCATTTTAAGTGGAGAGGAATGATGCAGTTGCTGATAAGGGCAAATATTTCAAAATGCAATACTTTAAAAGATTTAGGAATTTATAAGTATTCTCCTATTTGTTGATATTTATCTTATTTATTATTTAATTTAGTTATTTACTATTTCTACTCTTAGCTATCTTAACAAACAAAAAGGACTTGTTGTTTTTAACATCAAACTTATTATGAATATTGCTAATTGTTATTGAATATTAAGTTAAAAGTTTAATTTTGGGTGGATTCCCATTAGTTCTTTGTTTTTCTTACATAACAAAGCCCTTGGACTCAAATCATACACTTAATCATAAGCACAAAACATATTAAAAAGGAAAAATAAAAGAAGGCTCAAGGGGGAGGGGCAACAAGAGGAAGTCTAAGGGTAAAAGCCTACAAAATCAATAATGAAACCACTAAGTTAGTTTAGGAACTAAAAACAAGAAATAAGGATAGTAGATCAAAAAAAGAAGAAAAAAAGTTTTTATCAAGAAAAAAGAAGAAAAGGAAAAAGCCAAAAAATTTAAAATAAAGATAGATTTTAGAGTCATTGTTCACAGCATTGTGGTAAAGGATTGAAGAATGCAACTAAGAATCAAATGTAGCAATATAGCTTTAAAAACGTTTTGAAATATCTTAGATAAGTACCAAGAGTTGAGAATTAAGGGATGAAATAATGATTTGCAAACCCATTAAACATGGATTTGTCACTAACCTAGGTAAAATATGCAAAATCAAGCCAAAAATCTTAAAAATGGAGGCCTTATAGCATGAAAAACCCTAAACAACAACTTGAGCTGCCACCATTACTAAACTAGTAGAAACTTGTTAGTGTTTGGGAAATTAGAAGAGAAAAAAAGATTAGGAAGGGAGAGAAAACTTGTTCAGAGGGAGAAAGTTGGGAGAGAAAGTTGGGATTTACTATTTTCTTCTTGTTTATTTCTAAATATCATAAATTATATATTTATATATGTGTCAATATAGACACTTTATGACTTAACATAATTAATGTCCATTACTTAGATGGATTTAACTAGGTAGAATATGAAAATTTGCCCGCCACATTTAAACTTTTGTTGATTTTTGTCAACCTTTTTTTTTTATTAAAATCCACCCATTACCTTTACACCATCCATATAAATCCACCTTTTCCCAACATTTTCCACTAAGTCATGCCACCAATTGCCCAATGGCATGCCGTGTCATTTGCACATCATCATTAGTTGATGACATGGTAACTTTAAAAAAATTGAAAAATAAATAAATAAATAATTTTTGAAATAATATTTTTTGGTTTCTATTTACAATTTTTTAATATTTTCTTTACAAAAATTTTCAAAATGAAAACAGAAAACCAAAAAATCTCAAACTCTTTCTTTCTATCTATTTATCTCTAGTGTCTAATCTATCTCATCCCCACCCTCTTCCATCTCATTTGTTTTTTGATTCATCCCACTCCCTTATTTGTCTATTGAGCCTTAGATCTTTGATCTTTAGTAGTCCATATTCTAGCACATATAACTAATGGGTATAATGGAAACAAAGTAATTGGTATGATGAAGATAACCAAAAAATAGACAGGTCAATTAAAGAAACTCCATAGCCATGCATAGATGAAAAAAAATATAATGGATATTATGAAGGTCACAATGAAATTAGGTTGCTAAAGAGAGAGAAAGAGAGTGTTCGAGATTTTTCAATTTATTTTTTTTATTTTGAAAATTCTTATAAACAAAATATATAAAAAAGTGTAAACAAAATACTTAAATTTATAATTTCAAAAATTATATATACAATTTTCAATTTTTTTTTCAAAATATAGTTATTTCATCAATTAATGGCATTATGGCAATGAACATTGCACGACTTTGATAACATGGCATAACATTGGATGACAAGTGTGATAAATTAATAGAGAATGCTGGGAATCAGCAAATTTATATGGGCAGTGTGAAGGAGGTGGGTGGATTTTGAAAAGAAAAGAAAAGAAAAAAAATGAAACTACACATTAATTACCAAAAGTTCAAATGTGGTGTCTACCTTTCAACCACTATCTTCCTTCTCGTTCATTCTTGTTTCAACCCATGCCATTATCTATCTATTGAGCTTTAGATTTTTTTATCTCCAATAGTCCATATGCTAGGTTCCATACATAAGTGCTAGGTTCCATCTTTTTTCTTAACTAATAAGACGAGAAGCAAATGGAGTTGAATTGGGCTATATAATTAAAGAACTTAGCATCTTCTGCACCGAATGCTCAATTTTGTTCTTCTGATGGAGAGGGTACCTACAAATTCTCAAATTCATAAGTTGAGCCCTAAGTTTCAAAGGAATACTACGATTCATATATTTTCCTTAAAAAATACTTTTTATAATTCAACTTAAGAACATAAGACATATGTCAAACATGTTTTTGTTTTTTGACTCAAAGAAAGAAAAAAAAAAACTTGAAAATTGTAATGTTAGATCAGAATTTATCAAATAGGACAACTCTAGAAAGATAATTAAAGAAAAAAAACAAAAAAAAAAGTTCTACTGTGAGAGAAGAATTAAATTAGTGACACAACAAAAGTGTTCAATTGTACATTTTGCATAATAAATTTTGAAATTGTTTTTTCTCTAGTTACGTTAAAGATAAGATATTTCAAATGACTATGATATGAGTGTCAATTATAAGTAAATAACTTAATGCCTATCAAATTATATCGAGTGATTGTGATATTTTAAATTGTTAAAATTTATAAATTGTAATATTATTATCTTAACAAACATGTGCCTTTCAAATGTTTGTCCAAAGCAACACCTACATGGACACAAAAAAGTTTGTATACATTATACACGAATATTAAAATAATGCTCACAAGTCAAAATTGGACTCAAATAATGCTTTTTACTTTTTTCACATTTTAAATAGTATATTTGAGTGGAAAAAAAAACTTTTAGCATTGGTTTCTAAATTTGTGGGATATACAAATATAAAAATACAACAATATTGTTTCTAGTATTAATCTTTTGAATATTTTCACTATAGCCTTAAATATAGAAGTTTAAGATTTTAACTACTAAAGTGTCTCCTAAGGAACCCATCTATATTATTTTTAAGTCATGAACTATACAACAAATCTTAAATTTTGATGAAAAATATTAGACCTTTTAACTTGGATCATTACTTTTAGTGACAAACACATCTACACAAAGGTGACAATATTTTTATATCATGGAGTGCAGTAATATGTAAGTTTTAGCAGATAACGTAATTCTTTCACAAATATTCATTAATAGTGAATAACATCTAAGATAATGAGTTTTTATTATCTTATATTTTCTTTTTCACTTAAAGACATTTGAATTTTGAATTCTTTTCACTTGTACAGGCCAAGCGAAAAGAAATGACATGTTGTACTTAATTCTGAGTTCTAAATATTAGAATTTATGTAATATAAATAAACATCATACTTAAGATCCAAAAACACTAGCAAAAAGAAATCTAGGATTATTAACCCTTGAAATAAAAGTTAAAAAAGAAATACAATCCTAATGAATGATTGACATAACCACAAAAAGGTTTTCTCTTTTTTGACAAAGCCCCCCCACCTTCAATCAACTAAAACCTTGCTTGTGTTCTATATTTTAAAGAAATATATTAGTTAGATTGTAGTACAAATAAGAAAAAACCAAGAAGTGATGGGGACTAGTGTCACTCTATTATGTTTAATAGCCTTGAAGCCATTTTAGAATGATTTGAGGGCTCTTTTTAAGATAAGGTTTAAGGTTAATCTTTGACACCCATATTGTCACCCCATACAATTCTTGTTGAGGATGCTCTCCCAAATATAGTGGGCAAGGAAGATATTGTTGTGACTTTTGTGGACAAATGGCTACACATTCATTTATTAAAGGAAAAAAATGAAAGCCATTAGAGAACAATGGTATAACATCCTTACTATAAAGCTTTGGGGTTGATTAATTGGTTTCAACCATTTGTGCAGTCAACTAAAAGTTCTTTGGAAACCTATGAATTGTTAATTTAGGGAATATGTATGTAAATATCAAGTTCACTTGTTTAGAGGATTATTGTATTGCTTTATATGGTGGCCCCTAGGTTATCACAGGCCACTGCTTGGTGGTTTATGAATGGACTCCAAATTCTTGTCCTTGGAAAGCAACAATTATTCAACTATAAGTAGTATAATAGTGATGTTCTTAATAGGATTAGTGGTCCAACTAGTAGAACGGTGAAGTTAGATGCCTTAGTGCCTATTGCTTAGACTCAAGTCTATTTTAAGTATGGACAAATTGGTCATATTAAGGATATATTTTTTAGCACCATCAACTATCTCTAGAATGGTACGCCTGGTGATGGTAGTTATCCTCTAGAGGGGTCCCTCTATGCATGTTCTAGATCATCAAATGGAAAGGTTTTGTCTATGAGAATGTCGATATACAATAAAAGGAAGTTATCTTTAAAGCTTACTCAATTTAGGTCTCTATAGTCTACACACATACATACTTTGTCATCGTTCTTAGTTATAAACACAATGTTGGTTACCCATTTTAGGTAATTTTCTACCTAGAGAAAGCTTACCCTCAATTGCATTTTGACTTCTTCCTTAATTGTTAACAGGACATCATAATTCATCCTTTTAAACTATTGTTGTACAAGCTTGCATTGTAGTCTCAATAGTAACTTGTGATCCACTATACCAGTGTTTAGAGTTGACATATCTTAGCATTACTAGGCCCATCAATATATATATATATATATATATTGTTCAAGAAACTAAACTAGACTTTGCTTACTCTTTAGAAGAAGTCTTATGTCAATTTTGACTTCTTGTAAATTTTCTACAATGTTTAAATTAATTAGCACAACTAGCTTTTTTTTTTTCATGGATTATCTCTCTCCTTTCTTAACTAGGCATTGATAAATGTCACATACTTCTACATGGTCTCTAATTGCCTATTTCAACTTAGGATAATATAAATGCTTATTTAATCTTTGACAAGTGGTCTTAATGCTAAAATGCCTTCCTAGAGCTAAATTATAAAATTACAATATTTCAAACCATAGACTACCAGTGGACCTCAAGTATATCCTTCCTTTATATTTAGGCACTCCAACACATAGAGTATAGTCAGGATTAGACTAAGGTGTGCATACGACCTTAGTTATAAGTTGTTTAGCAACATTATCTTTTTCATAGCTCAAACCTTTGTGTACCACTAAGGAACCACAATAATGAGAGCATGGCAAGCACTATCAATCTAATCAACAAGTTTTTCATAAATTAGCTCCTTTCTTATAAACAAAGCATCTATAGCATTGTTTTCACTTTCCTTCTTATAATGAATAGTGCAATCCACCCAGTAACTTGATAACTCCTTTGATCTAAATGTAAGTATGAAGTTGCTATTGCAACAAATATTTAAAGCTTTCATTATTAGCATTTCCATCAAAAGAATTATCCTTTAGATAATGTGTACCTTTGCTTATAGCCATCAAAATGGCTAACAACTCCTTCTCAAAGATAAAAAGACATTGATTCCTACTGTAAAGCTATTTACTAAAATAGGCTATGGGTTTGCCTTTTTGTATAAGTATGGCTCCGATTCCCTTTGCCTTAGCATCTATCTCTAGCACAAAGGACTAAGGGAAATCTAGCAATGTCAACATTGGTGTAGAAGTCATGGCTACCTTGAATAGTTGAAATGCCTGATTAGACTTTATGGCTTAAAAAAATTGTCCTTTTTAGTAGATTTATCAATGGTTTCTTGACTATTTATACCCTTTAATGAATTTTCTCTAATGCCTTGTTAATGCCAATAAGCCTCCTTACTCCTTCACTGAAGTGGGAGTAGGCCAATTGACCATAGCCTTAATGTTCCCACAATCAATCACTACCCCTTTCTAAAATATAACATGGCCAAGATTATTAACTTGATGCTGACCAAAGGAGTACTTTGACCTTTTAGCATAAAGTTATTGCTTTCTTAACAAATCTAGGTCAACATAAGATGCTAAACATGACTCTTTAAATCAAGGCTATAAATCAATAAATCATTGAAGAAAATCAATATTTAGTTCATCAAATACTTTAAAGGATATGATTTATGAGTGCTTAAAAAGTAGCTGAGCATTTGTAAGCCCACAATGCATTACTTTATATTCATAATGGTTATGATGTGTCTTGAGAATTGCCTTATAAATATCTTCTTCCTTAATCCTTATGTGGTGGTATCTGACTTTGCAATCTAAATTGGAGAAAATGGTATCACCATCCAATTCATCAAAAAGATCATTAATAATAAGATTGGGAAATTTGTCTTTAATAGTCAAGGAGTTCAATTGCCTATAATCCACACAAAAGCATTAGGTTTCATCTTTTTTCTTAACTAATGAGACAAGAGAAGCAAATGGAGTTAAAATGGGCTATATAATTTAAGAACTTAGCATCTTTTGCACCAAACTCTTACTTTCGTTCTTCTAATGGAGTTGAGCTCGAAGTTTCAAAATAATATTGTTATCATAAGATCTTTTTATGTGGCAACTCCTTAGGTTGTTTAAAAAAATCTTGGTATTGATCCAAAACAGCCTACAATTGCCTTAGTAAAGCTGTGGGTTCAATAGAAGCTACTATGGTTAGGTTGTGAGCTTAAGCTCCACTCTCTTTTTTCTTAAGAAAACTTTATAATTCACTCTTAATCATCAATTTAAAAGAAGTAGCTTAAGTGAAACCATAAAATTCAACTAACTTCCCTTCCTTTATAAATGCTTATTTCAACTTAGAAAAATCAAGTGTTATTGGCCCTTATTTCTTGATCCAATCAACTCCTAACACTATATCATAAATTTTCAATGGTCTAAATCTCAAATCAGCAGTAAAAGTATGTCTATGCATCCTCTATTCATATTGACTACACTTCTTTATAGTCTTCATGTTTTTCCCATTAGCCACACTTACTAATATGGCCTAGTTTTTTTCATTAGTCATACTTACTAATATCATCCACATTGACATCTAAAAAGCTATGAGTGGTTCCTATGTCTACCAAAATTATCAAACTCTTCTTACTTGCATGTCCCCTTATCTACAATGTCTTTTTTCTTGTACCTCTAATAATGGCATTAACCTAAAAAAAGAATATATATCCATTTTGCAAATATTCATAAAAAATTCCAATTGCCAAAATATTTAAAATTCTTTTATTTTCACAATCAACTTTCAAGAATTTCAAAATCAATTTAAAATTCTAAAACCTCAATAGTTAAAACCAATTGACTAAGGAAAGCTTGATTGAGTGATTAAATGGTCAAATTGGAATTTTTTTCTAGTCCTTTTTTCCAAAATTTCTTTTACAAATTCAATATTTCCAAAAAACAAAATGATTTTCATAAATTTCCAAAAAGTCTAAAATCCCAAATTTTCAAAACTTTTCAAAAATTCCTTGAAGCAATAGGCTCCATTAAAATTTTCCTAATCCTTTTTCAACACCTCGGAGGTAGGGATCTTCATTAAGAAGCATATTGAAAATTTCAAAAGATTTTTAGGTGCAAACAATATTATAAAATGCATCTAATCCTTTTTTGATTTCACAATTAAAATCATCTCAAATATGGCCTTGACTTAGTCCTAAAGTAAGGAATAAAATCATCTCAAATATGGCCTTGACTTAGTCCTAAAGTAAGGAACTTTGTAAAAGTATCTCATAACTCTGACACAATTCTCAGTTGGAGCAAAAGACCTTTGGAAAAAGTGTCTCCATTTTCTAAATCCCTATATCCAAAAACAATTGAGAAAAATCCAAGTGGGTGAGTAAATAATTAGAGCATCAATGTAAAATATAATTCACTACTTGACAATCAATTCATTTTCATTGGAAGGAATTTAGATCTAGAAGTCCCTTGACAAAAAGCATTGGATAAAATTTTCTTTGAATTTTGTACCATTTTAAAGATTGGATAGTATAAGTCATATTTTCATTTTTGTCACACTGAAACTACATAAGTCCTAGTGTATGCCCACGAAAATCCTTAAAAACTACATGTCATCAAAAGAGATAAGTAAATAAAATATTAACATGAAGTTAATGTTAAAGATAAGTAGAGTCAATGTTAAAGTCATAATATCATTGCTTGCGAGAGGTATATAGGTTGTTTCTAACCTTTGCTAGGCATAACCATACTCTTAAACTCAAAGAATCCTAGTAATGCATAATAAGTCCAACTAATTTAGACAAGAGGGCAGTTCTCTAAATTAGTGGTTAAGAAGTTCCAACCACAACCTAAATGGTTAGATATGACTCGAGTATTGTAAGATTGATTCAAGATGGTGAAATCTCAGATTGCTTGAAGCATTGCACAAGTTGAACAAGTAGTGAGACAAAATTAGGTGGAGCACCTCATAAGCAAAGTTTGACACAATCATTGATAATCCATCATGGTGGCATTGCAACAATTACTAGTGGCTTTTCACACACCATTCAACTACAAGGCCTTAGAGAGCATTTTACCATGTCAGATCTCACCCTTTCTACCTAAGGACAAGTCACAACAATAATTGTAGACATTTACATCTACTTCTAAAAATTAGATCTAATAAAAAGTAGTTATACTTGCTTTTGAATGATGAAGTCAATTGAGAAAATATCAAAGCACAAAAAATCTCTAATAACAATCTTTAATTTGCAATTGAAGTAGTGAATGTTCTTGTATTAAAAAAGTAAAATGCAAGTTGGTAGTTGACAAATATAGAGATAAAAGGTAAATCAAGGAATATTAGAATTCCATGCAACATAATAAAAGGATTGTTAGAGTTTGATCCCTATGGGCTATGGATGGTGAGATCTAATTATAAACATGAACATAAACAATAATAAGAATAAGAAAATTACCAAGATGAAATAGTACATAGATAGAGATAGTTATGTTAGTCGACAAATTCCTGCCTATGTCTACAAAAGAGAGAAACATCTATTATCCAGTGATAAATTACATTGTTCATCCAAATTACATTGTGTTTAATACCCAAACCTAGATCCCATTTACACCTATCTCAAAACCCAATAGATAGAGACATCACAAGAGGTATCACAAAGTCTTAGTGCACTTTCTATCTCTCCTTCCTTTTTCTTGGCATCTTTATCTCTCTCTCTCTCTATAACTTCTTTACACAAAACTATCACTATATATAGAGAGACAAATATATGGTAGTAATAATGATCGGTATGCACATCCATACAACAGTGATGGCTAGGCATGTTCTCTAAGGCAATAATAATGTCATACCTTTATCTTCCACACATTTCAACATTATCTTACTCCACCCATTTTGGCACATTTATTTCCCATATACTACAACACATTATCTATTACACACTCTAACACAATAATCAATATGGTTTAGATAAAGTATTCTCTTTCTCCTTACAATGTTATTACAAAATTACAACGTTAACCTCCATATACTAGTTACATATCCTAGATAGTCACATTTTGTTTAAAATATTCAGCCAAAAACATGTGTAGTTGTGGCAAACTAATCACATCATTAGCTTTGGAGATGGACTTCAATACATCATTCCCCAGAGCAAAAATTTCCCTTAAACCATTGTCTGTTCTTGAAAGGACCATGAGCACCATGCTTTTAGCTATCCTTCAAGATCTTAGGAATAAATGCCTTTCTAACCAAATCATAACAATTTATACTTTTATCCTTTCAAGACTTCATCATCTTGTGTGATTTGGATAGTTCTACCTATCACTCATGGAAACTACCTTCTAAATGACGTTAGATTTTTTTTTTACACAACTTTAGAATACCTCATGCCATATAAATTGTATTGCTCCCCCGTAACATAGAGTCCCTACTAAAATTACAAGAAATTCTAAAACTACAAAAGTATCTATAAAATAAGACTATGAGGACATTTCTACCTACAGTCAACAAGAGAATTTCTATCATCGTCATTTTACACCAAAGATGATCTCCCTACTTATATCTTTCCGACCTCATATCTACATCTACTAACTTTAGATCTCTGGTCAATTTTTTGTTTTTCACACTTACCGTCATCTTAAGGCGTATCTTTTCCTTTTAATACATAAATGCACCCCTTGTTAAATAGGATATCATTTCCATTCATTATGTACATCAATAAACAATTGAATCTTTTCTAGTCTTAAGCTAAACACCATTTATTAGAAGTCCTATATGGTCATTGATATCACTTGTTGAGGTTTTGAAGTCCACACACTCCAATTATAAGCATGTACATACACAATAATGGAAATAAAAGAATAACCAAGATGAAATAGTATGTACACAGAGTGATTTACATAGGTTGACAAATTTTTGCTTACATCTATAAAGAGAGAAACATCTAGTATATTGTAAGTCTAATGTATAATACTCAACCCAAATCCCATGTACACTTATCTCATAGCCTAATAGATTAAGACACCATAAGAGGCATCATAAAATCTTAGTGCACCCAAGCCTTTTACTTCACCTCTCTCTTTCTTTAATGCTTTATATAAAGAGGCAAATACATGGTAGTATTAATTATTGATATGTATACCCATACAACAATAATGGCTATGCACATTCTCTCAAGAGTAATAAATTAGACATTTATACCCTACATCCATTTCAATGCATTTATTATCCATATACTCCAACACAATATCTATTATACATTTAGACACAATAATAAATATAATTTTGATATATGGTAAGGATTGCATTCCACTTGATAACTTCTAGGTGTCACTTTAAATTGTCTATATGCCATCCTCCCCATCAGTTTTTAGGTATTGGCTACTCGTGATGGTAAGGGAAAATTTTCTTAAAAAATGTAGATGTACAACACACACTCTCTTCATTCCAAGTCATGTATATGTAAAATTATAAGTTTTAGCTTAATTTATATTACTTTTCTATTTTAAGATTCCTCCCCATCAATTTTTAAGTATTGGCTATTTGTGATTATAAGGGAAAATGTTCTTAAAAAATGTAGACATACAACACACACTCTCTTCATTCCAAGTCATGTATATGTAAAAATTATGAGCTTTAGCTTAATTTATATTACTTTTCTATTTTAAGATCCAATGTGTGTTGCAGGAGTTGTAACCTCTTACATGCAAAAAAATAACAAGACCCCAACTTCATGATAGTGCAGTAATGAAATTGATATTTCTCCAAAAAAAAAAAATTGATATTATGAAAGATGATTCTCATTACAAGTATCATGTTCTTTTATAATTTTATATTAGATTTACTTTCTTATAAAAATATTCTTCAATTTTGTATGGTTATTTGTTTAAAATTTCTTTTAACAATTAAATAATTAGTGCCTTGATGAAAAAGATGATAAATATTTAAATGACCTAAAATTGACAAAAAAATGAAAAAAGTTTTCTTAATATAGTCTGTCTAACTATAATAGTAAACTTCTTAGGGATTAGTGAGAGTTAAGATCCTCATTATTGTAATTTATCAAAACATGTGGATTTTAATTTCTATATGCCAAAAAGTTTTATTCTTCCATATAATCCTAATGATTTATGGCCTAAAATTTGTTAAGTTTATTAATGAATAGTTGAAAATTATTTTCTCTATAATCTTTTTGTCTGAATAAAAAAAAGATAATTATATTCCATTATCATTGATATATTTTCCTTTAATATTTATATATAATCATTAATTTAACAATGGGAACTACTAAGTATACATAAAAGTGGTGTACACAAGTGGCCATAAATGATTTTTATATTATAAATAAAATATTTTATATTATATAAAAATATCAATGTAGTATATAATATATTATATGTGGTACAAAAATCATTTTTGGCTATTAGTGTAGACCATTTATGCATACACTAAGATTTTTCTATTAACAAATCAATAAAAAAAGAGTTTACAAGTCTATAATTAGTTAAATTTTATCTGAATATTTTAAGTAGACTTAAATTTGATTCAACATTGAATTACTTGCTCTAATTAAGAGGTAGTAGTAGTTTAGGGGGGAAATTGTGTTATGGTTTAGGCTTATTGTTGTTATATGTGATTTTGTAACTTAAGTATAATGCTTTGATGTAATATGCACGTTTAAGAGTGCTCTGTATGTTGTCACGGGTTACGAGGTCATTACTTTCTCCTCAAAAGCAGTCTGTTGGGGTGTACAACACCCATATTTATATGACACAAGATATCTCTCTTCCTATCCGATGTGGGATGTAAGAGTCGGGTTGTACCTAACCCACCCGCCCGTGTCTGAGATATAACCCGTCCGTGATTTTGTAACTTAAGTATAATGCTTTGATGTAATATGCACGTTTAAGAGTGCTCTGTATCTTGTCACGAGTCACGGGGTCATTACCTTCTCCCCAAAAGGCAGTCTGTTGAGGTGTACAACACCTATACTTATATGACACAGGATATCCCTCTTCCTATCTGATGTGGGATGTGAGAGTCGGGTTGTACCTAACCCACCCGCCCATGTCTGAGATATAACCCGTCCGTGACATTCTCCCCTACCGAATTTATCGACGTCCTCGTCAGAAATCGGAGTCTCCCTGCTTACTTCCGGGTGAAGCGCTTGGCGAGAAACATTGGAGTCGGGGTCGGGTCGGCTCTGATATCACTTGTCACGGGGTCATTACCTTATCTCCAAAAGGTAGCTTGTTGGATGTGCAGTACTCACACTTATATAACCCAAGATCCCCTTCTTCCTATTCGATGTGGGATGTGGGAGTCGGGTTGTACCTAACCCGCCTGTATCCGAGACATAACCCGTCCGTGACAATGTGCATGGAATTTTAGCAGAAGAATTACAGAAATTTGTCATATGCTCTCCTTTTTTCTTTTTTTTCTTTTTTTTTTGTATTATCCACCAATAATATGTTAGAATTTCAGAGGTCAATTTTCTTCTTTCGGTACATGGAAACGATCGGTGAGGTCAACTCTGCCAGGCGTGAATGGGCTGCATTTGAAAGTTGACTAGCCATGAATGGGTAAATAACTAGGAGTTTGCTAGCCATGAATTAAAGAAACGCACAACAATAAGAACGACGAAGACAATAAAATTTTGCGTCTGTTGTGCGCAAAGTTAATTTTTTTTCTCCCAGTATTTTACCTGGACCCCGTACATGATATATCGGCTTGCGAATTTGAAGAAAGAAAAAGATTTTCCTTTTAAAGAAAAATACAGAAGAAAAAAAGAAAAGATTACTGGTTCTCAAGTTTACATACAGCAAAACAGTCATAACTCCTTTTTCCACAGAAAAATTCCTTGTTTCTTGATACTCTTGGCTGCGATCTATTGGTAGTTAAACAACCATAGTAGCCTTGGAAATAAAATAATTCTAAATTAAGGTAAACCCATCTTCAGAAACGTCGTCTAGCATCACTGTGGACACGGTCGTGGTGATGGCGGTCTGTGAAGTACTACTGATCAGAGTACTGAATACATTAAGTTGACGGTTGGATCTTGTGCAGGGCCCTCTATTTTCGATCGTTTAATGCTTTAGAAATATTAAATAATGAGAGCATTGCAATCACCGACATGGAGGTGTTGGTATTTGATACAGTACTGGTGGTGGTGGTGGTGACGGCCGAGGAGGACTCTTGTAATGAATAGGAGTATTCAGCGAAGGAGATGGTTGGACCCCTCTACTTTCCACTTTGAACCTATGGTAAGAAAATTCATTGAAAATCTTGCCTCGGAGGAGGAACCAGAAGGAGCTTGCCATCCGGCAACCTTCCCCCTATAACCAATATTACATGATAACAGCAACCCTCGAATCAAGAAGAGAGTGAGCAACCATGAAATAGAACCATCCATTGTTTTTGTCTCTTCTAACTACAAGAAAACTGACCAAACAGCGTGCTATTTTATGCTAGAGAGTGTCATATGAGGATTGCAAAATTGGTGAAGAACTTGGTTAAGAAAAAAGAATTCGTCAAACCCATAAAAAACGAATAAATCATCAACAAAGTGCGCAATTTTTCTTTAATGCCAGACTACAGAGGATCATGTTGAATAGCTTAAGGGAAATGAAAGAAAGTTTGACACGTTTTCAGATGTGGACTTCATTTTCCATTTGTGATTAATTATTTGGGGTTTGGTATACGGCCGTGTTCACTTTGTCATTGGTCGAGGACTTTTGCACCCTAGGTGGGACTTTTGTTGAGTTGCAAGCAGTTTACTACCCTATCGGACTCTAAAACGACGACGGAGAATAGTTAGTTTTGCTTGAACTCTCCCAATTAACAATCTTTAAAGTATAATTTTTTTTGGCGCTTGTGTATGGCACGGGCACATAGAAACAATCATAAAGGCATCGGTTAAAGAGACAACATACTGTTTATTGACGCCTTCCCAGGAGTATCAAATCAACGTCCATATATCTTGCATCTTTTCTGTCATCGGTCATGTATGTAGCAGCCGTAGGTGGGGGTGGTGGACTCGGTTGTGCTCGCCGAACCACCAACTTCCCGAATTTAGTATGTGAGCAAACTTCCCGAATATTACCTAACTATAATACCAAAATTTTATATTACCAATTATCAATCCATTCGGCCTTTATTTGTTGTCGGTGACCACGGCAGAAAATTCCTAGAAATCCATTGTTCTCAAAATCCAAATTGGTTAACAATTCCGTGAACATAAGCTTTTGAAACTTTCATTTTATAATATATTTTCAGTGGTGAATGGGGAAGCCAATGGCGGTGACGGTAGCAGCAGCGGTTGAGGAGGGGGTCTTTAACATTGAGCGTAGGATGTGGTGGTGTTGATCATCCATCAACCCTTCCATCTCCAAGTTCCACTTAATCACATAGTAGCAGCCCTCGAGCCCTTGATTGAATAGAACTCATTCATTTTGCTAGAATTTAATATGTGATTAATTCTTGGCTCTCAGCCTGAAAACTCGAGGTTTTCAATTGGACGGTTTCTTAGTTTCCTCAATTGTCAAATAAAACGTCGAACTGAACAAATAGGCCAATGGCAATGACTGTTTAATGGAGACACTTTTACCAAGTCTGAGTCAACAACCTCGTATGTAAGAGAAATAGACAAGATTTTGACACGTTTAGTTTGATTTTCCTTCGTGTTTAGTTACTGAGGTTTGGTATATATCGGTTTTAATTTAGATTTTGGTCGAAGACTTTTGCATCCTAAGCCGATTCCCTTTTTTTTTTTCGTTAAGCAAGAAAGCAACTAATGTTTAATCTATATTTTCTAGGGCGATGATATTTTTCTTCTTTCACATTACATATTGGCTCGTGTCGCTGAGCTTCATGAGAGCAAAAGTGATTCATGGTATGGGAAAAGTTGGTTGGACACAAGAAAACGATCCATTTATGAATGCAAGAGGAAAAATAATCAAATAACATTGAATTAAAATATTAAATAGTGTTTGCTAAAAAAAATTATTAAATAACATTGAATTGATATGTGGACTCTACAATTAAATTTTTTCTCAGAAATATATATATATATATATTGATTGTGTTTACTTTCCATGTTTTAAGTCCATATGCCTAGTTGAAATTATTGCCCACGCATAAAAATCCTCACCCAAAAATTTTACTTCAATTTAATTTGAGCTTCTCGGTCCTATGGTTCTGTTAAATAGTTGCTTGTAATGTTGGGTTTGATGCCTCTAAATTACAACAAGAAAAAAATGTTCAAGCTCACATGTACCAAAAACAAAATGGAACTTCATAACTGTAAATATCCTCTATATTGATATTAAATTAACCTTTGGATCTATGATAAAGCGCAAGTTTTGCACCCAATTGGTAACCCTCAAACTATACATGACTTCTATTACATGTTCTGAAATGAAGGGATAAAGTTGCATAAGATGCACAAGAACTCACTTTGTTTCAAAGGCTACACTTAACCAAAAGACTCAATGGTACCCAGCTATTGTGTCACAATTACTGTCTACCTTTCGTTTCAACATGCCTTCCCCGTAGAAAGGTACAAGCCCTTTTTTGTTTTTTACAGGGAGAAAGAACCCCAAGAGGGGGAAACATTGTAAGCAAGTACTTCAATTATGATAGATGATGAGACACAAATATTAAGGAGGTGTGGTGGTGAGGGTTGTGGCGGTAGTGGCTATGACTGGTACAGATCCTCGTCTTGGAGGAAAGTATCTCATGCGAGTGCCAGCCTGTGGTGGAGGTGGTGCTGCAGGATTGATCCTCCTCCGGGGCATTTTCTTTGTGACGGGATCTTGCCTTATTGTTGAATAGGTTTTGGTGGGGGAGAAGTGATAAGGGAAGAAAAGTCCACTAAGCATCTTGGGAAAAATTAACTCTTCCGAAGGAGGCGGTGGATTGGGATTTCGGGACTTCGCAAATTTCAACTTAGCGATGCTAGGAAAACAAATTTGGAGTATTTTAACAATTCGTGATTCTTTGTTGTCCAAAATCTT
The DNA here is from genome assembly GCA_020883675.1 of Bruguiera gymnorhiza. Taxonomy (NCBI): domain Eukaryota; kingdom Viridiplantae; phylum Streptophyta; class Magnoliopsida; order Malpighiales; family Rhizophoraceae; genus Bruguiera; species Bruguiera gymnorhiza. The sequence goes on along the minus strand of JAIRCJ010000071.1, from coordinate 282,759 downwards.
CAAGGCCAAATATTTCCCAAATTGTAATTTCCCACAGGCAAGGATTGGCTTTAGGCCAAGTTGTACATGGAAAAGCATCTTGCAGTCCAAAGCACTCCTGCTTAAAGAACTTCGGCGGCTGACTGGAGACAGTAAAACTGTGCATCTATGGAGAGATCCATGGTTGCCCGAACAAAATGGATTTTAGGTCCTCTCTCCACAAGTGGAACTCAATATGATGTGAAAAACCCCAAAGGACATGCCTTAGGGACCTAATGCACACGAGAAATCAAAAAATCTAAAAATGATAAATTAGAGTTTAATAATACAAACGGTAGACCCAACGTTTAAAGGAACATGATCTTAGAGTATTTAAAAAAAATATGAATGTCACACTCAAGGAAAGAAAAGAATTGAGAGTGATAAGTCAAGTTGAATGCTATAAATAGAGATACCTCTTGATAAGTTTTTTAGTTCTTGAAAGAATCGAAGAAGAAAACATTTACTTTTTATTTTTTTCAAAGTTGTGTGATGTTCCAAAACTGACAAGGAGATGTTTGTTTATAAGTTAAAATAACAATTTTAAAGAGATATAAATTCCTATTTAGGATAAATTTTTATTTATGAGGAACACCTATTTAGGAAAAATTCTCACACAAAAAACTTTCACTTTTATATAATCACTTATTTAGGATAAACTCTTATTTAAAAGTGAATGTTATTACTTAATCCTACCCCATTAAGTACTCCAATTATATTAATAAGACGTTGACTCTCTTTCAACCTTGAATTCGCACTATTTGTAGTTTGATTTGCTTGAATGTCCTTAATTAACCTATTTAGTACTTCTCTCATTTTTTTTACTCTACCTTATGTTATTGGACCTTTTGGAATGTATAATGTACCTCTTGCATCCTTTAATGCCTTTGATGCATCATCTCTAAGTCTCTCATCATTCCCCCTTTCATTAGAAGGATTCATCCTCAAATCATCACTTACATAAAAAAGGGAAAGATCAAAAATATTAAATATTGCACTCACATTATATTCACTAGAAAAGTCCAACTTAGAGGCATTGTTGTTAATTCATACAACAATTTGAAATATACCATCTCCTCTATGTTGTAGTTTTGAATGCCTTTGAGTTAAGAACCGTTTCTTGCATATATGCACCCAAAACCAATCACCAGGTTCAAACGCCACCTTCTTTCACCCTTTGTTGACATATGATGCATATTGTTTAGTTCATTTTTCAATATGTTGCCGCACTTTCTCATGCAATTTTTTCACCATGTCAACCTTGCATTCATCATCCAAGCTAGTATATTCATCAACAAGTATACACACCAAATCCAAAGGAATCAACAAATTAAAATCATATACAATTTCAAATAAAAAGTAACTAGTAGTAGAATGAACACTCATATTATATACAAACTCAACATGCGGTAAACAATCTTACCATATTTTCAAATTCATTCAAATAATAGCACATAAAAGAGTAAAAAGAGTTCGATTAACCACCTTAATTTGCCTATTAGTTTATGGATGAGAAGTAGTTGAAAACAATAACTTAGTATTTAACTTACTAGAGAAAGACTTCTAGAAGTAGCTTAACAACTTTGTATCCCGATCTAAAACAATACTTTATACAAGTAGTATGTTTGCAATATGTCATGCTTGCAAACATACTACTTGTATAAAGAATAAGTCAACCACATTGCTTGCATCAATAATTTTATGACATAAGATGAAATGTGTCATCTTTGAAAATCTATCAATAACAACAAATATCCAATTCTTACCCCTTTTTGACCATGACAAACCTAGTACAAAGTTTATAGATAAATCAACTCAAGGATGGCTAGGTATGAGTGAAGGGGTATACAGGCCATAAGGTAAAACTCTAGATTTAGCTTGTTTGAATGTTATGCATTTCTCACATACCCTTTTAACATCTTGTTTCATATGTGGCCAAAAGAAATGTTCAATTGGGACATTTGGGGTTTTCATAACTTTGAAATAACCCATTAGACCACCCCTATGAGTTTCTCTAACAAACAACTCCCTTGAAGAACTTATAGGCATGCTCCACTTGGCATGTCTTTTGTTCAACTTTCCTTGTCCCTTAAGTGCTTCAAGGATTCATGGTCCGTATGGATGACAAACTCCTTGAGCCAAAGGTGATATTGCCATGTCTTTAAAAGTTGTACCAATGCATACATCTCTTTATCATAAGTAGGATAATTGAGACTTGCTCCATTTAGCTTTTCACTAAAGTACGCAATTGGGCACTTTTCCTGCATCAAAATAGCTCTAATGGCAATACCTGAAGCATCACTCTCAATCTCAAAAATGTTTGTAAAGTCAAGTAAAGCAAGTAAGGGTGCATAACTTAATTTTTTTTTTATGCAATTAAAAGCCTTATCTTGATCACTACCCCACTTAAAGCTTATGTTCTTTTTTATAACCTCAATTACTGGTGCAACAATGGTGCTAAAGTCCCTAACAAAACATTTATAGAAATTGGCTATACCATGAAAGCTACGCACATCATTAATTGACTTCAGTGTAAACCAATCATGAATTGCACTAACTTTTTCCTCGTTAACCTTAATACCTTTAGCACTCATAATATAACCAAGAAATGTGATTTGATTAGTACAAAAGGAACATTTCTTAAAGTTAGCATACAATTTTTCAGAACATAAAATAATTAAAATAGAACGTAAATAATCAACATGCTTTTCTAGGCTTTTACTATAAACCAAAATATCATCAAAATATACAATCATAAATTTACTAATGAATGGATGCAAAACATGATTCATTAATCACATAAAAGTACTTGGTGCATTAGTGAGACCAAATGGCATAACAAGCCATTCATACAAACCATACTTAGTTTTGAAAGTTATTTTCCCCTCATCTCCCTCTGTCATCCTAATCTGGTGATGTACACTTTTCAAATCAATTTTAAAAAAGACATATGAACCATACAATTCATCCAACATGTCATCTAACCTAGGTATGGGGTGACGATACTTTATAGTGATTTTGTTGATCGCTCGATAGTCAACACACTTCCTTTAAGTCTCATCTTTCTTGGGTACAAGTAAAACAAGAACTACTTAGGGACTTATGTTTTCCCTCACATATCCTTTTGAAATAAGTTCCTTAACCTGCCTTTAAAACTTGTTTGTCTTCTTAAGATTACTCTTATATATTAGCTGGTTTGGGATAGATACACTAGGGATAAATTTAATTTGATGCTTAATTCCTCTTTTAGGTAGCAATCCACTTAGGACATTGTCAAGGAATAAATCTTCAAAATCCTATAAAAGAGAAATAACAACACTAGGCAAAGATAGGTCAAACTTATTAGTGTAAAAATAAGTCTCTTTGTACAAAAGTATGATCATAGGCTATTTAACATAAAATGCTCTTTTGACATCACTTTCTTTTGTTAGAAACTTTATATTTTCTTCTCTCTCTCTTGTGTCCTCACATTTTCTCATCTTTTTTTTATTTTGATTATCCCTCATTGTTTAATCTCTCTTTTCTATTCACTTTCATTTTTAATCCTTAACTAATCCTCATAAGCCTGATGAGGTGATAATGGTACAAGAGTGACAAGTCTTTCATTCATTACAAAGGAATATCGATTCTTAAAGCTATCACGCATAACTCGCCAAATTGTCATTGCCTTCTTAATAGAATATGGCCTGCATGCATGGGTACAATATCACATAAAATTTCATCATGGTATCTTCCAATAGAAAATGACACAAGCACTCACTTATTTACCTTAACTTCACCAATCTCATTCAACCATTAAAGCTTATATGATGTAAGATGCTTCATAATTGGTAAATTCACCTTCTTAATCATAATTGTGCTAGCCATATTAGTGCAATTCCCACTATCAATAATCATACTTTATACCTTATCTTTGATGAGACACCTTATATGAAAGATGTTATTTCATTGCACCTCATTTTCTTCCTTCATTTGCACATTCAATGCTTACCTTATGACGAGAGCTACCCCATTAATTGAACACTTCTCTCCATCACTTTCACCCTTTGATGATGGTATAGAATTATCATTTAATTCACTTACAATTTCAACATCACTGTTACCTCTCAAGATCATTGAACACTTATTTAGACATTGAGATGTAATGTGACCCCTTCCCAAACACTTAAAACATTTAACATATCTATTTCTACTTGGTTAGGGATCAAAATTACCTGCCTCTTTGCTAAAACCCACATTCTTTCTCTTGGATAGCTCGATATTGGACTTGTAATCGACCTTCTCATCCCATTTACTATAATTCAGCTTCCAAGATAAGGTAGAACTTAAATTCTACCCAAACTATGTGGAACCCTTTCGTTTAAGTTGTCTTTCAAATTTCATTGCCATGTTCACCATGTCTTCTAATTCCATGCAATGTTGCAACTTAACCACATTGGCTATGTCTCTATTTGGCCCTTGCATAAATAGGGTCATAGTTGCCTCTTTATCTTTTTCTATATCTGCCCTGATCATGACAATCTCCATCTCCTTATGGTACTTCTTTACACTTTTGGTGCCTTGAGTGAGTCCTTGTAGCCTTTACAAATCCCTATAATAGTGATTAGGGATGAACCTCCTCCTCATGATAACCTTCATCTTCTCTCATGTATTAATAGGTCACTTATGATTCCTTCTCTTGGTCAAAATAAGTTGGTCCTACCAAATAATAACATAATCGGTAAATTCAATGACAACAAGCTTTACCTTTTTCTCCTCATAATAGTTGTGGCAGTCAAAAACCAATTTAACCTTCTTTTCCCATTATAGGTATGCATCAAAATCATTCTTACTTTAGAATGGAAGAATTTTCATTTTAATATTGCCTAAATCACGGTTATAGGTGCCTTGCCTCCCAAAATCTCTTTAATCCCTTCTATTGTTGGCAATTTTAACCACAGTAGTTCGATCGTCAAATTCACCATCTTCTACATCATCTTCATGGTCATAGGCTTGTCTCAATTGCCTTCTTACATTAGGAGCATTATATTCCCCATGCCTCTACAACTCTATTATTGTATTCGATTGCTCTTACATCCTCTCCCTCATATCATCAAATTTGGTATTCAAGTGCTCAAATTGTTGTTATATAGTTTTGATCATGAAGGACATATCATTAACTCCCTCCTGAGTTACACCTTTGTCTTTGGAAGTCATAGTATTACTTCTATACAAAATGATTAGGATACCACACAAAACACTCCCTCACATGTTTCACTCAAAAGAAAAGGTGTCATGCTCCCTCGTGTTTACACTTTTTATAGGTTTTTTCTTAATATAAACTTGCACTTTTACCTTTTACCACTCAAATTTCCCCTTTCAAATTTTTTAAAGAACTAAACAAGCTAAATCAAGGGGATTGTTTTGAACAAGTTAAGATAAATGACCTAGAATTGAACTAATTGGATAATAAGGAGTCAAAAAAAAAAAAACAAATGAAAAAGGATATCAAGGCAAATGAATTTAATGAACTAAACTCACAAAAATCATGATAGGGAGTTAAACTTAGAGGACAAACTAGGATGATATAACAAGAAAATAAATTGTAGAATTGGAGTTGAGCAAGAAACTATATTATTACTGTAGTGAATATGGCCAAACTATTTAACTTTTATCAATGACTTGAATTTGATGCCTTTTTTTTTTGTTCCTTCATTTTTTTTTCATTTCTCTTTTTTGTTTTTTCTTTTTTTTTCTTAACATAAAACAATAGTAGAATACTTGGAGATAGCAATTGGAATTGAAATTAGCACATTTTTTTATAGTTATGATCCTAAACAAATGAGCAAAGTGAGAAGGGTTGCAAATGGACATATTAATGCATTTGAGTGGTAATGCACTTAACAGACAAACTAAATAAAAATAAATAAATCACAAGGCTGCAAAGTGAAGAATTAGTTGATCTAACCTTATTTAGAGTCAGGCTTTGATACCAACTGATGTGGAAAACCCCAAAGGACATGGCTTAGGGACCTAACACACATAAGGAATCAAAGAATATCCAGGAAAGCTAAATTAGACTTTAATAACACAAACCCTAGACCTAACATTCAAAGGAACATAAACCTAGGGTATTTAAGAAGGATATGGATGTCACACTCCAAAAAAGAAAGGAATTGGGAGTGATAAGTAAAGTTGAATGCCAAAAAAAGAAGTACCTTTTGATAAGTTCTTTAGTTCTTGAAAGAAACGAATGAGAAAACTCTTGCCTTTTTATTTCTCTTAAAGTTGTTTGATATTCCAAAACTTACAATGAGGTGTTTATTTATAGGCTAAGATAGCAATCCTAAAGAGGCATAAATTCCTCTTTAAGACAAATCTTTATTTAGGAAGAACTCCTATCTAGGACAAATTCTTACACATAAAACTTTCACTTTTATACAATCACTTATTTAGGATAAGCTCCTATTTAGGAGTGAATGCTATTACTTAATCCTGACTCATTAAGTACTCCAATCATATTAATAAGACCTTCACTCTCTTTCAAGCTTGACTTCGCACCATTCATAGCTTGGTTGGCCTAAATGTCCTCCATCAGCTCATTTAGTACTTCTTTCATCTTTTTGGCTCTTGCTTGTGTTATTAGGCCTTTCAAAATGTGCAATGGACCTCTTACATTATTTGAAACCTTTCAGACATCATCTCTAAGTGTCTCATTAATAAGGAAACTACCAAGCATTATGATGGGTGATGGAGAAGCATGAGATGCCACTAGAGTTGATTCTTGGAATGGCCACTAAATTATATGTTGAGTTCAAGAATGAATATTGCACCTTATAACTACAGCAACTGAGAACCTCTATAGCTATGTAGCAAGTTCCAGAATTGTGAAAGATTAAAATAAACATAGATGCTACCAAGGGAGACAATGCAAGGGGCCTTGGTGTGGTTTTTCAAAAATTATGATGGAATAATTGTGCTGACTTTTACTAAGAGTGTAAAGGGGTCCCTACAACCTAAAGTTCTCAAACTCATGGCTATGCATAAAGCTCTCAAAAAGGCTTTAGAGAAGACCATTATTGTCATATGCTTAGAATAGGACTGCTTAATTTTAGTCAATGCAGTCCAAAGGCACTAAGGTGAGAACTGGGAAGTTGCCCATTGGGCAGTGGATATTAGGACTCTTTTGGTTGACTTTTCTAACACCAATGTAAACCATATTAAGAGAAAAGCAAATGGGGTTGCTTATGCACTTATTAACATTGTTTTGTCCAATATTGAATAGATGGAGTGGAATAGGAGTAGCTTAGCTTCAGTTTACTCTTTAATTGATCAAGATGTAAGTGATCTTATACATGAATGAAATCCTACGGATTTGCTGAAAAAAAGAAAATTATGATCTAGAATTGTGAAACACTTGTCAATTGTCATCATTTTGCATGAGAATACCTTAGGCACCATTGAACAATCCAACATTGATGTGTTGCTATCTCTCACACATAGGTGGATCTATCTAGAGGAAAATTTCACACCCTTCAACTTGCTGCAATAAGTTTGACAAAAATGAAAAACTACCTTAATCACCATGAAACCTCTAAATTAATCATGTAAACTAAATGTTACCTTCAATTGCTCATAAGTAATAAATCATCTTGCCTAGTTCAAATTAGTCCAAAATGTATGTAGTGTGGCTTCCCTTCCATAATGACATAACTTCCCTAACTTTTCTACCTTCTCTTTAGACAATGTCATCAGTGAAAGGTAATTTGCTTGAACAAGAGTTGATTTGTCCAAAAGAAGGGCTGATTTTGTTAATTAAAGGAGCTAATCATGTGAACAAGGAAGACTTTATAATTTTTGATAAAGAGGAGAAATGGTACAAAGAAGATAAGCTTGACCTAGAATTTGGGGTTTCTTTTTATTTGTCCTTAGGAGGCATGTGTATAAAATTTTTATATAATAATTTTATGTATTTTTTTATTAATTTTTATCTATTCAAGCTATGACTTTTAACATCTTGTCCAAATTTTGTTCACGAAAAAACTCGAGTGGAAAAATTTGATAAGGTGTAAGATTAAATTGAAAAGGTTGAAAGTTATAGAACTTAATTATAAAATTCCTAGAAGGTTTATAACTAGAAAAGTGGATATCCCAATTGTTGGAGCATTTCAAGTGTGTTTTCTTGGGAGATGGAGAAACTCTTTTGGTGATCATTACAAAGAATTTGACCCTATTACAAGAAGAAAAACTTGTTTAGGTTCTAAGAGAGCACATGACGACAATGGGATGAACCATAGTGGACATCAAAGGGATAAATCTAACCATGTGTATGCATTGCATCCTACTTAAGGAAGGTTCAATTTCAAAACCATTAAGAGAAGCATAATGTAGATTGAACCTTCTTATGATGGATGTAGCGAAGAAGGTGATATTGAAGTTTCTTAATGTTGGTGTGATCTACCCAATTCCAAATAGCAAATATGTTAGTTTGGTGCAAATGGTTCCAAAAAAAAAAAGCATAATAGTGATCAAAAACCAAGATGATGAGTTAATTCCCATCCGAATTCAAAATGAGTTGAGGGTTTATGTTGATTACCACAAGCTAAATACTGCAACTTCCCAAGATTACTTTTTTTTACCTTTGATTGATCAAATGATTGAAAGGTTGGTTGGTCAATCTCACTATTATTTTCTTGATGATTTTTCAAGTTATAACTAGATTTTGATTGTAGTGAAAGACCAAGGGAAGACAACCTTTACCTTCTTATTTGGTAGCCCAGAAATCATACTTGCTTTCTCTTCTCTTTCATCTTTATTTTTGTTTTCATGTTTGATATTGTGTTTTTGTTTACCTTTCATTTTTACATTAGTATAATGTAAGGTTTAAGTGTAGGGACAAGGTAAGTATGTTTTGTGCAATTTTGGTTTGGCTTTAATCTTAATTTTTTTTAAAAAGCATGGTAATTCAAGTGAAAGACATTTTCCTTACTTGGTGATTGGTTTGGAATTTAATAGGGTCTTATGGAGTGAGATAAGAGTGTTTTGGCTATTAAAGTGTTAAAGTGTATGCTCTCTAAAAATGGTTGTGTGGGTTTATGATTTGACATGGTTGCTCATGTGATGTTTAACTTGTGATTACTCCTTAAAAGTTGAAAGTTTAAGTAGATAAAAGAACAAGAAACAAAAGAAGAAAAGAGAAAAGAAAAAGGAATAAAAAGGAAGCTAAAAATTTGTTAAAGTAATTTACTCTAATGTTTTAAATTTCTTAGTAATTAGGGGTTTTCATCACAAATGTTGATTTTTATATCAAAAGGTAACTTGAAATATAAGTACCGAAAGCACTTTAAGTGTCTAACTTATGAAATAATAAGGTTTCTCATTACAAATGTCAGTATTTGTATCAAGAAGTAAATGAATGTTTAGATAAGACAATATTGTAGCCTCTAAATAAAAGGAAAATAAAAGGAGAAAATTCTTAGTTTCTTATTTTTATTATAATAAGGTAAGAGTAATTACTTGTTAGGTGTTACTTGTTGCAATTATACTGATTATCAATTTACATGAGCTTATATGGAAGTATGTGTAGATATATAAGTAATAATTAGTACATGATTGGCTTACTTATTTGGTTTTGTTGGGTCCTAAGTTAAGATTCATGTTTGAGGGATGCTATTTTGCATTTTCTTTTATTTGATGTGTTGCATACATTACATTCATGAATGATTTTGACACATATACATATAAAATGTTATACACAAAAATATTTGTATACATTATACACAAATGTTAAAATAATGCTCACATGCCAAATTTGGACTCAAATAATGCTTTTCACTATTTTTACATTCAAAATATTGTATTTTAGTGGAAAAACTTTTACAATTGGTTCCTATGTTTGACACATATGTACATAAAATACTTATAACAAGATTATTTCTACTGTTAGACTTTTCAATATTTTCACTACAGTCTTGTTCTTTCAATTCACCTTAATTTATTTTTAAATTTAATTAAATTATATCAAATTTGTCTACATTATATTCCTTCATTTAATTTCTTCTTGGAAAACAAAAGGTTTGGTAAGAATTTCATAACAAAAAGTCACAAATTCCTTTTTTTTTTTCATCTTTTGAAGTAGAAAATTAGATACCACATAAAAAATTGGATCATTAGACTAATATATTTCAAATTTTGCACCAATTTTACAAACAAGCAAAATAATTCTTCTATAAATCTTTAATTACAAATTTGGTATAAATTCAAATCACTTGAATGAAATCCGTTACTTCATATGATAGGTCATATTTACATTGAAATAAAGTTTATTTGCATTCAAAAGAAAGTTTATGACCATGATGTAGGATGCATAGATTGGATATAGCAATATAAACATGACGCGATATGAAAACTGCAACACGACTATATATATTTGTATATAGATATTTACACACACATAAACATTTACATTCTACCAATGCATTAAAGGTATTGTGTGATTTTTATATATATTATTTTTTAATAATTATTATTCATATAAGTCCAACCAAATATTATTGTTTAAAATATATATTATATTTTAATATTGATTATTGTGTTATTTACAAAATAAATATACAAACCATGCCATCACTTATGAGTGTAACATTAATTTTCGGTTAGATTTCATATTTTTTGTTAAAATTACAAAAAAATTATTCCAAATGTGTTCTCAACATGTCCTAGGTGTGTCTGCAATGTGTCAAAGGTGTGTGTGATATTTTTTTTAAAATATTTTTAAAGACATTTGTACAACACATGTCCAATATAGCGTGGGGTTCTTCCATGCCATTTTTGTGCATCTTAGGTTAAGATTGATGACATGAGGTTAGATCCCTTAGGCACAATGATCCAAAAGGCTCCTCATGATCAACCTATGCAAGTGTTAGCTAGCATTATTCTTTTGTCCTTCTCTCTCTCCCTTCTCCCTCTCTACCTTTCTCTCTCTCTCTCTCTTATAAAATACTTGAGGAATTTTGAGAGTTATCTCCACCATTCCTTGCATAGATACTTCTGAAAATTAGATGTTTAAACATTGGTAATTTGCAATGAATTGCCACAATTATGTTAAGGAAGAAAAAGAGGATAATTGTTCTATTGATAGTAGTCTTGTATTCTAGGTTAGATTCTAATAACGTTTACCAGATTGCATAATTTATTCTTAGAAATAAAAAATTTCAAACATATATTTTATTATGTGTTTATTCTATAAACATATGATTGATTCCTAATAATTAGGACAATGCATAACTCTCTAAATGGCTGCTGCTTTGTGTAATGTTTGTTCCTATAACAATTATTAACAAAAACTTGTTGATTTTTTCTTTTAAAAGCATAATCAATGTAAACTAACTTTTGTACTAATACGGAATTGTTTTCATAAATGCATCTGACAATAAGCATGTGTAATTAAATTAGCATCTATTGTCTTTTAAGAGATAATTTAGTAGTTTAACACTTAGACTTATATTTTAGTGGCCTCAAAATAAGGGCTATAAGATTTATAAAAATGAGAAGATTTACTTTTATTATATAATTTACAGTGTAATATGCCTCTTAATAAAAAAAATTAGCATTCTCATACTTGAAAAAAACGCAACTCTTGTAGTGAATGCTTTTAAATTCGAGTTAGCCTTCCTAATATGTTTCTCTAGCTTTTGAATGTACTACTCTCCCAAAGTATCAGCCAATGTTACTCCAATATTCCTTGCGTGGACTTTCTTTTGTTTATAAGATTTTGTAAATCCCGTAACTAACCTCCAATTTTCTATTATACATATACACACACATATATAAGCATACATATATACAAGATAGAGGTTTTAAAATTTTAAATCATTTACTACCATCACAATTATAAATTATGTCAACATTTGAAATGATAAATGTAAATAAATTATACAAATATTATCAAAATAATTAAAAAAAATAATAGATGAATCTTTTGCAACATCAAATTTCAATTTAGTGATTAGTTTGTTAATAACCATAAAAAATATAAATGAAATTACTCAAGTTAATAATACTGTCAAAAAATTAAGATAACAAGACTTTCTATTTCCCTTTCAATTAAAATGAATTATTTAATAATGAATCAAAAATCTCACTATAATAATCTTTGTTTTTTTTTTTTTTTGAGTGACATTATAATAATCTCTTTCATGCATTGCAATTATTGCAATGACATATCCATTTTCCATTTAAGCATTGTGGTTGCATATTGGGAAACATTCAGCATAATAATTACTAACTTGTTTGCAAGGTGGATCAAAGTGTGGGGCCCCCGAAGACTTCCATTTTAGCCATAACCGTTGCTTCAACTCTTACATTGCTTGTCCACAACACTACTAATTTTTGAGGTTCACATTATTAACATATCTCAAACTGAATAAATATGAGAGAGAAAGAGAGACGAACTCACAACAATCAAAGACCAAGACTAAAAGCATCAATTTCAACTTCAATGAAATTAGCTTTCTCATTTCCTTTTAACATATTTTTCTTTTTGGGATTTTCATTTTTGTTGAGACTTACTATTGTATTGTGAAGCTTCTTTGATAATACTTATAAAAGAGGGTGTTCTCTCCATGCATGACTTTTAGTATCGTATACGTCAAGCGCATAAGAGGAAAAGTGTCATTAACAAAAAGGTGAAGTTACCAATTCACCACACTTGCAATGGAATAATTTGATAAGGACCCTACTACAAAGACGGGGTGTGCAGAAGGCGTGCAGATGGGGGCCTGGAGAAGGGATGCAGACAGAGTGTGGGTTTCACACATACTTTTTATTTTTATTTTTTATGAAAAATATATGACGTGCAAACAAATAAGATATATGTGCAAATTGAATATAATGCATAAGTAATCAAGGTAAATGTGCAAACAAAAACTCTTTGATAATTATATGTTCATTTTATTATTCTTCTTAGTATACTAATATCCCTTTTCTTGCAAAAATTAAAAGAAGTGTGGGACCCACACGGGTCCCATGCCTCCATCTGCCACCCATCCCCCCAATTCTGTCCCCTTGTCTTTTTCCATGTGATAATTAATGTCTTTCTAAATAACACGTATAGGTACAATTTAATTCATACTTAACCTATTTAAACTATTTGGCTAGCATGTTCTTTTTATTTAACCAATTTAATTACATAGAATAATGAATCTAGTCCAAATATTCTATTTACAAATGCAAAGAATCAAAGGATTTATAATTTTCTTTTAAGCCTAAATTTGGTTTAGTTTAAATTTATCATATTCTTAATCAATGGTCAAATAAGCAAAATTTTTAAAGTTTTTTTTTTCACTAAATATGATATATATTCTACTTTTTACTAGACCAGAAAGGAGGATTTATTATACTGTGGGCAAATTAAGATGTCGTACCACTTGATTTCAGCACAAGCATAAGATTAATATTTGGGTATACCTATGCACATTGAGAGATATACGAAAATATGAGATATGACATATAATATTAGCACATGTTTTGTTGTGCTCAGTCTACTGTCTTTGTAAAACATCTGTCTATTTTAATTGAATAATTGAGATTTATATCTACATCACAAGAAAGTTGACTCGTCAAACAAAAAACAAGGTGAATTTAAAGAAAAGTAACACTAAATTCGTGATAATGTTAACAAACTTTTGTGTGGTGATCAAAGGAAAATATTACATGAATTAAAACATTTTAACATTAAAATAACACTAGAAGATACAATAAATGCTTTCAACTATAATAATTATGCGTTCACCAAATATAATTATATGAATAATGGTCTCAAAAGTATTATTCTAGTAATAGATTTGGAATTAAATAGTGCAAAATCATGAAAATAAGTATGCACATTATATCTACATACAATTACCAAATATGATATTTGTAATCATCAAATAAATAAATGCATCCAATTTAACAAAATTATATATATATGGAATAATGTCACCCATGTGTCAATAGCATATTAAATTCTTGTTTTCATATCTTAATGATTTGAGCTCTACTACAGGAATATGAGTTTTTGACATTTGTTGCACATGTAAAACATTATCCAATAGATGCATATTTTTCTACTCAAATCTATTTTTGACTATTGATTACAAATTTTACATTTTGATACTTTTTCACATTTTTTGGAACTTTTAAAAAATATGCATATGTGTACAAGTTATTCTATATGCATATTTATTCTCATGATTATTATCATTAATTGTATAGTTTAGTAATTATTTCAAATTTATTACCAAAATAATCTTTTTAAAACTAGTTATTACATATCTTGGTTCATTGAATTTATCTCAATTAAAAAATATATATCCATGTAATAATATCTTATCTTTCTATGTAATACAACTCTATAATAAATCGTTCAAGCCATTGCCTATGGTCATGTTTAACCATCTATTAACTTTCCACCCTTTTCTTTTTTATTTGGTCCTTTTTGATGTTAAGGGGAAAATGACAAGGTGGCATCTCACTGAAGTCAGGTTAATGGGATGCATCGGGTGCATGACTTGTAATTAGATGCAAGAATTAATGCATTAGAGGATAAATTTGAAACCAAAAGAACCTAGGCAAGATAAAATCCCAAAGGTAGCCCAAATATCAAATCAATTTGACCTAACTAGTTGCCTCCTCTAGTTGCTGTCATGACAAAATATACTCACCTATTAACCTTAGACATATGATGTATTTTCTTATGCCTATTAACATTAGAGTCTTCAAAGCAACTTTAATGAACTTTTAATCCAAGTCACATTGTAGCTAGTTGTCTACTTACTAGCCCTAAATTAAATTCAACTTTTCTTGAAAGTTAACACTGTGACACATGTAAAGAATAACAACAATCCCCTTTCACTTATTATATCTTGAAATTTGAGAAAAGGCTATATTATTATGAGATTTCCTTCGAAAATTGCAGCTCATCAATTGTAAGAAATTGACATCAATTGCATTGTTCTATGCATCTAGTTATCTATATATATAAAAGGAGAGGCTAAATTATAGCTCACAAATGTTGTCAAAGAAGCTATTGAAACCTTTTGTTGTATTTTATATACATATATGATAAACCCCTCTTGCAAACAACTTTTAAATTCACTTTGAATTAGCTACAATAATGTACACAAATATGCATAAACCAATAATATTGGAACACAAGATTTTGTTGGGTTGTATTATGATAGCATTGCTACTCATTCAATCCCTTTCAAAAGACTAATGAAGGCTAAAATTTTGTTTGAACCATTATTTTTTTAAAGTTGAAGAGATCTTACAGACACTCGCACTACGATGCAAGCATATTGTGGTTGCAATAGAAAAGGCAAATAATTTGTTCGAGATATCAGTTAATGAGCAATGCATGAATGAGAAGTGCGTTAATAAGCTAATAGAGCAAGCACTCCAAAGTTGTACTCTTACCAAAAGCGAACAAAATGAACACTTAAATTAAAAGCAAGGTTCCTCTTATGGCAAATGATGAGGACATAGTGGTTCCTCCTACAACAATTGAGGTTAAGGGGGTCACTATAACAATCATGGAGATGAAGACAATCAATTCAATGATTAACAAATATTAGACTAGACACATAAAGATCAAGGTCAAGTTCATTATAGAGTAGGGAAAGGCAAATTTAATGTTGAGTGCTACTTATGTCACAAGCATAACCATTATGCTAATAAATGCAACCTTAAGGAGAATAATTAGACAACTGATTATGTAGAAGAGGAAGATGTAGATGATGGAAATCAAGCTCTCATAATAGTTACTACATTAGAATACATAGTTGACATAAGGTGTAGTAATCATAAGTGTGAAAAAAAATGAGCTCTTTATTGATCTTGATGAGTCAATTTGATGCACGGTCAACTTTGTTAATGATAATAGTGTTCCAATGATTAAAAAAGGGAAAATTCTTATCAAGTTAAAGAATGAAGATTATAATTACATCTCAAGTGTGTTTTATATACTAGACATAAAGAGCAACCTATGTAGCTTGGGCCAATTGTTTGAGAAAAGGTATAACATATACTTATGTGATGATTTTCTTTCAATTATTGATGAGAGAGGTACATTCTTTCTCAAATCCCTTTTGACGAAGAACTAGATATTTTGAGTTAACATTGTCATTGAAGTCTATCTCCATGTCTCCTTGCAATTAAGCTTCATTCCTTGGTGAACTTTTTTGCTTGGTAAAAAGATGGGTTTGATTTCTACTTTTCTATAGCTAGGGGTAATGCTTTTGTCCCTACCATAGATTTGACCAAGTGGTTTGACAATAACTAGTAGGCGAAGAATTTTAACTTGATTGTTGATGCAAGCTTCATAACTTGGTTAGTGGTTACTAGTTTCATCTAATCACACAAATGATATTTATGTTGGGTAGCCATTACATTGTGCCTATGATTGGACCAGAAGTTTAGTTTTCTTATGCATCTTATAATGATGTTGAAGAGTACAAAGAAGCCAAATCTATAAGTTGGCTTGATCTCATGGTCCTTGCATATTTTGTCTCGTGTTTGTGTTGTGGTTGTATTTGTTCGATGTGTTTATATGATCATGGAAAATTTTGGATCCTTATGGATATTTGTGATATGCTAGTCATAGGCATCAAGGATTTAGATTGTGAGATGTTTAACATAGACTAATGTGAATGCTAAATGCATGCAAAAAAGAGTAAAATTTAAATGCTACTAAGATAATTTAACACTATATGAGATGTCCATGTTGTAGAAATTTATGCATCATCTTTTAGTTCAAAGTTCTTGTTTATGCATTTATTCAAAACTCTCAGCATGGGATTTTGTTCAAGAACTTCTTGTAGCTTTCTTCATTAGTAATAAATAGCTTGACCATTTGTGCATTTTTTAAATGCGTGTGAAGTCTATAATGTTAATAATACTTAATTCTTGTTAGCTTTCATATACCCTACATGACACTTGCTTTTGGCTTTTTTTTTTCTTTTTGTTAAATCATGGTGAACTTGATAGTAATTATTTTTCTTGATGTGTACAATTAACACAATTGCTTTTTTTGGATATGCATGTATAAATTATTTTCCAATGTTCATGCTTTTTGTTTTTGCATGTCAGCACATCTTTCTTAACTAATGTGTCAGCTAGTGCTTCAAGAAAATCATCAACAAGAGTGAAACAATTAAAAAGCTATAAGTTTCTCTAAATAATTATGCCCTCGCTACTTTTTGTGGTCTAAAATGGTTAATTTGTTCCTATTTTGGATTACTATCAAAGTTGTTTAAATTGAACTTGGTTTAAATTTTTGGAATCCTTTCTTAGGTTGTTGCTTAAAGGAATCTTGATTACCATCATGCAACAAATGTGAGTGTAGGGTTAGAAGCTTAGTAGAAGAAGTTAAACCATCCAATTCTTGCTGCCATTATAATTAGATCTTCCCTTCAGCCCATAGATTTGAGAAGAGTGCATCAAAACTAATAAGCTAAGAAGCAAAAGTTGTTACTGTTCATAATACAGTGATTACTTCAACATTTATGGCTCTCCTCCATCTTATCTTGTGTTAATATAGTATCTTAGTGGATGACTATGCCAAGGCCATCAAAAAAGAAATTAGTAAAGTTGTTAAGTTCCAAGAACAACTAAACATTGATGTTTTGGTGTATGGTGAACCAAAAGTGACATGTTGACCTAAAGTAAAATTTTCCTTTGAGTTATGTGACTATATATTTTTTTTAAACTGGATTTCTATTGATTTATAAGATCTTTTTTCAATGATTTGGCCTCCTTTTTTTGTCCTATTTTGTTTTTGTTATAAGATTAGATTTACATGTAGATAACATGTATATCCTACAATTTTAATGCCATGATTCATAAGAAGTTTATGCACCTAAAGAAAACAAAGAAAGGGGTATGTGGAAAATGTGTGTTTACCATTTATATTCTATTACATGAATAGCTATGCATTTAAGGTGGATAATTTCCAGCATTTGTCATCTTGGAAAAAAATATGGCAGTTTGGATTTTTAGCATGTCATAACTCTAAGGCAACTAAGGTCCATCACTTCTCATTCTAAGTACCAATATTTAGCAAAAGTTCAAAGATTATTATTTAATAATCTTTGGTCGACCTTTATGTCATGATGTGATGAGAAGCTTAAAAATGAGGTGTGGAAGGCTTTAAAGGATACAAGTGGTTTATTGCACATTCCAGAAGGCCCAATAACACAAATTAGAGCCAAAAAGATGAAAGAAGCACTAAATGGGTTGATTAAGGACATTCAAGCCAAACTAAGCTACAAATGGTGCAAATTCAAGTGTGAAAGAGAGTCTAGGTCTTATTAATATGGTTGGAGTACTTAATGGGTCAAGACTAAGTAATAGCATTCACTCCTAAATAGGAGTTTATCCTAAATAAGTGATTATATAAAAGTAAAAGTTTTTTGTATAACAATTTGTCCTAGATAGAAATTTCTCCTAAATAAAGATTTGTCCTAAATAGGAATTTATATCTCCTTAGGATTGCTATATTAGCCTATAAATAAGCACCTCCTTCTAAGCTTTAGAAGATCAGATAATTTTGAAAGAAATAAAAGGTAAGGGTTTTCTACTTTGGTTCTTTCAAGAACTAAAGAACTTATCAAGAGATACCTTTTCTTATGGTGTTAGACTTGACTTATCACTCTCAATTCCTTTCTAGATTGTGGCCTCCATATTCTTCTTAAATACATTAGGTTCATGTTCCTTTGAATGTTAGGTCTAGGGTTTGTGTTTTTAAAGCCTGATTTAGTTTTCTTGGATATTCTTTAAATCCTCGTGTGCGTTGGGTTCTTAAGTCACGTCCTTTGGAGCTTTCCGCATCAGTTAGTATTAGAGCCCAACTGTAAATCAAGTTGGATCATCTAATTCTTCAATTTGCTGCTTTGTGATTTATTTATTTTTGTTTAGTTTGTCTATTAAGTGCATTACCATTTAAATCCACTAATTTATCTGTTTATAACCCTTTTCACTTTACTTATTTATTTGAGATCATAATTATAAAAAATGTGAAAATTTCAATTATAATTGTTATCTCTAAGTATTCTACTATTGTTTTATGTTGAGAGAAAAAAAAAGAAATGAAAAAAAGGAACAAAAAGAAAAATATCAAATTCAAGTTATTAATAAAAGTTAAACAATTTAGTCATATTGACCACAATAATAATATAATTTTCTTACTTAACTCCAATTCTGTCATCTATTTTTTTGTTATATCATCCAAATTTGTCCTTTAGGTTTAACCCTCTATCTTGATTTTTGTGAGTCTAATTCATTAAATTCGTTTGCCTTGATATATTTTTTCTTTTCTTTTCTTTTCTTTTATTTTTTTTAACTCCTTATTCTCTAATTAGTTCAATTGTATGTCATTTATCTTATTTTCTTTTAAAATCAATCCTCTTGATTTAGCTTGTTTAGTTCTTTAAAAAGTTGAATGGGGAAATTTGAGTGGTAAAAGGCAAATGCAAGTTCATATTAAAAAAAAAAAAGCCATAAAAAGTGTGAACACGAGGGAGTGTGACAAATTTTCTTCAAGTGAAACACATGAGGGAGTGTTTTGTTAGATATCTTAATCATTTTGTGCAGAAGTAATACTATGACTTCCAAAGACAAAGGTGTAGGTCAAAAGGGAGTTAGTGATGTGTCTTCATGATCAAAGCTATGCAACAACAATTTGAGCGCATGAATACCAAATTTGATGATATAAGGGAGAGGATGAAGGAGCAAGCTTATACAATAATTGCGTTGCAAAGGAGGCATAAGGACTATGAGGCTTCTAATGCATGAAGGAAATTGAGACGAGCCTATGACCATAAAGATGATGAATTTGATGATTGAACTACTGTGGCTAAAACTGCCATTAATATAAAGGAAGACACCTACGACTGTGATTTAGGCAGTATTAAAATGACAATTCTTCCGTTTCAAGGTAAGAATAATCTTAATGCATACTTAGAATTTAAGAAGAAGGTTGAATTTTTTTTTAACTACAATAACTATTTTAAGGAGAAAAAGGTAAAACTTGCTACCATTGAATTTACTAATTATGCTATTATTTGATAAGATCAACTTATTTTGACTAGGAGAGGGAATCATGGCAGCCTATTGATACATAAGAGGGATGAAGGCTATAATGAAAAGGAGGTTCATCCCTAATTACTATTATAGGGAGTTGTACCAAAGGTTGGAAGGGCTCACTCAAGGCACCAAAAGTGTGGAGGACTACCATAGGGAGATGAAGATTTCCATAATTAGGGAAAATGTAGAAGAAGATAAAGAGGCAACCATGTCTCAATTTTTGTAAGGGCTAAATAAAGACATAGCCAACATGGTTGAGTTGCAACACTATGTGGAATCAGAAGACATGGTGCATATGGCAATGAAAGTTAAGAGACAACTTAAACGAAAGGGTTCCACATGGTTTGGGAAAATTTTGGGTTTTACCTCATCTTAGAAGCCAAATTAGAGTAAAAGGGACCTGAAGGTTGATTACAAGTCCAAAGCCAAGCTATCCAATAGCAAGAATGTTGGTTTTAGCAAGGAGGTAGGTAATTATGACCCATAACCAAGTAGAAATAGAGATGTTAAATGTTTTAAGTGTTTAGGAAGGGGTTACATTGCATCTTAATGTTCAAATAAGTATGCAATGATCTTGAGAGGTAACGGTGATGTTGAAACTACAAGTTAATTAGATGATGATTTTGTGCCATTATTAAAGGGTGAAAGTGACAGAGAGGAGTATCCGGTTAATGGAGTAGCTCTTGTCATAAGGCGAGCATTAAATGTGCAAGTGAAGGAAGAAAATGAGGTGCAACAAGATGACATCATTCATACATAGTGTCTTATCAAAGATAAGGTATGTAGTATAATTATTGATAGTGGGAGTTGCACTAATGTGGTTAGCACAATTGTTGTTGAAAAGCTGAATTTACCAACTATGAAGCATCCTACCCCATATAAGCTTCAATGGTTGAATAAGAGTGGTGAAGTTGGGGTAAATAAGCAAGTGCTCATGTCATTTTCTATTAGAAGGTACCATGATGAAGTTTTATGTGATGTTGTACCTATGCAAGCAGACCATATTCTATTAGGAAGTTTATGACAGTTTGATAGGTGAGTTATGCATGATGGTTTCAAGAATTGATATTCCTTTGTAATGAATAAAAGACCTATCACCCTTGTACCATTATCAACTCAACAAGTTTATGAGGATCTATTAAGGATAAAAAATGAAAGTGAATAGAAAAAAGAGATTGAAAAGAAAAAAGGATAATCAAAATAGAAAAGAGAGGAGAAAATGTGAGGACACAAAAGAGAGAGAAGAAAACAAAAAGTTTCTACGCAAAAGAAAGTGATGTCAAAAGTGCATTTTATGCCAAACAGCCTATAATCGTACTTTTGTACAAAAAGACTTGTTTTAACACTAACAAGTTTGACCCATTTTTACCTAGTGTTGTTATTTCTCTTCTGTAGGAATTTAAAGATGTATTTTGTTGATGATGTCCTAAGTGGGTTGTCACCTAAGAGAGGAATTAAGCATCAAATTGATTTTATCCTTAGTGCATCCATCCTAAATTGGCTAGCATATAAGAGTAATCCCAAGGAGACAAAGGAGCTTCAAAGGTAGGTTAAGGAACTTATTTTGAAAGGATATATGAGGGAAAGTATAAGTCGTAGTGCAGTTCTTGTCAGAGTTAGAAGAATTGTTGAGTTGAGTACTTGGTGAAGTGAAAAAATGCTCTAGACAGTAAAGGTATCTAGGAAAGAGATGTGACTTTATGGCAATTCAAAAAGTATACCCAAGATTACTTATTAACACTACCAATGAGGACATTGGCTTCAACTAGAGGGGGTGGTTTATTAGTTGCTTAATCTTATTGGCTTAAAAATGCAAGTAAATTGGTGGCAACTCACACCAATTCTTGCATGAGGATTTGGGTATGGACACCCAAGTAAAGCAAAGTGAGGTAAGAATATATGTATTGCAATACATTAAGGGAGGCTAAGTTATTAGTGTCAAGCAGAAACTTGGACTTAGGTCGATGCTTTAGGGCTTGCCACAAATGGCTAACAAGTGCTCCGATGATTGACTAAAACATTAATGAGTCATTGGCATAAAGGCTCTAGGCTTAAGCCAATGCTATATGAGTCTAATTATAGGCAAGTTTGTAAGGCAAGGGCTTAGAGTGCAAATCAAGTTAAATGATGGCCTATATGTTTGTACCTTAAATGTATTAATGTAAAAATTCAAGCATTTAGTCGCACCTTACACTAATGCCTAGCATAGAGTTGGCATGGAATGGGCATGTCAAGGGAAACAAGGTGAATGTGGGGTTAACATGCACGGTAGCTAAGTTGGGGAAGGTAGGTTTAGGCTATAACATGGGTGGCAAGCAAGGTGATGGCTTAAGCACATCATGCACTAGCAATGTGGTAATAGGCACTAGCATGCTCTTGGCAATAAAGTGATGGATCAAGCACATCAATATCTCCTCCTACCAAATGGCTAAATTCCCTAATACTTTTTAGAGGGGTAGTGCATATCTCCCTCCAAAGTTAGCCAACATCAATACATGAACTTGGATTTAGGTTGACGCTCTAAGAGCTTGTGTCATATGGCTAACATTTTTGCTACAAATTTTTTGCCTTGTAATGCCATCAAGATGTCTCTTAGTCTTAACACATAAGAACACAAGCAAAGTATTCACACAATAGCACAAAAGTAGAGCAATAAGTACAACACATATGAGAACCTTTCCAACCTTTATTACTTTTCACAAAAATCCTACAAAGGATACAATGTCATGTCCTCAAGTGTTTCCCACACGTTTCACACTCTTTTATTTAGGTGGTGAGCCCTTGGCTACCCACACCTATTCACAGAGTTCATAATTAACACCCTTAACTACTTAGGTTTGCATAACTTGGCTACCAAGTCAACCATTCCTCAGTGGATTACATGGTTTCACAATTTAGTGGCCTTAGAAAGTGCCCCACTTCCCTTATTTCTGAGACTTATGTCCAAGTGCCTTGTATAGCACTCTTTGGTCCTCATTCCCCTACTTAGATGGGACTTTCTACCTACTCTAAGTTGACCATAAATGCTTATGTTTTTGGCCAGCAGAAACTCTAATTTAGGCTATCTTTAAGGAGAATTAGATGCCTCAGATGACTTGATCAGCACACATGCTGCTCATTGGTCATGTGCCCATATTATTAGGAAGCACCACCCATGATCTTCTTATTTTTGTGGGACTTGAGATTATACTTACTTTTTGCACTCCCAAGCCATCTACTCACCAATGCATGCCTAGCTTTTGCATGTATGATGACTAGCACGTTGATGGCCCAAACCCCGACCCATATGTTAATGCCATAGCCCAAACATTGCCTCTTCCACCTTAACTACCATGCATGTCCTCATTGGTAGGGTGAACCAACCTTCCCATATATGCAATTTAACACCCTACTAACCTCACTTCTTGGTGTAAAAATCCGCAAGACTGACTACTACCACTTATAAGCAACATTACCCACATCAACAACATTATCAATGTTAAAATCATAGCTTAAAGAAAACCCATAATACAGCTTGTCATCCTTCGCATACCCCCATGACCCATTGTTACTATATCAAACAACACTCACATCAAACTTACATGGCTTTTTGGCAACCATTGGTCCTTTCCCCAAACTTGATTTTACAAAAATTGGCTTGTGGTGTGTGACATGTTTCTTCGAAGGAGGTTTGGCCAATGCATGGTGCCTTGCATTGTCCCTTATAGTATCTTTAGGCATATCCACATTTGTCTCAGATCTAATTAGCTGCAAAGCTACCAAGTACTTCACACACCCTTCTTCTAACACTTGCTGCACCTGTAAGGTAGACAACATAGCACAAATTTTCCCACCTTTACTGGTATGAGAATGTTTTTCCCTAGCAACAAAGCATAGCAGATCTTATCCATAACCATCAAACACCCAAAAAAGGTATCAATGCAATTTTCACTTCCACAAATAAATCCAATCCTAGGATCACATCAAAATCTTCTAACAACATTATAGAGAAATCAAATTTACCAATCCTTTGACCAAGAGTTACTTTAACTCCTTTTGCCATTCCAAGAATATCACATGCTGTTGAGTTGACTGCCTTCACATAGCTACTACTCTTGTTGATCACATTCAGTGATAGCATCATAATTGTGACATTATTTATGTTTTATTTACAATTTATGCTTTGTTAAATTGGTCATTTGATATGTTTAGTGAGTGTTTTATAGGTAAGTGATTTTAGTTTTACCTCACTCTAAGGGTTTTCCATGTAAATCTATTATATTCTATTGTTATTAATTTTTATTTGATTGACTTATATTATCTGTCAAATTATACAGAGAGGGAGAAGAATAAGCATATGAGAATTGGTTGTCCATTGCAAGACTCTTAACCATTTTGCTTCTTTACTTGCTATAATTAGTGCTAGAAATTCTATAGCCATGGTAGAAACTATTATTTAAATCCATTTCTCGGAAATCTAAGAAATATCACCCCTACAAAGCATAAAGTTCCACCCAACTAATTGAAGCATGATCCTTTTTATTAGTGATCCAAGTGCCATCTGAGTATCTTCCTAAAATATAAGGGTAACATGTATAGCTTATACCATAATCCTTTGTTTTCTTTGGGTACTTCAAAACCTATTTATTCCATGTCAACGTGTGTTGCTCAAATTACTCATGTATCTACTTATTTTGCTAATTTCATATGTCATGCCTAGCATTGTCCATGTCATAATGTATATTAGATACCCTATTCCTTTGGCATATTCTAATTATGACTCTAGACTTCCAAGATTCAAGGAAAACTTATAAATAAAGGCCAAAATATAATCTGAATGATTAAAGTTATTAAGAACTATTTCAATATAATGTGATTGAACAAGTGTTATGCTTTTTTTATCTCACAGGATTCTAATTCTATGGATGGCAACTCCCTTGCCCATGTCTTCAATATCCAAATTGTAGTTGAATTATCTTGCATGTACATCTATAATTTTTCTTAAAGGACCTTTGTTGCATTTAAAATATGTCCCTTCCAAATGACATTATCTGTCTCCCCAATTTTGCCTCCTTTTGCATTAGCAACAATCTCATTCTCTGACTCCACAATTTTTTAATACTCATAATATAAGCGACTTGTAGTATCACCAACAAGATTTGAACACATTTTTGTCATCATATGAAGTTTCCTCCAATGAACCTCTCAAATTTGATGACGTTGGAAGCTAATGCTTGTAAAGTTTCAGCCGTAATTTTGTCTTAAGGTTGTTAGTACCAAAATTATGATAATCTAAAAATTCTTGAATTGATTCAAGTCATGTAACAATGCATTTGTTTTTGAGGCAAAATTCATCCTATAATTAAATGCATCAAAGTTCATGCAAATATCCTTTAGGATAAGGAGAAGCTCTTAATTGCATTTGTGCAATGTGAAATCGAGTGTTTAGAGAAGAATGTGTTTCATGGAATTGTATAGAAACTACTCTATATTTCCCTGTAGAATAAAATGGATAGTTTTATCTATTTAAATAACCAAAGGGATAGTAATTTATTAACTGCTCTGAACAATTATGTCCCAACCAATGTATGTCAGATAGATGCAGTTATGTAACCATTACTTCTTGTTTGGAATAGTTATATCCCAATCAATACAATTGTGTCTAACAAACGCAGTTATATCCCAAAACAGAGGTAATTTTGTAACCACTTTTGGATAGTCATGCCTTTTGGACATAATCAGTTATTAACTTCTCATAGCAAACTTTTAACCCCATTATGAAATTGTTTACTTTGGAAATATGGCAACACACATAGTTTATTAAAAGGAAATCAAACTCATCACCTATGTGGAGTTTAAGACAATTAAGAAGGCATTTTTCCTTGGGCCCTTGAAGAATTTATTTGGTACACTCTTTGGACCCTTAAGGGGTCTTTGACAGCAAAAAGTGGTCGCTAATTCATATAGATGAAAATCATGACATTAATGGCATGAACTAATTTGAAATCCATTTTGATTTCAGAGAAGCAAGCTACATCAACCATAGTAATTGTAGTTGTTATCCCTTATTCATGTTTCATGGCATCTTTCTATTTGCAATATATATAAGGCATCTATTGCAAGGTAAAAATAAAATCTAAATAGTCGAGAGAGACAAAAGCAAAAATAACTCTTTTCTTATGTAAATTAATCGAGTTTTTGTGATTTGTGCAAAAAAAAAAAAACAAGTGAGTGTTAATTCAAGTGTATTGGGATTTAAAGTATTTGTGCAATAAAATGTTTTTGTGTGCCCATTTATTCTTTTCTTTTCATCTTTTCTATTTTGTTGTCCGGTATTTTCTTACCTGTAGGTCTTATTTCTTAAGAAATTTGAATGAAATGTTTCCCAACGACCTCTTTTAGTGCTTCTTGATTACTAAAATGATGTTTAAACATAGAGATGTCTTGGAATTTATCCTTTCTTCTTCCGAAGTTTGAAATGCAATGAAAATATTCATGTTTTTGTCAACCATTAAAGCCATAGTTCCCTTTAATCTTGACTCCGAGAAATATCTTCCGTTGAGAGAATACTCTTTAGACTACATTTTAACTAAATTTTTTTCATGAATTTGTCACTTGATAACATAGAGTTATGTTTTTTCTTGTCTAACTACTACTATAGACTATAGGATGTTCTAAAATACTTCAACATTCCAACTTCTAGTCTTAACTTTAAGGAGTTTTGATTTGTTTGCCACTAGCTTTTTGCCTGGCAAACCTGAACTTTTTGTAAGAAAAGAAAAAATATACTTGATTTTAGCAATATATTTTCGGAGTGGAAGGACCTTCTAACTCCTTTAATATTACCACAATCTAGAAAAAGAAGACAATGATCATATATGATTATTTCCAATGTTAGTGGCAAAAGCCAACTAAAGTTCTTAAAATTTGTTGAGGTCAGAAGATGATCAATTTGTGACATAAAATTGCACTTTGACCAAGTAAATGAAACACCAATAAGAGGAAGACAAATAACACTATTCCCTTCGCTGATATCACTGAAAATTGACAATGTTCGCAATTTTAATCTCTTCCTCTATGCTTCTACACTAAGTCAAATTAAAATCACTAGCAGTGTACCCCGTTAATCCCATTTAGATAAGCACCTCTGGTATTAAGATGTACTGTGATAAGTACAAAATCAATTGAATCTCTATGAAGATATTTTAGAAATAAAGGGAAGTATCTATGGAGATTCAATTGCACTTTGACCAAGTACATATATTCTCCACTTGGGAAGGAATAACCTCTTCACTTTGGAGAAGTTTCTTTGGGCTTATTGACATTAGCTTATTTATGCATTTTAGGTATCCTTGATTTTTAGAAGGATACTATGAATAAAAGTACTTTGCTGTTTGACAAAAGAAAAAAAAAAGTAATAACCTCTTTATTTTGATCATATTTCCTTCATTTATCATTTAGAAAAGAAATTAGATTTCATCTTTGTTTTTTGTTATTATTGTGGACATATAATAGCATAAATTAAAAGCATGCATTTTTTTAATAATATTTTTGACAAAATAATCTAACAACAATATTTGTGGGAGCAAAATGGGCGTTGCAAGGATTATGGAAATTAGAACAAAAATCTTTGTTATTGAACCATGAATTTGACAAAGGAAATTATTAAACTTAATTGCACAATTTAGATGTCAAAAGTTTTGTGTAAGGTGTTCCTTTGTAGTAACTATACGTATAGTTATAACATATGAATTAGGGATAAGGATGTCACTTTCTCCATGCAAACCATGCACAAGTAGCTCCAACTTAATTTTTTTAATGACTAACTTCAAAAAAATTCAAATGAAGTTTTCTTCAGGTCATGCTAATCTCAAATTAACATCATTAAATTGAGTTTTCAAAAACTATGTTCTAATGGTGGAATCTAACTCTAGTCATGTTGTATCTTAGATGAATAACAAGGGCTATAGTCCATGGAAGTGAGGAGATACATTTTTTATGATTAAGAGATTTTATGTTTGATTAAAGATTGTGTTTTTGTACATGTTAATAGAGTAGTAAACTCTATTGATGATACTTTAGCTAAGCATGCAGTTACTAGAAGTTTTGATTTTTATACAAATAAAGTCAACGTACAAATAGAACCTTTTAATAGTTATATGCATACCTTATCATTCTTCCTACATTACCACGTTACTTATTTGCACATTGCATTTTTTTACTTTGAAAAAAATGAAAGTGTGGGATAATCCCCCTTCCTCACAATTCTGTCCCCTTATCATTTTCCATTTGATAATTAATATTTTTCCAAATAACACCTATGGGTAAAATTTAATACATCCTCAAGCAATTTTAACTATTGACTAGCATATTTTTTTGTTTAACCAATTTAATTACATAAAATAATGCATCCAATCCAAATATTTTGTTTACAAATGCAAATAATGAAAGGGATTTTTATTTTTCTTTTAAGCCTAAAATTGGCTTAGTGTAGATTTATCATATTCCTAACTAATGGTCAGATAATCAAAATTTTTAAAGTTTTTTGTTTCTCTAAAGTCGATCTAAATTTTGCTTTTGACTATACTAGAAAGGAGGATTTATTATGGTGTAGACCATTGCACATTGAGAGATACATGCAATATTAGATATGTCATGTAATATTAACACATTGTTTGTTGTGTCCAATCTATTGACTTTACAAAACATTTGTCTATTCTAATTTAATAATTGAGATTTATATCTACATAGTAAGAACTCATCAAATAAAAAACAAGGTGAATTTAAAGAAAAGTAACATTGAATTCTTGATCATGCCAACAAATGCACTTTTTGATGTGACCAAGGGAAAATGATCCATGAATTAAAATATTCTAACATTAATATGACATAGAGTGATATGATAAATGTTTTCAATTGTAGTAATTATACATTTACCCAGTATAAATGTCTTAAAAGTATGCACATTATATATACATAGAAATATTGAATACAATATTTGTTATCATTAAATAAATAAATGCATCCAACTTAACAAAAATATGTATATATGGAATAGCATCACGCATGTGTCAACAACATATTAAATTCTTGTTTCCCATTGATGATTTGAGCTCTACTACATAAACACAAGAGTTTTTAACATGTTGTTGCACATGTGAAACATTATTCAATCGATGCATTATTTTCAATTCATATATGTTTTTAACTGTTGATTGCATATTTTATATTTGATAATTTATTACATTTTTTTGAAACCTTTCAAAAATGTGCGTGTACAAGTTATTTTATATGCATATTTATAATCAAGATTGTTATCATTGATTGTATATTTTTGTAATTATTCCAAATGTATTACTAGAATAACGTTATTAGAACTATTTGTTACACATCTTGGTTTGTTGAAACATCTATTAACTTTCCATCCTTTTTTTTTTTTTGTCTTTGTCCTTTTTTATGTTAAAGGATAGGAAAATGACAAGGTGGCATCCCATATAGGTCATGCTGGTGGGATGCATTGGGTGCATGACTTATAATTTGATGCTAGAACTAATGCATTAGATTTTGAGATATACACCATCAAATAAGTTGGAAACCAAAAGAACCTAAGGAAGCTAAAATCCTAAAGGTGATCCAAAGCCCAATTACCACCTCTAGTTGCCATCATCTTAGTACCTCCTATGCATATCAACAATGTAATCTCGCATGTATTGGAGAGAACCCTATGCTTATTCTAGTGTAAAATATTTATAGGTTTTGTAACTTTATAAACCTATCATCACATTTTCAAGAAATGTTATTACTCACTAAACATTGAAAAATACATCTAAAATATGTTTCATCTCTCCCTTATGAACGTTCAATGCAACTTATATTATATATATATATATAGACTCACCCACACACATATAAAGTCATGGGAGATATATAAAGACAAAGAGGGAGAGAGTGGGAGATAAAGACTGACAATATCCAATTAGCAAGACCATGAAGATGAAAATGAACTTGGATGAAGACATTCTTAGTGGATATCAATTCCAAGTGTTTAGCCTATGGTTGTAAAATCAACATTTGTTAAAGTTATATAGAGAAATGATAGTTGCCACTTATATAGTTGATAAGTTCTACATAAACAATCATGATATTTTAAATCTCAACAATTAATCAAATTTGAGTATGAAATTTGAACCTCAAAAATTGTTAGTTTAGGAATTTAAGGAGCATAAATATTTAGTATGCATTTAATGCCCTAAGACTTCAATTTAATTTCTTAAGATTTCATTACAAGGTATGTTAGATTTCTTAAAAAAAAAAAACATTATTAAATGTTAGTTTTGGATCTTGAAATTGAATATTTTTATGTAAAGAATATGATAAATAACACACTTGAGTTCATAAAAGCAAAGGCTATTGATGTGATTTAAGACCTTGCCTTAACTTAGTAACTGACATTTCTTTCTTGATCTTAGTTGTAATCATAAAATTTAAATGAAATTTTTCATGTGTGTTAGGAGGAGAGAGAACTAATTATATATACACACATCTTAGTTTACATTAGGCATATTCATGAATGCCTAAATCGCATTTTAAATTATAGTTCTTAAATTATGCTATAATCATTACTAATTAGGCCATATTATGATTGATTAGATTTAGTCCTTAATAGACTATATTATTGGGGAACATGCTAACATTCTCCCATATGTCTTGATTAAAAATATATTACATTAATCCTTATGCACATGCAATGATAACAAATAATATATTATGATTCCATCACAATGCCACATATAATAAATGCAAGTTATGGCACTTATATCCTATTTATTTAAAACACTCCCTTCCATATACTACAATGCTAACAACTTATCACACGAGGTGCATAAGTTATATATATGAAATGTAACTTCATAATGGTGCCTAATAATGTTTGATAGAGACTTTCTAATGAATTTTAAAATAGTCATGTGTAGACAATTATAAAATAATAGGAAATATATAATGTATATTAGAAATACATTAGTAAGCTTAAAGTCTTATTAGATCATACATCATTAATTATTATTAGTACAACCTAGGCTCGTTCTGAAAATATATTCTTTATATAATATTGGTTGTAAACTTTGATATTGATTTACTATCATAAGATCAATTCTATTGTACTTAATAAACACTTTTTGTTTCTGAACCTTCTCCTTAATGACAAAATACTTTAATTTTCATTAAGTTTGGTTCTCTTAAGTACTTTTCATTCTTGTAGAAGAATATTGCTATATTATTATCACAATAAATTTTTAGCAACTTGGTAATGATATCAACCTCATATCTTAAAATAAAGTTCTATAACCAAAATGCATGAATTGTAACTTTAAATCATATCATAAAATTTGCTTTTGTAATGGATGAAATAATAATAAACAAATTTTCTATTATTCCATGATACTGCTCCATTTCTTACTAGAAACAAATAACTAAAAGTAGACTTTATGTTGTCAACAATCTAGTAAAGTATAAATCCGAATATCCAACCACTTCTAAAAGTTTACATTTTTTATATATGAGCATATTGTTCTTTGTAGGTAACTGAATACTTCATTTGCAATTTTTTTATGATCCATTCTTGGGTTAAATTTATACTTGCCTAACATTCTAACCACAAACTAATATTCTAGTCCATTTCTAGTTTGCAAATACATCAGCTACTAATAATACATGCATATGGAATTCATTATATTTTCTTAGGTTCCACATCATTTTTTGAACATTGCTTGAGACTAACCTTTCAAATCATCCAAAATAGCTAATATCTTTTCTCTTTGAAGTCTTTTTAATGTCACCCTTTATGATTCGTTTACATTAATCAATTAGGAGTTAGTTCTTTAGAACAATTTCTCTTTATACAAATGTTCTTCAATTTTTTAAATAACATTTAACGTAGTTATAGACAAATGAAATGTTATGGATAAGGAATTTTTACCCTAATTTCTTTTATGTCCACATTTTAATGTTTATTACAACCACTAAATTCACATTCTTAATGAATCTTGCATTATCAATTTCCATAATTGTCGAACTATGGTTTAGGAAATAAAATATATATCCTTTAGACTTCTCTAGGTAACCAATAAAGTAACAACTGACTATTAGAGAGTCTAATTTCTTTTCATATGAATTATAAATTCTTACTTATATTAGGCAATCCCAAACATGCAACTACCTTAAAGAGTGTTTAATAAATTCAACAAAATTGATCTCATGATAATGAACCAATATGAAGATTTACAACCAGCATTATGTAGATAATATATTTTTAGAATAAGCTCTAGTTGTACTAATGATAATTAATGATATATGATGTAATGACACTTTGAGCTCATTAATGTGTTTCTAATATATATTATGTATTTTTTGTTATTTTATAATTGTGTGAATATGACTATTTTAAAATTAACTAGAAAGTCCCTATGAGACATTATTCTAGACCATTATGAAATTACTTTTCATAAATATAACTTATAAACCTCATTTGACAAGTTGATAGTGTTGTAATATATGGAAAGGAGTGTTTTAAATAAATAAAACATAATCACCATAACTTGCATTGAATAGTTTATCATATATGGCATTGTGATGTAGTGGTTAAAGCTTGCTTGTCATTACTGTATGCATATAACGATTAATGTATTAGAGTTTTTAATCAGGTCCAATGAAAGAATGTTAGAATATTCTCGAATAATATATAACCTATTAAAGATTGAATATAATCAATCATAATTTGTCCCAATTAATAAGGAAATAATCTATATATTATTGCACAATTTAAGGACTATAATCTCAAATGAGATTTGATATTGTTGGATATATATAATTTAAGCTATGAAGTTATGTATATATATATAATCGATCTTTTCTCTTTCTAGCACACATGAAAAACTCCATTTAAATTTTGTGATTAGAGAAAAGGTTAGGAAAGAGAAATCAATTACTATATTAATACAAACTTTTGAGTTATATTAATAGCTTTAGTTTCTTTGAACTCAAGTATATTATTTATAATATTATTTACATAAAAATTTTCAATTGCAAAATCCATATTTGACATTTGATAATGATGCTCTTGTTTAAGAAATCCAACATGACTAGTAATGAAATGTTGAGAAATTAAATTGAAAGCCAAGGACATTAATTGCATAGCAAACATTTAGGCTCCTTAAATTCCTGATCAATCAAATTTTCTTGTTCAGATTTCATATTCAAATTTGACTAATTCTAGGGATTTAAAATATCATGATGGATTATGTGGAACTTACCAACTATATAAGGGGCTATTATCATTCCTCTATATAACTACAACAAACATTAATTTTACAACCATAGGCCTAACACCTAGAATTGATATCAATTGAGAATGTCTTCATCCAAGTTCATTTTCATCCTTATGGTCTTGCTAATTGGATCTTGTAAGTCTCTCTCTCTCTCTCTCTCTCTCTCTCTTTATGTTTGTCTCACATTACTCTATGTGTGTGTGTGTATGTGTCTATATATATATACATATATAATAGAAGATGTAGCACAAGTTCATAAATGAGAGATGGAACATATTCTAGATGTATTTTTAGATGTTTGGTACATAACAACATTTCCTAAAAAGGTGATGCTAATAGATTTTTTAAAGTTGCACAACTTGCAATATATTTTACACTAAAATAAACTTAATGTTGTCTCTAACCCATCTATATGATTATATCATTGATATACATAAGATGATACTATGATGAATTTAATTCTAAAAGAAAATGGGTTGTAGGTTTGCAAATGGTAAATGAAGGAAGTGATGTAATTGTTTCTACCCCCTCATGCAAAACAATTACTAACTATGATCCAAAATTTTGTGCATGTTACTATTGAACTTGTGAGTGTTGACCACCATGGTTTTATTGTAACACCCATCCACCTATTGTTGCTAAAGCAATCATTAAGGGCCTTGTATAACCAAAAGGAAAAATCAAAATAAATGACAATATAACGTATGGTGTTGTGTTGTAATCAAGCAAACACCATGATTTTGGATAAAATTGTCTATGACAAATTAACCTAAAACTGTGGCTTTGGAGTTGCTATTGAATGTATTTTCTTGTTCTTTTTTCTATTTCCATTTTACTCTATTAAAGAACTTAAGCTAAAACTTTAAAGGTGATAATAAATATTATTGATTATTTTTTATTTTGAGCAATATTAAATGAATCTATATATACAAGTTAGGCATGTTGACTAATTAGTTTTGGCATTGACTAAATGGCTAGAAGTTATGAAGTCTAAAATGAATTTCATATACACTAACCAAGTATGGACATTAGTTAATCCATTGAAGGTATTGAAAATATAGGGTGCAATTGGATATTTAAGGAAAGCCAAATATTAATGAAAAGATATAAACTCATAAAACTAGGCTAATTGCTAAAGGTTCCAAAGAAAAGAGATTGACTTTTGTGAATGCTTTTCACTTATAATCATATTTTAATCCATCAGGATACCTTTGGTCATTACAAAATACCATGATTAAGAAACTAATGGATACAAAAACAACATTCCTTAATGAGAATATATTCAAGAATATATATATGACACAACTTGAGGATTTTAATTGAAAAGAAATATGAATAAGATATAGAAGCTAGAAAGGTATCTATAAGCTAGAAAGGTATATATATGAACTTAAGTAAACCTTGAGTGGTTAGAACATTAAATTCGATGAGAAATCAAACAGACTGATTTTCTTTAAAATATAGGTGAACCTTATATTTCTAAGAAGGTTAATGAGAGTGCAATCATTTTCTTAGTATTATATGTAGATGATATATTGTTGATAGGAAAATACACTAATGTTGTAATTCAACAAAATTTGTTTACCTAAGAACTTTTTCATGAATAACACACTAGAAGTAGCTTATATTTTTTTACAATAAAGATTTATAAAGATAAATCTAAGAGATTGCTTGGATTATGTTAATGAAGGTATACAATAGAGTGCTAATGGGATTTAGTAAGAAAGATTTAAGAAGGAATTCTTACTCATATTGCATGATGCATTTTTCTCTAAGCACATAGGTATGACTTAAAAGCCTTAAAAAGAGAGAAAAGAACAAATTTGAGACCATTGTTGGGGGTTCACATTTGAAGCTTTTGTTTGAAATAAGCATATTGGATTTGGAACTCAATTTCATTTACTTCATAAGAATAAGAATAAAGAAAAGAATGTCTTTATCATTATAGAATTTCTTTATAGAAGCCCATAGACATTTTTACTGCAAATGATAAGAGAGCAAATTACAGTTAGTTTATGAAGCAATTTAATGTTTCCAAAAATTTTACAAGTTAAAATTCAATGGCAGAAAATTACAAAGGCCCTATTTTATTGATCCTTTATTTCAAAATAAAAATAAAAAAAAAAGAAGAAACCAAATGGTTAGGTACATCATAAATTGGAGAAGTTTATATCCCTTGACTAAAGCAAGCATCCAATAGGGAAATATCCACGCACCCAAGACATCTTACAAATGGGTTGGAAATTACAATGCAGAAAGGCCATGATCTCAAATTTTCAAGAATTATAGCCCTAGTGGCAACTTTCCAAGATCTTCATATCCCATTTAAAGGCTCAAATCCAAGCTTTATAGTTGATTAAGCGATCCAATCTTCAAGTATAACCCATCATTTAAAAGCTTCTAAAATGTCATCCAAACCCAATTGGAAGCGTGGCCTAAAATTCCTAACCAAAGAGTTAAAGACAAGTGAGAATTGTACAAAATAGTAGCCAAATACTCATAAAAATCCAATGAGATTATCTATACCTAACTTGAAACAAGGATTACAAATTTTATTCTTATCATCAACTAGCTAATCACAAAGCAGCTTTACTACTTTACAACATCTTCAACCAATTTAATTGGGCTATTTTTGGTATAGAGACAAGGGGCAAAAAAGGAGGCAAACTAAAGCTAAAAGTATGATAGTTGAAGTTCCCAACTTCACCCTAGGATCTACTAGTTTGTGATACTGAGAGGGGGGGTGAATCAGTATCACCACAATTCACAATTCGCAGGAAAGTGAACAACTTCAATCTCTTCTTAAAAGCGAACTCTTTCTCAGATTCGACTAAGGTAGATCTATTGCTACCTACTAATCACAATAGTCCCCAAAGTCACCTTTCAGACACCTTGCCTAATAGACAATTCAGATGTTCTTGTTTAGGTCTTCGTTAGGTTATGGGTTGGCTGATACTTTAGCTGCGTTCACAACTCAATTCAAAACACAGAACGTAAAGCAAATTAAGGACACACGAGATTTACGTGGTTCCGTCAACGTGACGTACATCCACGGTGGTAGGGACTCTCCCTTACCGAGACTATTCACTATACTTGAGAATTCCAGTTACAATGGATGTCTTAATCTTCTGCTCCTTTCACTATTGCAATTACTAAGCAAGTACAATACAAAGAGTGTCACTTACTGTGTCTACCCTTCGTCTAGCTTGTCTTGCCTCTGTTGAATTGAAAGGCTGCTCCACTGCCGCTTAGAAGTTCACCGCAACGCTCTCTAACCTCTCTTGAAGAAATCTAGAAATACGTTGAGTTCTTTCCGATGCTTCGCCAAATTCCTTCTCTAGGTTGTCTCACACAGCTCCTGCTTTCACCGTCTCACGGTTTCACAGCTTGCACTCAAGCTTCTGGTCTGCCGTTTCACGTCTCACGGCCTGCCCCACGCTTCTGATCAGTCACGCCGTTGCACGTTCTGGTCTCACGCTCCTGGTCTGCTGTTTCACGTCTCTTGCCCTGCCTCACGCTTCTAGTCTGCTGTCTTCTCTTCCGGGTGGTCTCACGGATACCAGGTCTGCTGTCTTCTCTTCCGGGTGGTCTGTTTCTTATTTCTCCTCTTGCTGGTTGTGCGTTTCTGGTTTGGTTGCAGGATGTGTTTCTGGTTTGCTTGCAGGAGGCGTTTTTGGTTTGATTGCAGGAGGCGTTTCTGGTTTGCCTGCAGGAGGTGTTTCTGGTTTGCTTGCAGGAGGCGTTTCTGGTTTGCTTGCAGGAGGTTGCACGTTCTGGTTTGCTCTCCCGGTGGTGACGTTTCTGGTTTGCTCTCCTGGTGGTGTTGTTTCTGATCTCTTGCTGTTCTGCTCTCTCTTCCTTTTGGCCGGTTGCTGTAGGGTTGCTGTTTATTCAATTGTGTTGGCCCTCTTCCCTAGTTTTGTCTTCCAAGGCCTTTATATACTCTCTTCCATGAAACCCTAATAGGGCTTACATGGCAGATTTACGTTCTTGCCCTTATGCTGCAGATTTACTTTCTTGCCCTTCCATGTGACTTTGCTGCCCTTCCATGTGACTTTACTCTCTTGCACACTTAACCCTCGTTGACAACAATTACAACCCATACAAGGCTGTGGGAACAACAATCTCCCCCTTTGTAATTGTTGGCAACATTCATAACAAAAGCCATTATGCAGTAGTCTTTCATAATCTTCTTAGAGTAATAATCCAGAAGCAGATGGATTACAACTCCCCCTAAATATGCACTCCCCCTTCCTTAACAGCTCCCCCTGCACTGTTGCTTCTCTCCCCCTTTGCCAACCAATTACAAATCTGAAAAACTCGCAAAGTAGAGATGGAGGATTCACCTGATTTTTAGGCTTGAGGAGGCATTCGCACAGACAGACTCATTCTGTGCTTTTCAAACAGCTCTGTGGACAGAGATTTAGTTAGATCTTGTGTAGCCTCTTCAACAGATTTAGGTTCAACTTGTGAGAGTAAAGTAGTAGCTCCCACAATTCCTCTTCTTGTTGTAACTCCTGCTGATGGGTCACCTATGATCTGATTTTCTTGATGAGCACTGGTCCATGTCTTCTTTGTCTTTCTTTCTTGCACAGTCTTAGTTGCAAGAGAATCTCCTTCTTCATCTTCAGACTCACTCTTCTCTGAGTCTGAACTTACTTCTTTTCCCACTTCCTCATGTTGGTCAGATTCTTCATCTATCTTGAAGTCATCTTCTTCACTATCCTCAGCTTCTCCATTATGCGTTGTTTTCCAGTTTTCATCTATTCTCACATCACTGGAAGTGACCACTTTTCCCAGTTTATGCAGAAAAACTCTGTAACCTTTTGTCTTTGCTGAGTATCCCACAAAGATGCCTTCATCTGACCTAGCATGGAATTTTCCCAAGTTTTGCTCCTTATTCTTAACAAAACATGGGCTGCCAAAGATTCTAAGATACTTGGCTGTTGTCTTCTTCCCACTCCATAGCTCATATGGAGTCTTATCAGTATTGGGCCTTAGTGAAACTCTGTTCAATAGGTGCACGGCTGTAAATGTTGCTTCTGTCCAAAATCTTGTGTGAAGCTTGGATTCCAGCAGTAGAGTTCTTGCCATTTCAACCACAGCTCTATTTTTCCTCTCTACCACCCCGTTCTGTTGAGGAGTTCTTGCCGCTGCCATCTGATGGTGAATTCTATGCTTCTCAAGGTAATCTTCAAAAGCTCCATTTGTGAATTCAGTGCCTTGATCTGACCTCAATACTTTGATCTTCTTTCCACTCTCATTTTCAGCCAATCTTCTGTATCTCTTGAAGCATTTCAAAACTTCTGACTTATGTGTGAGGTGCATGATGCAGGTCCTTCTAGAATAATCATCAACAAACAAGATGAAGTACCTCTCACCATTCAACCCTTTTGTTCTCATCGGCCCACACAAATCAGTATGCACAATGTCAAGCACTGCTTTAGAACTGACCTCTTTGGTCTTATACTGCTTTCTGACCTGTTTTCCTTTAGAGCATGCTGAGCAGACATACTCCCTCTCTCTCTTAAGGTCTGGAATGTCTCTGATTGCATGAGTAGTGGTCAGCTTCCTCATGTTCTTCTGTGTTAAGTGTCCCAGCCTCCGATGCCAGAGTTGATTTTCTTCTTCTTTTGTAAGTAAACAGTTGTTTGTCTTGTCCTCATCAATTACATATAAATTTCCAGCTGTTCTTTTCCCAGCTGCAACAGTATTGCCTTCTTTACTCTTTACTTGACAACCTGTTTTTGTGAATATCACTTTATGGTCTTCATTGCATAGTTGGCTGACAGATGCTAGATTATATCTGAGTCCTTCAACATGCAGAACATCTTTCAGCTTTCCTTTTCCAATATTTACTAACCCTTGACCACTGATGTTGAGTGAATCATCATTGCCAAACTTGACTCTACCTTCTCTTGACTTGTTTAGCTTTGACAATTTACTCTTGTCTCCCGTCATGTGTGAAGTGCATCCACTGTCAAGGATCCACTGCTTATCCTTGTAGTCAGCTTTGAGTGCAATTTCAGCTATATTAGCCACCTCCCTTTTAGCTTTATATTCCTTCTTTTGAATTGGCTGGAAGATAGCTTTCTCCTTTTTCTCAGCTTTGACTACACCGCTTGTTTTCACTATGCCATTGAGTGCCTTCTCTTGCTCAGGGAGAAGTGTCATGCATCTCTTGGCATTATGGTCATCCTGCCCACACCTTTCACACTGTTCCAAGTCTCCTAATATAGCAAACTTGTTCTTTGAAACCACTGGTTTGGGCTTCCACCAACAATCCTTGTCAGTGTGTCCTTGCTTTTTACAGTATGTGCAAGAACTCATGACAGGTGTTCTCCTCTGAATTTTGTATTGTCTCCCCTTGTATGCAGCATCGTATCTTCTCAAGTTGGAGACATATACTGGCCTTCTCCACCAGCAGTTACTTGCCTTATGACCCCAAACTCCACAATAAAGACAGTGACCTTGAAACTGCCTCTTCTTGGGTCTAATCACAGCTTGTTTTCTTTTGTTCATTACTTGCTGTGTAGGCAACGTGGCTGGCTTCTTTGCTTGTGTGGCTTTCATTTCAGCTACCTTTTTCTCCTTCTTCTGTTCAGCCATAGCCCTTTGCTGGCTGATCTTCTTTTCTTCATTTTTGTTTGCCACCCTAGGTTGCTTCTTCAAATCCTCTTTATTCTCAGCTATCTTCTCCTGAGTCACAACCTTCTCTTTCAACTTCTGTGGCACATTCTTATTATCTTTAGGCAATGCAGCCTCAGATTGCTGCACTTTCTCTTCATTCTTCTTTTCTCTTGCAGAACTTGTTTCTCCTATCATTTCAAGCTTCTGCACGTTCTCTTCACTCCTTTTGAGTTGTTGCTGAAGTCTCAGCAACTCTATCTCCATTTCTTCAATTGTTGAAGTCCTTGAGCCAAGCTCCATAGTAAGGTCTTCACATATTTTGATATGTTCTTCAAATCTTCTCTTCAAGTCAATATGTTCAGCCCTTATTTCATCCTTTTGACTTTCAGCTTCCTCAGACTTTGCTTCAACTTGTTTTATGTGGGCCTCTAACCTTCTTATGGTTCTGCCCCTTCTGATTATCTCCTTTGAAGCTGCTTCCAACTCAGCTTCAAAATCTGGTTCTTCTTCATCAACCTCCTCTTCCTCTTCAGAGGTTGAACTACCACCTTCAGCTGATGCCATAAAGGCATGCTCATCTGATGAGTCTACATCTTCCTCCTCATCGGCTTCTTTTGTCTGGCTCACATAACTCTTGAATGAGCCTCTCCTCTTCTTCTGTGGGCTAGCAGTCTTCTTGCTGGACTTCCTTGACTTGAATGATGGTCTTCTCCATTTTGAATTCTGCTCATCATCACCATCCTCATCTTCATCATCAAGTTTCACTTTGCACTGAGAAGCAAAGTGTCCAATCTGTCCACAACGATAACATCTCAAGGACAACTGTCCTTTTCCCTTCTTAGACCCCCTTTTGAATTTCCTTGTGAAGTATGCCAACACTTCACCTTCACTTTCTTCCTCATCATCATCATCATCCTCACTGGATGATTCTTCCTCTTCTTTTATCTTCAAGTGTTTCATAGCTTTGAAAGCTGCCTCCTTTGATACCTTTGACATTGAGGAGCTCTCAGTTGACTTTATTCTCATCTCATATGCAATGAGATTGCACTGGAGATCATGCAGAGACATGGAATTGAGATCTCTACTCTCCTCTATGGCTGCCACCTTTGAGGCAAACCTCTCAGGCAGAATTCTCAGAATTTTCTTCACAATAGATGAGTCCTTCTTGTTCTTCCCATGACTTCTAAGATCGTTTACAGCATCAATAACCCTGGTGAAGAACTCTTGGACTGTCTCATTTTTCTGCATTCTGAGAGATTCATATCTCTCCTTGAAAACTTGAAGCTTGGCCTCCTTCATTCTGCCATCACCTTCATAGACTTTCTGCAATCTGTCCCATATCTCCTTGGCAGATTTGCAGTCCATAACTTTAGCATATTCAGCATCTGTCAATGCTGAAATGATGACATTTGAGGCCTTCCCATTTATCTCAAACTGTCTTAATTCCTCTGGGGTTGGATCTTTACCTTCTTCTAGAGGCTCAAAACCCTCCTGTACAGATTTCACCACGTTCATGCCCATGGTTGCAAATACCACCTGCATTCTCGCTCTCCACATATGGTAGTTGGTTCCGTTGAAGATTGGAACCTTCTTGCTGTAAGTAGTGCTGGTGTTGGTACCGACGTCCATTTCTCAGTATGCTAAACAAGTTAAAACTTCTGGAGCTCTTCAAACTAGTACACCAAGCTGTTAAGCTTTATCCTGGTGAACCTGTGCTCTGATACCAATTGAAGTTCCCAACTTCACCCTAGGATCTACTAGTTTGTGATACTGAGAGGGGGGGTGAATCAGTATCACCACAATTCACAATTCGCAGGAAAGTGAACAACTTCAATCTCTTCTTAAAAGCGAACTCTTTCTCAGATTCGACTAAGGTAGATCTATTGCTACCTACTAATCACAATAGTCCCCAAAGTCACCTTTCAGACACCTTGCCTAATAGACAATTCAGATGTTCTTGTTTAGGTCTTCGTTAGGTTATGGGTTGGCTGATACTTTAGCTGCGTTCACAACTCAATTCAAAACACAGAACGTAAAGCAAATTAAGGACACACGAGATTTACGTGGTTCCGTCAACGTGACGTACATCCACGGTGGTAGGGACTCTCCCTTACCGAGACTATTCACTATACTTGAGAATTCCAGTTACAATGGATGTCTTAATCTTCTGCTCCTTTCACTATTGCAATTACTAAGCAAGTACAATACAAAGAGTGTCACTTACTGTGTCTACCCTTCGTCTAGCTTGTCTTGCCTCTGTTGAATTGAAAGGCTGCTCCACTGCCGCTTAGAAGTTCACCGCAACGCTCTCTAACCTCTCTTGAAGAAATCTAGAAATACGTTGAGTTCTTTCCGATGCTTCGCCAAATTCCTTCTCTAGGTTGTCTCACACAGCTCCTGCTTTCACCGTCTCACGGTTTCACAGCTTGCACTCAAGCTTCTGGTCTGCCGTTTCACGTCTCACGGCCT
Organism: Bruguiera gymnorhiza; assembly: GCA_020883675.1. Classification (NCBI taxonomy): domain Eukaryota; kingdom Viridiplantae; phylum Streptophyta; class Magnoliopsida; order Malpighiales; family Rhizophoraceae; genus Bruguiera; species Bruguiera gymnorhiza. The sequence continues at coordinate 240,235 of JAIRCJ010000071.1, read as the reverse complement.
GCCCCACGCTTCTGATCAGTCACGCCGTTGCACGTTCTGGTCTCACGCTCCTGGTCTGCTGTTTCACGTCTCTTGCCCTGCCTCACGCTTCTAGTCTGCTGTCTTCTCTTCCGGGTGGTCTCACGGATACCAGGTCTGCTGTCTTCTCTTCCGGGTGGTCTGTTTCTTATTTCTCCTCTTGCTGGTTGTGCGTTTCTGGTTTGGTTGCAGGATGTGTTTCTGGTTTGCTTGCAGGAGGCGTTTTTGGTTTGATTGCAGGAGGCGTTTCTGGTTTGCCTGCAGGAGGTGTTTCTGGTTTGCTTGCAGGAGGCGTTTCTGGTTTGCTTGCAGGAGGTTGCACGTTCTGGTTTGCTCTCCCGGTGGTGACGTTTCTGGTTTGCTCTCCTGGTGGTGTTGTTTCTGATCTCTTGCTGTTCTGCTCTCTCTTCCTTTTGGCCGGTTGCTGTAGGGTTGCTGTTTATTCAATTGTGTTGGCCCTCTTCCCTAGTTTTGTCTTCCAAGGCCTTTATATACTCTCTTCCATGAAACCCTAATAGGGCTTACATGGCAGATTTACGTTCTTGCCCTTATGCTGCAGATTTACTTTCTTGCCCTTCCATGTGACTTTGCTGCCCTTCCATGTGACTTTACTCTCTTGCACACTTAACCCTCGTTGACAACAATTACAACCCATACAAGGCTGTGGGAACAACAATAGTTATACTAAAAAGACATTCCTCTAGATACACTAACCCATATAGCTTTAAAAGCTAAACAAAACCAATCATAAACACTTGTCCTATTATGGGAAAATAATGACCAAATATAGTAATTAGAAAATTAATACTCTAAAATTTTAAAGTCAAAACGAAAATCATCATGGAGTCTCGATTCTCTCCCCAAACACCAAATGAAAATCAAAGTGATGTTGTTGCTAATAAGGGTAAATATTTCAAGAAGCAATATTCTAGGAGATTTAGGAAAGGGTAAGGATTCTTCTATTTATTGATATTTATTTTGTTTCTGATTTTATTTAGTTAGTATTTTGTCTCTTTATAAATAGGACTCAATGTTATTTGTATCATTAGACTTGTTATAAATATTGCAAATTGCTATTGAATATTGAGTTGAAAGTTTAGTTTTAGATATATTCCCATTACTTCTTTATTTTTCTTATTTATCTTATATCAAATTTGGCATTAGAGCCTCAATTGCATTCTAAAATATCACAAAAAGCCTATGAATTTGTTTTTTTTGCCACTATTGTCCCTATTTCTTGTAAGGCCTCTATTGATGCCACCATATGCAGCATTGCCTATATTCACTATCACTGCATGGGAGCCACCTCCTTTAGAACTGCCATTCTTTGACCTACATGTTTCAAGGCACCACATTTAACCTTTGTATAGATTTACCTAGGCATTTAATCACCCTAAGGCCACTTAGTAGGTTTCCCTTGATGGAAATCTACATGGTGAAATTGACGAAATTGTGCCTAACAATCAATTTAAGGAGTGTGAATTTTATCCTAAGGTTGATCTCATTCATAATGGCCTAGAGGTTATTTTTTCATGGTTTGCATTTATCTTTAATGCTTTCCTAAACACTTATGCAAGAAATTATATACCTAGGCCATTGGTCCATCATTCATTGGTAAGAAACTTGGACCTAATGCATATTGAGTTCATATGCTAACAAGAATGAATATTAGTCTTATTTTCAATGTTTATGATTTGTCACTGTTGAGGTCTAATTAGATATTTATTTTCATATAACTTTTTGGTCTTAAATTGGAGTTAATGTTCCTACTTAAGTTTAGTTATATCTAGATTTTATGTTATTTTGCTTTCATTTATGGGAAAGGTGCAAAATAAATACTTGGAGTCAAATTAGGCATAAATGTAAAGAGTATTGATAGAGGTGTGAAAAGAAAAATAAGAGAATCAATAAAAGGAGTCCTTTCAAATTGGAGATTTAATTGAAGTTGAAGTCAATTTGCGTTATAAATGTGGGGAATTATTGATAGAGATGTGAAAAAAAAACAAAGAGAATCATTAAGAGGAGTGCCTTTTAGATTTAAAGATTTACTTAAAGAGGAATTATATTTGAAACAGGAAACCAAATCTAATTAGGATCATATCCCATTTCTAATTGATTACTGTTTGGTATTTTGGGTATAACTTTTGCCACGCACAACCAAATTTAGTAATTCTTATGCCTAAAGAGAGCTAAGAGATAGTGTTAAAACATTATACCTTATGTCAAACCATATTTAATTTGATATGGGAGATATTTAAGCCATAATTTATGAGTTAAAAAATTTTAGAAGTTGACTAGACATAGTAAGACCCTAATTAACAAAAGGGTCTACTACACTATGAAGGAGGCACAAAAAAAAAAAAAGAAGAAGAAGGAATTTGAATGTAGCAAAACAAAAAACACCAAGAAAAGAAAAAGAAAGAGCAACATAAAGAGATCAAGAAAAGAGTAGTGACAAGATCTTTAAGCAAGCAATTCCAAAACTATTTCATCATTCTATTTTCTCAAAACTCCTTTTATTGCCAAAGTTTAGTTAGGTTTCTGTTGCTTTTTTGATGAACCAATTTTCTTAGCTAGAGTTACAATATAGACTAACTATAGTTATGTTGTTGTTTTTTTTACATTTATACCATTTAAGAATTTTCCTTTCATAGCAAGTGTTATTGTGCTTAATGTTTTTAAAGGCTTGATCATCATTTAAATTAATTTGATATGTTTGGTTGAGACTTAAAGTAAATTCCATGTATTAAATTAAATAATACATATGAAGTTCCCAACTTCACCCTAGGATCTATTAGTCTGTGATACTGAGGGGGGTGAATCGGTTTCACCCTCTTGAAAAACTCTGATAATTTAAGCCAAAATACTTTACTTCTTTAATACGTTAGCTCTTGTCAATATGCGGGTGGGTGAACAACTTCAAACTCTTCTCAGAAATGAACTCTTTCTCAAATTCAACTAAGGTAGATCTATTGTTACCTACTAATCACAATAGTCCCCAAAGTTACCTTTCAGACACCTTGCCTATTAAACGGATTGGTTGTTCTTGATTAGGTCTTCTTTTAGGTTATGGGTTTGATGATTCTTTAGCTTTGTTCATAACTCAATTAAAACACAGAATGTAAATTCAAAGCAAGGACACAAGAGATTTACGTGGTTCAGCCAATGTGACCTACTCCACAGTGGTAGGGATTCTTCCTTTACTGAGACAATCCACTATACTTGAGAATACCAGTATGGTATCCCTTATGATTACAATGTAGTTACAATGGATGTCTTAATCTTCTACTCCTTTCACTATTACAAATGCAAAGCAATCACAATACAAAGAGTGTCACCTATTGTATCTACCCTTCTTCTAGCTTGTCTTACCTCTGCTTGATTTGAATAGGCTGCTTCATGCCGCTTGGAAGATCACCAAAACACTCTCTAACCTCTCTTGAAGAAATCTGGAAATTCGTTGAGTTCTCTCTAAGCTTCACAGAATGTCTTCACTAGGTTGTCTCACATGCACCCTTTTAAAAGAGATAAAGTCTTGGTTTATATACTGTCCTCTATGGAAACCCTAGTAGGGTTTACTGTAACTGCGACGGACTTCCTTTCTTGCTCCTCCATGTGGCTTCATACTACTGTTCCATTCAAGATTCAGCATTATCCTCCTTCTTAATTTATTTTTCTTGCTCTTTTCTTTCTACTAAAATCTCATCCTTTGAATACTTGAATGAACGACTAGGATTGTCCATGAACAGTTAAAAATGTACAGAAGAAACTACCCCCATAACTGCCCATCTTCCGAAAATACTAAGTTAAAATTCCGTAACCTTCCCTTCTTTTGGACTCCCTGTTTGTTTGTAACCTCGGAATTATTCCACTCCTCCAGAATCACTTCGTAACCACGAAATTACTCCGTAACTACAGAATCGCTCCGTAACCCCAAAATTGCTTCGTAACCTCAGACTTCACTGTTCATCCGCTTTCGGAATTGCTCCGCTCCTACGGAATTACTCCATACTTCCGGAATTTACTCCGTAACTCCGAAATCCACTGTTCATCCTATGGAGTGGTCTTCTTATGGACCAATGTTATGGAATCTTCCTCCAGACTTGTCCTTCAGACGGTCTTACAGAATCTTCTTACAGAATCATCCTGCGGACCACCTTACAGAATCTTCTTATGGACTCCTCCTGCGGACCGTCTTACGGACACTTCCTCTGGACTTTTGCTCCTGGACTTAGTCTCAAGACAGGCTTACAGACTTGCAGATTTAACTTCTTATGAACTTATTATCCGTATACAACCCTGTCACTATGTCACACTAAGACTTAAGTAATGCTAAACTCCCTCTACAAGTTCACTCCAAGGAGATCACTTTACGAGGTTATTTGACATGCTAGTCTTATCCTGTAATTCCTGAGATATGAGCCACTTCTGCTTGCACACTTAAATCTAGTTGACAACAATTACAACCCATACACGGCTGTGGGAACAACAATCTCCCCCTTTGTAATTGTTGGCAACACTCACAACAAAAGCCATTATGCAGCAGTCCTTCATAATCTTCTTAGAGTAATAATCCAGAAGCAAATGGATTACAACTCCCCCTAAATATGCACTCCCCCTTCCTTAACAACTCCCCCTGCACTGTTGCTTCTTTCCCTCTTTTCCAACCAAGTACAAATATGAAAAACCCGCAAAGTAGAGATGGAGGATTCACCTGAACTTCAGGCTTGAGGAGGCATTTGCACAGACAGACTCATTATGTGCTTTTTAAACAGCTCTGTGGACAGAGGTTTAGTTAGAATATCTGAGATTTGATCTTTAGTGCCAGCATACTCCAACTGAATTGTGCCCTCTTCCACTTGATCCTTGATAAAGTGATACCGAATGTCAATATGCTTGCTCCTTGAATGTTGAACTGGATTCTTGCTGAGATCAATTGCACTTTGATTATCACAAAGTACACTTACTGGTAACTTCACTTCAACACCCAAATCTGCCAATTGTCTTTGCATCCATATCACCTGAGTACATGTTGCACAAGCAGCCATATACTTAGCCTCAGTTGTGCTCAAAGCAACACTGTTTTGCTTTCTACTTAACCATGCAACACACTTTGAACCCAAGTAAAAGTTGTAACTGCTGGTTGATTTTTTGTCATCTGTACTTGCTGCCCAGTTTGCATCAGTGTATGCTTGTAGTTTTATAGAATCCAGGATACCACAAACCCATTTCCAATGTCCCTTTGAGGTATCTTATGATTCTTTTCACTACCAACACATGTGATTCCTTAGGATCAGCTTGGAATCTGCTGGCAGTGCACACAACTTGCATGAGATTAGGCCTTGATGCTGTAAGGTACAAAAAACTCCCTATCATCTTCCTGTATTCTGTAGGGCTTGTACTCCTTCCTTTATGATCTTTTGTTGACTTGTAGCCCACTATCATAGGGGTACTGACAGGTCTGCTATCCTCTATGCCAAACTTTTTCAGCATCTCTTTGACATATTTTGTCTAAGAAATAAAAATACCTTCTTCACACTATTTTATCTGTAATCCAAGAAAGTAAGTCATTTCTCCAATCAATGGCATAGCTCAAAGTGATCCCCTCCAAAGATGATGTCATCTACATATACTATGGTTATCAGCTGACTTTTCTCTGAATTGAACACATATAAGTTATTATCAACTGTTCCTCTTCTGAAGTTTAACCTTTTCAAATACGCATCCAGCCTACTGTATCATGCTCTTGGGGCTTGTTTAAGGCCATACAAGGCTTTCTTCAGCTTGCACACGTGTGTCTCATCCTCACTGATTTGTACTCCATCGGGTTGTTCAATATACACTTCTTCTTTCAAGAGCCCATTCAGAAAGGCTGATTTCACATCCATCTGATAAACTTTATACCTCTTATGTGCTGCCAAAATGAAGAACATTCTAATAGTTTCCAGCCTTGCTACTGGTGCAAAAGTTTCATCAACATCTACTCCTTCTATCTGAGTGTAGCCTTTGCAAACCAGTCTAACCTTGTTCCTCATCACCTTGCCATCTTCATTGTGTTTATTTCTAAACACCCATTTTGTTCCTATGTCATTCTTGTTAGTGGGTCTTGGAACCAGCTCCCATGTATCATTCTTCTCGATTTGATCCAGCTCCTCATTGATAGCTTTGACCCAGGCTTTGTCTTGTGCAGCCTTTTCAACAAATTTAGGTTCAACTTGTGAGAGTAAAGCAGTGGCTCCCATAATTCTTCTTCTTGTTGTAACTCCTGCTAATGGGTCACCTATGATCTGATTTCCTTGATGAGCATTGGACCAAGTTTTCTTTGTCTTTCTCTCTTACACAGTCTTAGTTGCAAGAGGATCTCTTTCTTCATCTTTAGACCCACTCTTCTCTGAGTCTGAACTTACTTCTTTCCCCTTTTCTTCATGCTGGTTTGATTCTTCATCTATCTTGAAGTCATCTTCTTCACTGTCCTCAGTTTCTCCATTCTGCATTGTTTTCCAGTTTTCATCTATTCTCACATCACTGGAAGTGACCACTTTTCCCAGTTTATGCAGGAAAACTCTGTAACCTTTTGTCTTTGCTGAGTATCCCATAAAGATGCCTTCATCTGCCCTAGCATGGAATTTTCCCAAGCTTTGCTCCTTGTTCTTCACAAAACATGGGCTGCCAAAGATTTTGAGATACTTGGCTGTTGTCTTTTTCCCAATCCATAGCTCATATGGAGTCTTATCACTATTGGGCCTTAGTAAAACTCTGTTCAGTAGGTGCACGACTGTAAATGTTGCTTCTGTCCAAAATCTTGTGGGAAGCTTGGATTCCAGTAGTAGAGTTCTTGTTATTTCAACCACAGCTCTATTTTTCCTCTCTACCACCCCGTTCTGTTGAGGTGTTCTTGCTGCTGCCATTTGATGGTGAATTCCATGCTTCTCAAGGTAATCTTCAAAAGCTTCATTTGTGAATTTAGTGCCATAATCTGACCTTAATACTTTGATCTTCTTTCCACTCTCATTTTCAGCCAATCTTCTGTATCTCTTGAAGCATTTCAAAACTTCTAACTTGTGTTTGAGGTGCATGATGCAAGTCCTTCTGGAATAATCATCAACAAACAAGACGAAGTACCTCTCATCATTCAACTCTTTTGTTCTCATCGGCCCACACAAATTAGTATGTACAATGTCAAGCACTACTTCAGAATTGAACTCTTTGGTTTTATACTACTTTCTGGCATGTTTTCCTTTAGAGCAAGTTGAGCAGACATACTCTCTCTCTCTCCTAAGGTCTGGAATGTCTCTGATTGCATGAGTAATGGTCAACTTCCTCATGTTCTTCTGTGTTAAGTGTCCCAACCTCCTATGCTAGAGTTGATTTTCTTCTTCTTTTGTAAGTAAACAGCCGTTTATCTTGTCCTTATCAATCACATATAAATTTCCAGCTATTCTTTTCCCTGCTGTAACAGTATTGCCTTCTTTACTCTTTACTTGGCAACCTGTTTTTATGAATATTACTTCATGGTCTTCATTGCATAGTTGGTTGATAGATGCTAGATTATATCTGAGTCCTTCAACATGCAGAACATCTTTCAGCTTTCCTTTTCCAATATTTACTGACCCCTGACCACTGATGTTGAGTGAATCATCATTGCCAAACTTGACTGTGCCTTCTCTTGACTTGTTCAGCTTCGATAATTTACTCTTGTCTCCTGTCATGTGTGAAGTGCATCCACTATCAAGGATCCACTGCTTATCCTTGTAGTCAGTCTTTAGTGCAATTTCGGCTATATTAGCTACCTCCTTTTTAGCTTTATATTTCTTCTTTTGAACTGGCTTGAAGATAGCTTTCTCCTTTTTCTCATCTTTGACTGCACCAATTGTTTTCACTGTGCCATTGAGTGCCTTCTCTTGCTCAGGGAGAAGTGTCATGTATCTCTTGGCATTATGGCCATCCTTCTCGCACCTTTCACACTGTTCCAAGTTTGCCAATATAGCAAACTTGTTCTTTGAAACCACTGGTTTGGGCTTCCACCAACAATCCTTGTCAATGTGTCCTTGCTTTTTACAGTATGTGTAAGAACTCACAACAGGTGTTCTCTTCTGAATTTTGTATTGTCTCCCCCTGTATGCAGCATCGGATCTTCTCAAATTGGAGACATATACTAGCCTTCTCCACCACCATTTAGTTGCCTTATGACCCCAAACTCCACAATAAAAGCAGTGACCTTGAAACTACCTTTTCTTGGGTCTAACCACAGCTTGTCTTCTTTTATTCATTACTTGCTGTGTAGGCAAGGTTGCTGGCTTCTTTGCTTGTGTGGCTTTCATTTCAGCCACCTTCTTCTCTTTCTTCTGTTCAGCCATAGCCCTTGGTTGGCTGACTTTCTTTTCTTCATTTTTGTTTGCAACCCTAGGTTGCTTCTTCAAATCTTCTTTATGGGTTTGATGATTCTTTAGCTTTGTTCACAACTCAATTCAAAACACAGAATGTAAATTCAAAGCAAAGACACAAGAGATTGATGTGGTTCGGCCAATACGACCTACTCTATAGTGATAGGGATTCTTCCTTTACCGAGACAATCCCCTATGATTACAATGTAGTTACAATGGATGTCTTAATATTCTACTCCTTTCACTATTACAAATACAAAGCAATCACAATACAAAGAGTTTCACTTATTGTGTCTACCCTTCTTCTAGCTTGTCTTACCTCTGCTTGATTTGAATAGGCTGCTTCACTGCCACTTGGAAGATCACCAAAACACTTTCTAACCTCTCTTGAAGAAATTTGGAAATTCGTTGAGTTCTCTCTAAGCTTCACATAATGTCTTCACTAGGTTGTCTCACATGCACCCTTTCAAAAGAGATAAGTCTTGGTTTATATACTGCCCTCTATGGAAACCCTAGTAGGGTTTACTGTAACTGCGACGGACTTCCTTTCTTGCTCCTCCATGTGGCTTTATACTACTGTTCCATTCAAGATTTAGCATTATCCTCCTTCTTAATTTATTTTTCTTGCTCTTTTCTTTCTACTGAAATCTCATCCTTTAAATGCTTGAATGAACGACCAGGATTGTCCATGAACAGTTAAAAATGTATAGAAGAAACTGCCCTTATAATTGCCCATCTTCCGGAAATGCTAAGTTAAAATTCCGTAACCTTCCCTTCTTCCGGACTCCCTGTCTGTCCGTAAATTTGGAATTATTCCACTCCTCTGGAATCACTCTATAACCACAGAATTATTCCATAACTACGGAATCGCTCCGCAACCCCAGAATTGCTCCGCTCCTACGGAATTACTCCGTACTTCCAGAATTTACTCCGTAACTCCAAAATCCAATGTTCATCCTATGGAGTGGTCTTCTTATGAACCAATGTTATGGAATCTTCCTCTGGACTTGTCCTTCAGACGGTCTTATGGAATCATCCTACAGACCATGTTACGGACTCATCTTTCGGACTTCTCTTGTGGACCACCTTACGGAATCTTCTTACGGACTCCTCCTGCAGATTGTCTTATAGACACTTCCTCCAGATTTTTGGTCCTGGACTTAATCTTAGGATAGGCTTACGAACTTGCAAATTTAACTTCTTATGAACTTATTATCCGTATACAACCCTATCACACTGTCACACTAAGACTTAAGCAATGCTAAACTCCCTCTACAAGTTCACTCCAATGAGATCACTTTACGAGGTTATTTGACATACTAGCCTTATCCTGTAATTCTTGAGATATAAGCCACTTCTGCTTGCACACTTAAATCTGGTTTACAACAATTACAACCTATATAAGGCTGTGGGAACAACAACATACCATGAATTGAATGAAATATAGAGATGTACAATCATCATTAATGTAGTAGCAATAGGTGGATTTCAAAAGGATCCACTTAAGCTAGAGTCTTTTTTTTTTTATAGAACTTAATGCTCTTTTTCTATTTAAATCTACATAAAAATATAGTAGGTTAATAAGTAAAATTAGATTTAATATAACTTGAGAAAGAGTGTTAAATGTCATGGAAATTTTGTTCTCTAATAAATATAACCTTTTCTTAATAGCAAATTGGCTAAGAACTCTATGTAACTTTGCAGTGATACTTATGTGTAAGTTTTGGATAAATCCATCACATATTCTTTAATTTGAAAGCACATAGAATTTTTATGTGCTTGATATCTACATTTAAAACTTTGACCTACTTAGCCATAAAAGTATAATCCCATTTGATGATCTATGGGACATGATTCCAAGCTACTCACTATAATAATAGGTCTTTAACTCTTCATGTACCTCACAAAAATGTTCATAAATAGTTCTTACTTATTAAGGTAGGGTTAAATGATGTAAATCCCATTTGAAAAACCATGTTTTAAACTAGTTTGGAAATCTTTTTAAGTTATTTGAAAGATGTACTTAAATTAACTAACCAAATTTCCTCTACCTATTTTGATATAATTGAAGTAATTATAGGTTTTAACCTTCCACTATTCTTTCAAATCTTTGTAACTAAAAAGATCACCTTGCCAATCTTCTACATATCAAATTTTTTTTATCTTGAATTTCCTATAGGCCCAATCTCTAAAACCATAAACTAGATCCAAGTCCTTGTGTTATGGGTTTAATAACCATTAAACTTGTTTCATGTAATATCTATTGATAATATAGGAAATCTTTCATACTATTATGAGGATATATATTATCTTTAAGATAAAAATGAGTGACCTCATTAGATCTCAGTTGAGTATAATTATTCTCAATAGCACATAAAAAGTCTGTGGTTTGTAATTAAAGAATATGTGATGGATTTATTCAAAACTTACTTATAAACATCACTACAAAGTTTATCAACTTCTTTTGATTTTGGCAAGATGGATTAATATCCACTGATTGTAAAAGTTTGACTTCTTTGATGATAGAGTCTATACAAGTAAAGGAATTATTTGTATTAATGGGCCTAAAGCTTCATCTCCAAAGCCCACACCTTTTAGTCTCGAGGAAATATTAAAGAATTTAATGGAGTCAGTTTCAAAAGAGAGGCTATTAGAAATGATGGTTGCTTTACTTCAACCAAAAATAGACATACAAGCAGACTAGGTTAAGAATAGTTGAAAACACTTTAATAATGATATTGTGCAAGATTCTCAAGGCCTATATGAGTTGTAAAGGGCAAACCAAGGGTTCACAATGAAACTAACTCCATTAAACTAAGATAAACAGGAAGTTTCTTAACAAAAAAAATGATTATATTATTAAGACAATAAAAGAACCATTACCATTATCTTTGGGTTATAATAGTTTCTGTTTGCTATCCTAAGAGCTTATTATAGCTCATACCAACATAAATATAAATTTCTCCATATTGGGATGGTATAGGTTGCCTTGAAGCCTGCTACTAGACTAAGTTTAAATAACTCAGCAAATATTTATATTCATGATTAAAGGCATGATAGATCTCATGACTTTGAATCCACCTTAAGTGATGGATTTATTTGGTTCTTATGTTTTTCAAATTTTACTTTATCTTTATCTGATCCTAATTTAATACATGCCTTATGCTTGGATGTTAAAACTAAAAAATTTGATATGATGCCTACTTCAGAGAACTAATCCTTATTTATAGGCTACATTGTAAGGTTTTACACACTATTGTCCTGAGAATTAAAGAAATTCCAACAAGATATGTAGACAAAGGAACTACATTATTGTTTTTGACTAATAGGTTAAAAGCCAATCCATTGGTTCCAAAAAAAAAAAAATTGCTTAGGATCAAGTTAAATTACCTAAGAGATGGACTCCAAAAAAAGTAATTGAACCTATTAAACAGGTTAACAAATAAAGAGAAGAAATAATTGAATACAAAGATGGAAGTGTCAAAATTTGATTTGCTCCATCTAAAAGTGTGAGGTTAAACCTCAAAAAAGGAAAAGAAAAGGTTAAACCTAGATTTTCTACCAGTTCTGTACCTATTACTAAATTGGAAGGCATTAGAAGAATAAGAGAGCAAGTCGGTCAAACTTAGTACATAGTTGACTTTCCTCCCTTAACTTTTATTTTTATGATTAATGAACAACTAGACACATCTAGTTAGACTTCTAGGCCTAGGTCTCCTTCTTTATTTGATATAGGATATCAAAATGAGGGTAGGAATCTCTATATTCTTAGAGTTGTTAATGAGGTAGATAAAAAAGGTAAGAGATTTATTTTAATCTCTTAAAAATACTTAAAAAAATAGTTTTTTATGACCTTTAATGAAAAAGAACAAGAGTTATGGTGTAAGTGCCATAAAAAGTACACTAATGAAATAGGAGCTCTAGATATTTTCACCTATTTGAAAAGGATCTATAAATTAAGAAAATTCTTTCTTATAAATTTCTACCCCAAATGAGTGTATGGCCTTAGAAAAGGCATATCAAGAATATACTCCCAAAAAGGGAAAAAGGGTTATTAGTGTTCAGCCTCTTACTTTAAACTTAAGTGTAAAAGTAAAAGAAGGTAACATTATAGTTTTACCTTACGAGTCAAAACTATCTACAAATGTTGTTATATAGTACGAAAACTATAGTAATCTTTATCTTCAATCTATAGGTAATTAGGTCAATAAAGTTAAAGAAAAGATTAAAAAAAATATATCTCAGTAAGTTCCAAGACCTTTAGTTAAATTATAAATTAAAAAAAAGAGTTATATTTAAACTCATACCTTTAGAAGAAGAAGAATATAATATGTTAGGTAAAATTCTTATAAAGGCAAAATTGGTTGATGAAATAGTTGACAGGTTAAAAAATCTTGAATAAAAAGAAAAAAAAAAGCCTTTATTCTAAGAAAAGAGGAATAGGTTAAAAAGATAAATCTTCAAAAGCTAAGGATTATGTGGATAAATTTTAGGAAATGTTTGTCAAAAGATAATCCAACACAAAAGGATCCATCACCTTCCTATGAGAAGGAATCCATGAATATCAACAAGATGACTTTTATAAAGTCTCTACAAAATTATATTATTTTAGACCTACACTAGTCGACCTCTTATTAAAGAAACAATCTAAGTATAATTATATACAGTATGATGGTAGTAGTATTATAAAATGGAATTTAGATGAGATGTCTAAGTATCAAATTCTCATTCTACTCCATTATATGATGATGTTGTCACTACTACAAAATCAAAGGGTAATTCTAACTCTTAAATTGTAAGATTTATAATTAGTGGATTTAGTAGATAGTTTAAAAAGTAGTGAAATTTTCATTTACAAAAGAAGCCAAGTCCTAAATATTTTCTATTGTAAAAATAAAGTAAGGGATGCAACTAGCAAATAGTGTTAATACACTAATATATACAATTACAAATCATTACTTTTTAATTGATAAGACATATGAGTAACTTATTAATTTGAGATACTTTAGGTGGTAAAAAAATGTGTTTTTCTCTAAAGTATTTACTAGGGAAGATAGTCAAAGTATTTTTTGGAAAAAAAAAATTCTATCTAGGTTACCTACCATATTTGCTAAAAGAGTAAACAATAAGTTAAGATCCTATTATATTGGAGTTATTAATTACTCTATCTATACTTATGGAAAATTAACTACAAAGATTGTAGTTAAGAGAGTTAAACTTTGTAATAAAATTAAATTGCATAGGTAATTACAAAAAGAAAAATCTCAAGGCAAAAAGGCTGTAGGAGATTTCTATGAGTAAATGGGTTATCCACCCATGAAGTATCCTAAAGGATTCAAAAGGAAGGGTTATATACCTATACCTCGAAAGAGATTCTTTTATTCAAAGGAAAAGTCAAAAGAAAAAAGGCTTATTCCACACAAAAAGAAAAAAATATTTATCTATTATAAATATAGAAAAATAAGACATTATTCAAATAAGTGCAAAATAAAATAAAAAATTCAAGAATTATTTGTAGATGAAGACTTTAAAAGATCATTGATACACATTTCTTATCAAAAAATAAGTTTGAAGAATTAAAATTAAAAGTATATCTTCTTGAAAAGAAGAGACTACCTCTAAGGATGATTCAAATAATAGTTGTAATAGATAATGGAACTATTATCAAGTTTTATGTAAAAGTAGTGACTTATTAATTCTTATAAAAGAAGATAATATGATATTGGACCTTATTAATAAAATTATAGATCCAAAAGAAAAAATTAATAGTTTAACAATATCTTCATCTAACTTGAGATAATACTAAAGTCAAAGTGCCAAAAGAAGACTAGTGTTTAAAAACTATTATTCAAAGAATTAGAAATAATCATTCTAGTTTAAAAACTAGAAATATAGAATCTTCTATTGAAGAATTTAAAGAAAGGGAATGATATCTCAAATAAGAAACCAAATCTAATTAGGATTATTTCCCATTTTTGATTGACTGTTGTTCAATATTTTAGGCATAACTTTTGCCACACACAATCGAATTTAGTAATTCTTGTGGCCAAGGAAAGCGAAGAGATAAAGTTAAAACATTTTACCTTATGTTAAACCATATTTGATTTGAAAAGGGAGATATTTAATTTATAATTTATGAGTTAAAAATATTTTAAAAGTTGACTGGATATGGGAAGACCCTAGTTAACAAAAAGGTCTACTACATTATCAAGGAGGCACAAAAAAGAGAAAAAAGAATTAGAATGTGGCAAAATGAAAAACATACAAGAAAAGAAAAAGAATGAATAATATAAAAAGATCAAAAGAAGAGTAATGACAACATCTCCAAGTGAGCAATTCCAAAGCAACTTCATCATTCTATTTTCCCAAACCTCCTTTTGTTTTGAAAGTTTAGTTAGGTTTATATTGCTTTTAGGATGAACTAATTTTCTTAACTAGAGTTACAATGTAGGCTAACTATAGTTATGTAGTTTTTTTTTTTTTTTGTTTTTTGCATTTATACTATTCAAGAATTTTCCTTTTATAGCAAGTATACGTTATTGTGCTTAATGCTTTTAAAGGCTTGATCACCATTTAAATTGATTTGATATGCATGGTTGAGACACATAGTAAATTCCATGTATTAAATTAAATAATACATATCATGAATTAAATGAAATACAGAGATGTATAATCATGATTCATGCAGTAGCAATATATGGATTTCAGAAGGATTTACTTAAGCTAAAGTCCTTTTTTTTTGTTATAGAACTTGATACTCTCTTTTCTATTTAAATCTATATAAAGATATAGTAGATTAACAACTAAAATTAAATTCAATATAACTTGAGAAAGAGTATTAAATGACATGGAAAATTTTGTTGTCTTATAAATAAATCCTCTTTTTGGTAGCAAATTAATTAAGAACTCTAGGATAACATTGGTGTGGTCAAAAAATGCCCTAATGTCTTTAAAACCCTAGTATCTTCTATTCTCATTTACTCTTTTTTTTTAGCATTTAATTGTCCTTTTTAAATTTTATTTGTTTTGCAAGGTTTTTGCTAGTGTATGGCACGATCTAGTGGTAAAAATCTTATGTCATTTGATCTTGAAATTAAAAGGATAGTTCACACGTTAAGCAAAAGCAAAAGAGCAAATATGGCAAATGAAGAAACTGAAAAATAGCCAAATTTTGTGATATTTTTAAGCATAATAGTGTTTTTGGAGCATGCTAATGTGCATGAAGCATGTGAGAAGTTAGCCTTTGAGAAGTTTTATAGGCATGAGGGTTTCTTATTTAGGGAAAATCGTTTATGCATACTTATGAGTTCTTTGAGGGAGTTGGTTGTAAGAGAAGCTCGCGAGGGTGGTCTAATGGGTCATTTCAAAGTTAGGAAAACCCTAGATGTCTTAAATGAACATTTCTTTTGGCCATGCATGAAACAAGATGTTGAGAGGTTATGTGAGAAATGCATGACATGCAAATAAGCTAAATCTAAAGTTTTACTCCATGGCTTGTATGCCCCCTTACCCATACCTAGCCATCCTTGGGTTGATTTATCTATGGACTTTGTACTAGGGTTGCCGCAATCATAAAAGGGTAGGGATTTTGTATTTGTTGTTGTTAATAGATTTTCAAAGATGGCACACTTCATTCGATCCCATAAAACTGATGATGCAAGCAATGTGGCTGACTTATTCTTTAGAGAAGTAGTACGTTTGCATGGCATGCTGTAAAGTATCATTTCAAACTAGGATACAAAGTTCTTAAGCTACATCTGGAACACTTTGTGGGGTAAGTTAGGTACTAAGTTATTGTTTTCAACTACTTGTCATCCACAAACTGATGGATAGATTAAGGTAGTTAATCAAACTCTTTCTACTCTTTTGCATGCTATTATTCGAATGAATTTGAAAGCATAGGAAGATTGTTTACCACATGTTGAGTTTACATATAATAAGAGTGTTCATTCTACTACTAGTTACTCTCTATTTGAAATTCATTATGGCTTTAATCCACTGACTCCTTTGGATTTGGTACTTATACCTGTTGATGGGTATGCTAGCTTAGATGGTGAACATAAGGCTGACATGGTGAAAAAATTGGATTATAAGATGCGGCAACATATTGAAAAATGAACTAAATAATATGCATCCTATGTTAACAAGGGATGAAAGAAGGTGGTGTTTGAACCTGGTGATTGGCTTTGGGTGCATATGTGCAAGGCACAGTTTCCAACTTAAAGGCATTCAAAGCTACAACCTATAGGCGATGGTCCATTTCAAGTTATAGCACAAATTAATGGCAATACTTATAAGTTGGACCTTCCTAGTGAGTATAATATGAGTGCAATGTTTAGTGTTTCTGATCTTTCCCCTTTTGATGTAGATGATGATTTGAGGACAAATCCTTTTAATGAGAGGGGGAATGATGAGAACCTTAGAGATGATGGGTGGAAGGCCTTAAAGGATGCAAAAGGTCCATTGCACATTCCAGAATGCCTAATAACACAAGCTAGAGACAAAAAGGTGAAACAGGCACTGAATGGGCTAATTGAGGACATTCAGGCCAATCAAGTTTCAAATGGAGTTTATTGGATCAGGACTAAGTAATATCATTCACTCCTAATTAGGAGTTTATTGTCTGTGTAAGAATTTGTCCTTAGATAGGAATTCCTCCTAAATAAGTATTTTTCTTAAGTAGGAATTTGTGCCTCTTTAGGATTGTTATCTTAGCCTATAAATAAGCACCTCTTGTAAGCTCTGGAAGATCAGACAATTTTGAGTGAAATAGAAAGCAAGGGTTTTTCTCCTTCGGTTCTTTTGAGAACTAAAGAACTTATCGAGAGGTACTTCTTTTTGTGGCGTTATAATTGACTTATCACTCTCAATTCCTCTCTTTTATAGAGTGTGACATCGATATCCTTCTTAAATACCTTAGGTTCATGTTCCTTTGAATGTTGGGTCTAGGGTTTGAGTTATTAAAATTTGATTTAGCTTTCTTGGTTATTCTTTGATTCCTTGTGTGCATTGGGTCCTTAAATCACGTCTTTTTGGGGTTTTCTGCATCGGCCTCTAAAGAAAATAAAGAAGGGTTATAAACCCATTTCTTAAAAGAAGCCCATTATGCACAAAAAGAAAAAGAAAACAGTTGTCTATTATAAATGCAAAAAAGTAGGGCATTATTTTAATAAATGTAGAATAGAGCAAAACATTTTAGGAATTATCTATTGATGAAGACCTTAAGAGATCATTACTAGAATCTTCTTATCAAAAGATGTGTCATGTATATATTCTTGAACATATTCTTATTAAGGAATGTTGTTTTTTGTATCCATTTGTTTCATAATCATAGTACTTAGTAATGGCTAAAGGCATCCTAATGGATTGAAACATGATTATAAGTGAAAAGGATTCACAAAAGTCAATCTTTTTTCTTTGGAACCTTTAGCAATTAGCCTAGTTTTGTGAGTTTATATGTTTTCATTAATGTTAGTCCTTCTCTTAAATATCCAATTGCACCCTATGTTTTTAATACCTTTGATGAATTAATTAATGTCCAAAAAATGTAATAAATTATCAAATATAAAATATGCAATCAACAGTCAAAGACATGTCTGAATTGAAAAATATGCATCTATTGAATAATGTTTCACATGTGCAACAATGTGTTAAAAACTCTTGTGTTCATGTAGTCGAGCTCAAATCATCAACATATGGAAACAAGAATTTAATATGCTGGTGACACATGTGTGATGTTAATCCATATATACATTTTTTTTAAGTTGGATGCATTTATTTACTCCATGATAACAAATATTGTATTTGGTATTTGTATGCATTTATAATGTGCAAACTTCTAAGACATATTTATACTTGGTGAATACAAATTACTATAGTTGAAAACATTTATTGTATTACTCTATGTCATATTAATGTTAAAATATTTTAATCATGTATCATTTTCCTTTGATCACCTCAGAAAAGTTTGTTTGTTGGTATGATCAAGAATTCTATGTTACTTTTCTTTAAATTCACCTTGTTTTTTGTTTGACAAGGAAGAATGATAAGATGTGCATATAACTAACAAAAAGTTCTATTTGTACATTTACCTTGTTTGTTTGCACATCATATATTTTTCATGAAAAAATAAAAAATAAAAAATTATGCATCGGACCCACATCCTATCTGCACCTTGTCCTCCCACCCCATCCTTTCGTAGCGGGGTTCTTATTAAATTATACACTCTTGCTAGTTCCATTGCACGTGTGGCAAATTAGTGACTTAGCCTTTTTCTTAATGACATTTTTCCTTTTGTTTGCTTAACATATATGGAACTGACAGTCATGCATAGAGACTACGACCTTTTCTATCAGTTCTATCTAAGAAGCTTAGCAATACAACAATAAGTGTCAACCAAAAGGAAAATCCCGAAAAAAATTAAGTTAAAAGGAAATGTAGAAGCTAATTTCATTGTAGTTGAAATTGATGCATTTTAGTCTTGCTCTTTGATTTTTGTGAGTTCCTCTCTCTCTCATATTTTTTAGTTTGAGATATCTTAATTATGTGAATTTCAAAACTTATAATGTGGAAAATAATAATGTCGGCAGATGTGTCGTGCACAAAGACTATAAAAGTTGAAGCGACAATTAAGGCTGGAACTGAATCATTGTCTTCGAAGGCTCCACACTTTGGTCCACCATGCAGACAAGTTAGTGATTGTTATGCTGAATGTATCCCAATATGCAACCCACAATGCTTAAATGGAAAATGCATATGTGATTGCAATAATTGATGGCCAAAAAGTGGTTATTATTATGTCGCTCAAAAGGAACAAAAAATAGAGATTATTAAATAAGATATTTGATTCATTATCAAATAATTAATTTCAATTGAAAGAGAAATAAAATGTCTTGTTATCTTAATCTTTTGACAATGTTTTCAACTCTAGTAATTTCATTTACATTCTCTATGGTTACTAACAAACTCATCATTAAATTGAAATTCAAAGCAAAAGAAAGATACATCTAAATTTTTTTTTATTCTAATTATACTTATATAATTTAATTAAATTCATCATTTCATTTGCTAACACAACCTTATTTTTGGTACATCAAATAAATAAATAAAACGAACTTGCACCAAATGGAAAAGATCGGAAAGAAAAAAGGTTATTAGAATGTCTCATACAATAAGCAGCTCATTTCACTTACGAAACTGAAAAAAAAAAAAAAAAACCAAAGTTCACTTCCACTAAAGAAAGAAGAAGAAGAATAGGGTTAACTAATCAACAACACTGTTGAATTTTTTAATAAATCTATCATAATAAATATTAATATTTTGAATTTTAAAATTAAATATATTCTTATAAATAATACTATAAATGATATATCTAAATTTATGAAAGTTGAAATTATTAATGTGTCTAAAAAGTTTGCTTTGTCATGCTTATGCCACAAGTAAATATGGATTCTTTTAAACTTTATCATGTTTCAATTGGCATAAAACATTAATAAGAGTATATTAGAAAAATATTTGTATTCCTATATCAACTGAAATAATTATATCATAATGAATGTTTGTATCATTATGGATTATATAACTAGTAGTACTAAAATCAAGCCACTAAGTATTATAAGAAACTTCAATTAAATTTGACTCGAAACATATTAAAGTATTTGATTTTCCTTTCCTTTTTAAATCAAACCTTACATTTCACATAATCTTTTTGATAGTGTCCAACCTTTTTTACATAAATGAATATTATCACCCTTTTGTTCCTTTTATTCAACTTATGAAACATAAGCATACTCTTCCCTTTCTTAATTTGTTGACTTTCACTTTCATTCTTCTACTAGCTTTCTTGTCCATAAGATTAATCAAATGACCGACTTAATTTTTCTGTCTCATTTTCTCTTAAACAAGCATACTAGCCAATTCATTTACTTTTCACTTTTCCTTTATAGTATTATAAAGAATCTAAAATGACCTATATTAAGGAAATAATAAGTTTAAAATGAACTGCACTTATAAAACAGTCATCTACTATTAATTTTAAGATCTTAAACATTATTGCAAAATTGGTCATCTTAATAATATGCTCCTGTATAGTTTGCAACCTAATAAACTTCATAGTCGTGACTTGTTTCTAAAACAGAACCATATTTCCATAAACTGCAAATATTCTTTTACACCTTTCTTTGTAAAATAGTTTTCTTATTGTTATAAGTAACAATCACTTTCAAAAATATAAAATTCAATATGTTATTTCATTTCCAAACTTATTGATGTAACTTTTCTTACTCATTACTTGAATCTATAATAGCAGTAGATTTATTCATTAATAGTACAAGTTAATATTTATAATACTTAAGTAAACATTGACTTGTTCATGTCGTTTTGAAAAGTTCAATCATTGAACAAAACAATTGAAACATACGATTGAATTATAATAACTTTATCACCATAAATGCTCATAATTAATCATAAGTTAGATAAAATAATCAAAGTATATTGTAGTTCTCATTTGAAACATCTTACAATATATTATCATAAATAATACTATTAACTTTAATAGGTAATTAAAGACGATAAAATTATAATCATAATATATGCATAATGTTAAATATACCAATTTTATTATTTTGATAACTAACAAATTATAATAATAATACATGCATATTAAAACAATTCATTATTCATTACCAACAAAGATCATAAAATTCAGCTCCATAATTCATTAGGTAAAGGTCTATAAATGACACTATTGCACACAACTTATACACACTTATATTGTATTAATGTTAATGTCCTTATAAGGAATTGAACTAATTCCTTGACTTACCTTATTTAACATGTTATATAAGGCAATAAATCTAGTCAAATTGTACAATACATGTCAAACTATAAATTAAAACTATTGCATGGCTTTATATTAATAATTCAATTAAACCTAATGGCTGTCCAATAGACATTTTTTTTTTCTGGTATCCTTCACATACGGTGTAAATATCAAATATTCTTGAATTATTATATACCATATATAGAGAAAATCTCCTCGGCTAAATGGTTAAGACTTATGACAATGCAATACTCTAAACAATAGTCCTTCTTACTGAAACAACCCTTATAGACCTTAATATGCATTAATTCCTTGATTGTCATTGGTCACTTTTGACCTTTTTTCTTCCTAGTCACTTTATAAAGGAATTTCAATTCCTTTGTCAAACCAAACAATTAATTTTCGGTTTTGGAAAATTAATCATAAAGCCTCATCATTTTAGATTAAGAAAAACATAAATTAGGTTTATATTTTGTTATTTATACACATAAAATGTTTAGTTGCAAAACACAATCTTAGATACCATTTATTAGATTTCTTAATAAATCTATTATCATAAATGTTAATTTTTTAGATCTTAAACTGAATATATTCATATAAAGAATACCATAAATGATATATTTGAGTTCATGAAAGTTGAAACCATTAATGTATCTGGAGAGTTTGCCTTAACTTAATAACCAATTTCCCTCTTTTAACCTTTACTATAATCACAATCGTATATCCATCCATGCTTAAATTACATTTGAAGTTATAGTTCTTAATAGAGCAATAACATATAGAGTTATTTTTTACTAATTGGGCCACATTATGATTGAGTCAGTAATAAGAATATTATATAGGAATATTTTAACATTGTTGGTTGGAAAATTCTAACAAACATTACAATTAAGGTCAATTGGGACGTCATAATTAATAAGAGCAACAATTATGATCATATTCATGATTTTTGTGGCAGTTGATGATTTAAAATTTTTAAGTCTTTATCTTTACACACACTGTTATTTATGTTTATGACAATAATTCCTTATTAGTATAAAAATTAGGTTGTATTGTTTATTTCTTTTTGAAAGACAATTGCACAACTATGGTAATAATTATCATAGGAGCAAATATTAGATAGAGCAGCCATTTACAAAACTATTTACTATCCTTATTATTATGAATCAATTGGATGTTTATAAAATAAACACATAATAAAATAGATGTTTAAAATTTTTTATTCCTAAAAATAAATTAGGAAGTTTGCTAAACATAATCAGGATCTAACCTAAAAGACAAGATTGCTAACAATAGAACAAGTATCCTTTTCTCATCTCTTAATGTAATTGTAGTGGGTCATTGCAAATTACTGATGTTTAAATTTCCAATTTTTAGAGGTATGTACACAAAAAATAGTGGAGATAACTCTCAAAATCCCTAAACTAAAGAGTGAGAGAGAGAGAGAGAGAGGAGAGTGAAGGGTAAAAGGAGAATGCCAACTAACGCTTACGTATGATCGACTATAAGGAGTCTTTTGGAGCATTGTGTTAATGGATCTAACCCCATGTCATCAATCCTAGTCTAAGGTGTACATAGGATGGAAGAGCCTATGCTATGTTGAACACATATTTAATACAAACACATGTCAGATATGATATGGACATGACAAAACGTGTCCATGAAAAAATTAAAAAGAAAAATCAAACATGTCTTGGACATACCTTTTGTAAATAACACAATAATATATATTTTGAAGAATAAAATTTTCTTGGACTTATATTAACAAATTTTATTAAATTATTAAATAACAAGAATTACATAATATATTTAATGCACAAGTAGAACATAAATGCATGTGTGTGTGTGTGTGTGTGTGTGTGTGTGTGTGTGTGTGTGTGTGTGTGTGTATCTATGTCAAGTCACATTCCTTTCTTAATTTTTTTAGGATTGGGGTGCATTGGTGTCCCTATTGTGCCTTATTCATATTTAGGAGAGTATCCTCATCATAAATTGTTTGGGGTGACAACGTGAGGGTTAAGGGTAAAGCTTGAACCTTGTCTTAAAAAAAGCACATAAACCCTTTCAAAATTTCATTAAGGTTGCTAGGTATAATAGAATAACACTAGTCTTCATCACTATCAAGTATTTTCTTCTTTTTACTATGATCTAGCAAGTCAGTTGCCTTAAAAGATAGGACAAAAGCTAGGTTTTTCTCCATCAAATTAGGGAGGGAAAAGGAAGGGGTTTAGTTGAAAAAGAGAAAACCTTTTCATTACTGCTTCAATTATTCATTAGGGTTGTATGTTTTTTTTTTCTTTTATTTTAAGGGTTAGCAATCCTAGTCTTGTTTTTATTAGTGGTTTTATGATCTTAAGTGTGATTTTTATTTTGATTAGTTGAAATTTTGATGCGGAAAACCCCAAATGATATGGCTAAAGGACCGAACCTACATAAGGAATCAAAGAATATCTAGGAAAGCTAAATCAAACTTTAAGGCCTTAGAGATGATGGGTGGAAGGCCTCAAAGGATGCAAAAGGTCCATTGTACATTATATAACGCTCAATAACACAAGCTAGAGCCAAAAAGATGAAAGCGACACTAAATGGGCTAATTGAGGACATTTAGGCCAACCAAGCTTTAAATGGTATAAATTCAAGCTTGAAAAAGAGTGCAGGCCTTATTAATATGATTGGGGTACCTAATGGGTTAGGACTAAGTAATAGCATTCACTCCTAATTAGGAGTTTATTGTCTGTGTAAAAATTTATCCTTAGATAGGAATTCCTCCTAAATAAGGATTTTTCTTAAGTAGGAATTTATGTCCCTTTAGAATTGCTATTTTAGCCTATAAATAGGCACCTTTTGTAAGCTTTGAATAGCAAACAATTTTGAGTGAAATAGAAAGCAAGGGTTTTCTCCCTCAGTTCTTTTTAGAACTAAAGAACTTATCAAGAGGTACTTCTTCTTTTGGCATTCCGATCGACTTATCAATCCTATATCCTCTCTTTTCTAGAGTGTGGCATCCATATCCTTCTTAAATACCCTAGGTTTATGCTCCTTCAAATATTGGGTCGAGGGTTTGTGTTATTAAACTCTGATTTAGGTTTCTTCATTGTTTTTTGATTCTTTATGTGTGTTGGATCCTTAAGCCACATCTTTTTGGGGTTTTCCACATCAATTGGTATCAGAGCAAGACTCTAAATCAGGTTGAATCAACTTATTCTTCAAATTTTTACCTTTTGATTTATTTATTTCTGTTTAGTTTGTCTATTAAGAGCATTACCATTTAAATGCACTAATCTGTTTGTTTGCAATCCTTCTCTTTTGCTTGTTTGTTTGAGATTATAACTATTAAAAAATGTGCTAATTTCAATTCCAATTGTTGTGTCTAAGTATTCTACTATTGTTTATGTTGAGCAAAATAAAAGAAATAAAAAAATCAGCGAAAAAAAAAGAACAAAGAAAAGAAAATGAACAAAAGAAAGAAGACATCAAATTCAAGTTATTTATAAAAGTTAACAGCTTGGTCATATTGGTTACAACAATAATATAGTTTCCATACTCAACTCCAATTCTATCATCTATTTTCTTATTATGTCATCCAAGTTTGTTGTATAGGTTTAACCCCTTATTCTAATTTTTGTGAGTTTAGTTCAATAAATTCGTTTGTGTTACTATCCTTTTTTCATTTTTTTGACTCTTTGTTCTCCAATTTGTTCAATTCTACAACATTTATCTTATTCTACTCAAAATTAATCCTCTTGATTTAGTTTGCTTAGTTCTTCAAGAGTTGAAAGGAGAAATCTAAGTGGTAAAAGGAAAAAGTGAAAGTTCATATAAAGAAAAATCCATAAAGAGTGTAAACACGAGGGAGTGTGACACCTTCTTTTGAGTAAAACACGTGAGAGAGTGTTCTGTGAGATATTCTAATTATTTTGTGTAGAAGTAATACTATGATGTCCAAAGACAAAGGTGTAACTTAGGATGGAGCTAGAGATGTGTCCTCCATGATCAAAGTTATGCAACAACAATTTGAGCACATGAATACTAGATATGATGATATGAGGGAGAGGATAGAGGAGCAAGCTAATACAATAATAAAGTTGCAAAGGAGGCACGAGGAATATGAGGCTCCTAAAGCAAGAAGGCAATTGAGATGTGCCTATGACCATTAAGATGATGAATTTGATGATCAAACTACTGTGGTTAGAATTACTAATAATATAAGAGATTAGAGAGAATTTAGGAGGCAAGGCACCTATGACCATGATTTAGGTAGTATTAAAATGACAATTCCTCTCTTCCAAGGTAAGAATGATCCTAATGGGTACCTAGAATGGGAAAAGAAGGTTGAATTGGTTTTTAACTACCACAACTATTCTACAGAGAAAAAAGGTAAAACTTATTGCTATTGAATTTACTGATTATGCTATTCTTTGGTGGGATCAACTTGCTTTGACTAGGAGAACGAATCATGAGTGGCCTATTGATACATGGGAGGAGATGAAGGCTATCATGAGAAGGAGGTTTATCCCTAATCACTATTACAGGGAGTTGTACCAAAGGTTATAAGGGCTCACTTAGGGCACCAAAAGTGTGGAGGACTACCATAAGGAGATGGAGATTGCCATGATTAGGGCGAATGTAGAAGAAGATAGAGAGAAAACCAGGGCTCAATTTTTGCAAGGGCTAAATAGAGACATAGGTAATGTGCTTAAATTGCAACATTATGTGCAATTAGAAGACATGGTGCACTTGGAAATGAAAGTGGAAAAGCAACTTAAATGAAAGGGTTCCACACGGTTTGGGTAAAATTCAGGTTTTACCTAATCTTGGAAGTCTAATTGGAGTAAAAGAGACGAGAAGGCCAATTACAAGTCTAAAGCCAAGCTCTCTAAGCACAAGAATATGGGTTATAGCAAGGAGGCAGATAATTTTGACCCCTAACCAAGTAAAAATAGAGATATTAAATGTTTTTAGTGTTTGGGCAGGGGTCACATTGCATCTCAATGTCCAAATAAGCCTGCAATGATCTTGAGAGGTAACGGTGATGTTGAAACTGCAAGTGAATCAGATGATGATTCTGTGCCATCATTAGAGGGTGAAAGTGATGAAGAGGAGTATCTAGTTAATGGAGTAGCTCTTGTCACAAGGCAAGCATTAAATGTGTAAGTAAAGGAAGAAAATGAGATGCAACGAGATAACATCTTTCAAATGAGGTATCTCATCAAAGATAAGGTATGTAGTATGATTCTTGATGGTAGGAGTTGCACTAATGTAGCTAGCATAACCATGGTTTAGAAGCTGGATTTACCTATTATGAAGCATCTTAGGCTATATAAGTTTCAATGGTTGAATAAGAGTGGTGAAGTTAAGGTAAATAAGCAAGTGCTCATGTCATTTTCTATCAGAAGGTACTGTGATGAAGTTTTATGTAATGTTGTACCTATGCATGCAGGCCATATTCTATTAGGAAGGCCATAGTAGTTTGACATGTGAGTCATGCATGATGGCTTTAAAAATTGATATTCTTTTGTAATGAATGAGAAACACGTCACTCTTGTACCATTATCACCCTAACAAGCTTATGAGGATCAGTTAAGGATTAAAAGTGAGAGTGAACTGAAAAAAGAGATTGACAAAGGAGAAAAGAGAGGAGAAAACGTGAGGACACAAGAGAATGAGAAGAAAACAAAATGTTTCAATGCAAAAGAATGTGATATCAGAAGAGCATTTTATGTCGAACAACCTATGATCATACTTTTGTACAAAGAGGCTTATTTTAACACTAATAAGTTTAAACCATCTTTGCCTAGTGTTGTTGTTCCTTTATTGCAAGAGTTTGAAGATGTATTCCCTGAAGATGTCCCAAGTGGATTACAACCTAAGAGAGGAATTGAGCATCACATTGATTTCATCCCTGGTATATCTATCCCTAATAGGCCAACATATAAGAGTAATCCTAAGGAGACAAAAGAGCTTCAAAGGCAGGTTGAGGAGCTTATTTCAAAAGGATATGTGAGGGAAAGCATGAGTCCTTGTGCTGTTTCTATCCTACTTGTACCTAAAAAAGATAGGACTTGGAGGATGTGTGTTGATTGTCAAGCGATCAACAAAATCACTGTAAAGTATCGTCACCCCATACCAAGGTTAGATGACATGTTGGATGAATTGCATGGTTTATGTGTCTTTCTAAGGTTGATTTGAAAAGTTGATAACACCAAATTAGGATAAGAGAGAGAGATGAGTGGAAAACAACTTTCAAATCTAAGTATGGTTTGTATGAATGGCTTATGAGTGGAAAACAACTTTCAAATCTAAGTATGGTTTGTATGAATGGCTTGTTATGCTATTTGGTCTCATTAATACACCAAGCACTTTTATGCGATTAATGAATCATGTTTTGCATCCATTCATTGGTAAATTTATGGTTATGTATTTTGATGATATTTTGGTCTATAACAAAAGCCTAAAAGAGCATCTTGATCATTTATGTTCTATTTTAATTTTGTTACATTCTAAGAAATTTTATGCTAACTTCAACAAACATTCCTTTTGTACCAATTAGATCACATTTCTTGGCTATGTTGCAAGTACTAAAGGCATTAAGGTTGACAAAGAAAAGTTAGGGCTATCCAAGATTGGGCTACTCCTAAGTCAATTAGTGATGTGCGTAATTTTCATGGTGTAGCTATTTTTTATAGATGCTTTGTTAGGGACTTTAGCACCATTGTTGCACCACTCACTAAACTTATAAAAAAGAACATGAGTTTTAGGTGGGGTAGTGACCAAGACAAGGCTTTTAATTGCATTAAGGAAAAATTAAGTTTTGCACCCTTACTTGCTTTACGAGATATTGAGAGGATATATGAGAAATACATAACATGCATATAGGCTAAATTTAGAGTTTTACCCCATGGCTTGTATACCCTCTTACCCATACCTAGCCATCCATGTGTTGATTTATCTATGGACTTTGTACTAGGGTTGCTATGATCAAAAAGGGGTAGGGATTCTATATTTGTTATTGTTGATAGATTTTCAAAGATGGCACACTTCATTCATTTGCATGGCATGCCACGAAGCATCATTTCAGACTAAGATACAAAGTTCTTAAGTTACTTTTGGAAGACTTTGTGGGGTAAGTTAGGTATTAAGCTATTGTTTTCAACTACTTATCATCTATAAACTGATGGGTAGATTGACGTGGTTAATTGAACTCTTTCTACTCTTTGTGTGCTATTATTCAAACAAATTTGAAAGCATGGGAAGATTTTTTACTATATGTTGAGTTTGTATACAAGAAGAGTGTTCATTCTACTATTAATTACTCTTTATTTGAAATTGTTCATGGTTTTAATTTACTGACTCCTTTGGATTTGGCACCTATACTTGTTGATGAGTATGCTAGCTTAGATGGTGAACGCAAGGCTGACATGGTAAAAAAATTGCATGAGAGGTGCGACAATATATTGAAAAATGAATTGAGTAATATGCATCCTATGTCAATAAAGGACGAAAGAAGGTGGTGTTTGAACCTGGTGATTGGGTTTAGGTGCATATGCATGAGGAATGGTTCCTAGCTCAGAGGCGTTTAAAGCTACAGCCTAAAGGAGATGGCCTATTTCAAGTTGTAGCACGAATTAATGACAATGCGTATAAGTTGGACCTTTCTAGTGAGTATAATATGAGTGCAACATTTAATGTTTTTGATCTTTTTCCTTTTGATGTAGGTGATGATTTGTGGACAAATCCTTTCAAGGAGAGGGGGAATGATGAGAACCTTAGAGATGATGGGTGGAAGGCCTCAAAGGATGCAAAAGGTCCATTGCACATTGTAGAAGGCCCAATAACACGAGTTAGAGCCACAAAGATGAAAGAAGCACTAAATGGGCTGATTAAGGACATTTAGGTCAACCAAACTTCAAATGGTGTGAATTCAAGCTTAAAAGAGAGTCTAGGCCTTATTAATATGATTAGAGTACCTAATGGGTTAGGACTAAGTAATAGCATTCACTTCTAATTAAGAGTTTATTGTCAGTGTAAGAATTTGTCCCTAAATAGGAATTCCTCCTAAATAAGGATTTTTCTTAAGTAGAAATTTATGCCTCTTTAAGATTGTTATCTTAGCCTATAAATAGGCACCTCTTGTAAACTTTAGAAGAATAGACAATTTTGAGTGAAATAGAAAGCAAGGGTTTTCTCCTTTGGTTCTTTTGAGAACTAAAGAACTTATCAAGAGGTACTTCTTCTTATGGCATTTCAATCAACTTATCACTCCCAATTCCTCTCTTTTCTAGAGTATGGCATCCATATCCTTCTTAAATACCTTAGGTTCGTGCTCCTTCAAATGTTGGGTTTAGAGTTTGTGTTATTAAACTCTAATTTAGTTTTCCTAGTTGTTCTTTGATTCCTTGTGTGCGTTGTGTCCTTAAGCCACATCTTTTTGGGGTTTTCCACATTGGTAGACAAGGAATCAAAGGATATCTAGGAAAACTAAATCAAACTTTAATAACAGAAAGCCAAGACCCAACATTCAAAGGAACATGAACCTAGAGTATTTAAGAAGGATATGGATTCCTCACTCTAGAAAAGAAGGGAATTGGGAGTGGTAAGTCAAGTTGAATACCATAAGTAAAGGTACTTCTTGATAAGTTCTTTAGTTCTTGAAAGAACTAGAGGAGAAAACCCTTAGTTTTTATTTCTCTTAAAGTTGTATGATGTTCTAAACCTTACAAGGAGGTGCCTATTTATAAGCTAAGATAACAATCCTAAAGAGGTATAAATTCTTATTTAGGAAAAATCCTTATTTAAAACAAACTCTTATATAGAACAAATTCTTACACAGAAACTCCTATTTTATAACAATTACTTGTTTAAGATAAACTCCTATTTAGGAGTGAATACTATTACTTAGTCTTAGCCCATTGAGTACTCCAATCATATTAATAAGGCCTTGACTTTTTTCAAGTTTGAATTTGCACCATTTGTAACTTGGTTGGCTTGAATGTCATCAGTCAGCCCATTTAGTACTTCTTTCATCTTTTTGACTTAAGTTTGTGTTATTAGGCCTTTCTGGAATGTGCAGTAGACCTCTTGCATCCGTTGAAGCCTTCCATGCATCATCTTTAAGCTTTTTATCATTCCCCCCTCCTTGAAAGGATTCATCCTTGAATCATCACCTACATCAAAAGGGGAAAGATTAGAAATATTAAATGTTGCACTAACATTATACTTACTAGGAAGGTCCAACTTATAGGCATTGTCATTAATTCTTGCTACAACTTGAAATGGACCATCTCCTCTAGGCCATAACTCTGAATGCCTTTAAGTTGGGAAACATTCTTTGTGCATATGGACCCAAACCTAATCATCAAGTTCAAATACCATTTTCTTTCACCTTTTGTTGACATGAGATGCATAATGCTCAGTTTGTTTTTCAATATGTTGTCATACCTTTTCTTGCAATTTTTTCACCATGTCAGCCTTGAATTCACCATTTAAGCTAGCATACTCATCAACAGGTATAGGCACTAAATCCAAAGGATCAATGGATTAAAACAATATACAATTTCAAAGGGAGAGTAACTAACAGCAAAAAGAACACTCCTATTATATGCAAACTTGACATGCGGTAAAGAATCTTCCCATATTTTCAAATTCATTTGAATAATAGCACATAAAAGAGTAGAAAGAGTTCAATTAAGCACCCCAATCAGTTTATGGATGACAACTAGTTGAAAACAATAACTTAGTACCTAACTTACCCTACAAAGTCTTCTAGAAGTAGCTTAAGAATTTTGTATCCTAGTTTGAAACAATGTTCCATGGCATGTCATGCAAATGTACCACTTCTTTAAAGAATAAATTAACCACATTGCTTGCATCATCAGTTTTATGGTATGGGATGAAGTGTGCCATCTTTGAAAATTTATTAACAACAACAAATATAGAATCCTTACCCTTTTTTGATCATAGCAAACCTAGTACAAAATCCATAGATAAATCAACTCAAGGATGGCTAGGTATGGGTAAGAAATGTTTAGTTAGGACATTTAGAGTTTTCTTAAGTCAAAAATGACCCAATAAACCACCCTCATGAGCTTCTCTCACGACCAACTCCCTTAAAGAACTCATAGGCACGTATAAACGATTTTCCCTTAATAAGAAACCTTTATGCCTATAAAACTTCTCAAAGGTTGACTTCTCACATGCTCTAAACACATTAGCAAAGTCAAGATCTTCCACATATAAATCTTTAATATAGTCCCTAACAAAGCATTTATAGAAACTAGCTAGACCATGAAAGCTATGCACATTACTAACTAACTTAGGTGTAGACCAAGAAATGTGATCTAATGATTAGTATAAAAGGAACATTTCTTGAAATTAGAATACAATTTCTCAGAATGTCAAACAATTAAAATAGAATGTAAATGATCAAAGTGCTCTTCTAGGCTTTTGTTATAGACCAAAATATCATTAAAATACAAAACCACAAATTTACCAATGAATGGATGCAAAATATGATTCATTAATATGGTGATATCCACTTTCCAAATCAATTTTGGAAAAGACATATGAACCATGCAATTCATCCAACATGTCATCTAACCTAGGTATAAGGTAACGATACTTTACAATGATTTTGTTGATCACTTAATAGTCAACACATATCCTCTGTCTCATCTTTCTTAGGTACAAGTAGGATAGGAGCTACACAGGGACTCATGCTTTCCCTCACATATCCTTTCAAAATAAGTTTTTTTGTCTCCTTGGGATTACTCCTATATGCTGGTTAGTTTGGGATGGATGCACCAGGGATAAAATTAATTTGATGCTCATTTCCTCTCTTAGGTGGCAATCCATTTGGGACATTGTTAGGGAATAAGTCTTCAAATTCCTACAAAAAAGAAATAATAACACTAGGTAAAGACAAGTCAAACTTCTTAGTGTTAAAATAAGCCTTTTTGTATAAAAGTACGATCATAAGTTGTTTGGTATAAAATGCTTTTTTGATATCACTTCCTTTTGTGTAGAAACTATTTGTTTTTCTTCTCTCTCTTTTTTGTCCCCACATTTTCTCCTTTCTTTTATGTTTTGATTATCCCTTTTTTTTAATCTCTCTTTTCTATTCACTCTTATTTTTAATCCTTAATAGATCCTCATAGGCTTGTTGAGGTGATAATGGTACAAGAGTGATGGGTTTTTCATTCATTACAAAAGAATATCGATTCTTTAAGTCTTCATTCATAACTTGCCTGTCAAACTATCATGGCCTTCCTAATAGAACATGGCCCGCATGCACGGGTATAATATCACATAAAACTTTATCATGGTACCTTCCAATAAAAAATGACATGAGCACTTGCTTATTTACCCTAACTTCACCACTCTTATTCAACCATTAAAGCTTATATGGTGTAGGATGCTTCAGAGTTGGAAAATTCAGCTTTTCAACCTTAATTGTGCTAGCTACATTAGTGCAACTCCCAATATTAAAATCACACTACATTCCTTATTTTGATGAGACACCTCATATGAAAGATGTTATCTCATTTCACCTCATTTTCTTCCTTCACTTGCACATTCAATGCTCACTTTGTAACGAGAGTTACTCTATTAACCGGATACTTCTCTCCATCACTTTCACCCTCTAATGATGGCACAAAATCATCATCTATCTCACTTGTAGTTTCAACATCATCGTTACCTCTTAAGATCATTGCATGCTTATTTGGACATTTAGATGTAATATGACCCTTTCTTAAATATTAAAAACATTTAACATTTCTATTTCTACTTGGTTGGGGATTAGAATTACTTGCCTCTTTACTAGAACCCACATTCTTGCTCTTAGATAACTAGGCTTTGGACTTGTAATTGAACTTTTCATCCTTTTTACTCCCATTAGGCTTCCAAGATGAGGTAGAACCTGAATTTTACCTAAACCATGTGGAACCCTTTTATTTAAGTTGTCTTTCAACTTTCATTGTCATGTGCACCATATCTTTTAATTCCACATAGTATTGCAACTCAACCATGTTGGCTATGTCTTTATTTAGCCTCTGCAGAAATCAAGCTATGGTTACCACTCTATCTTCTTCTACATTCACCCTAATCATGTCAATCTCCATCTCTATGTGGTAGTCCTTCACACTTTTGGTGCCATGAGTAAGCCTTTGCAGCCTTTGGTACAACTCCCTGATCTCCTCCCATATGTCAATTGGCCACTCAAGATTCCTTCTCTTAGTCAAAATAAGTTGATCCCACCAAATAATAACATAATCAATAAATTCAATGATAGTAAGCTTTACCTTTTTCTCTTTAGAATAGTTGTGTTAGTCAAAAACCAATTCAACTTTGTTCTCCCATTCTAGGTACACATCCATGTCATTCTTACCTTGGAATAGAGTTATTTTGGTGCTACCCAAATCATGGTCATAGATGCCTTACCTCCTAAAGTCTCTTTGATCCTTTTCATTGTTGGCAGTTCTAACCATAGTTGCTTGATTATAAAATTCATCATATTTTACATCATTTTCATGGTCATAGGCTCGTTTGAATTGCCTTCTTGCATTAGGAACCTCATAGTCCCCATGCCTCCTTTTCAACTCTACTATTGTATTAGCTTGCTCCTCTATCCTTTCTTTCATATCATCAAATTTGGTATTCATGCACTCAAATTATTGTTGTATAGCTTTGATCATGAAGGACACATCACTAACTCCCTCTTAAGCTACACCTTTGTCTATGGAAATCATAGCATTATTTTTGCACAAAATGATTAGGATACCTTACAGAACACTCCTTTATATGTTTCCCTTAAAAAAAAAAAAGGTGTCACACTCCTTTATGTTTACACTTTTATGACTTTTTCTTAATATGAATGTGCACATTTGCCTTTTACCACTCAAATTTCCCCTTTTAGCTCTTTAAAGAACTAAACAAGCTAAATCAAGAGGATTGCTTTAGAATAGAATAAGGTGAATAGGGTAGAATTGAACTAATTGGAGAACAAGGAGTTAAAAAAAAATGAAAAAGGACTTTAAGGAAAATGAATTTGATGAACTTAGACTAATATAAAACAAGATATGGAGTTAAACTTAAAGGATAAACTTGGATGACATAATAAGAAAATAGATGGCAGAATTCGAGTTAAGCAACAAAACTATATTATTATTGCAGCCAATATGAACAAACTATTTAATTTTTATCCATAACTTGAATTTGATGCCTTTTTGTTTTTCCTCTTCTTTTTTTTTTTTTTCATTGCTCCTTTTTTTTTTCTTTTGCTCAACACAAAACAACACTAGAATACTTATAGATAGCAAATGGAATTGAAAATAACATGTTTTGATGGTTATGATCTCAAACAAACGAGCAAAGTAAGAAGGATTGCAAATGGAAAGATGAATGCATTTAAATAGTAATGAGCTTAATAGACAAACTAAATAGAAATAGATAAATCATAAGGCAACAAATTGAAGAATTAATTGATCTAATCTGATTTAGAGCTGGGCTTTGATACCAACTGATGCAAAAAAACCCTAAAAAGACCTGGCTTGGGGATCTAACACATGTAAGAAATCAAAGAATATTTAGGAGAGCTAAATCAAACTTTAATAACACAAACCCCAGACCTAACATTCAAAGGAACATGAACCCTTGCTTTTATTTAATAAGGATATTAATGCCACACTCCAAAAAAAAAGGGAATTAGGAGTGATAAGTCGAGTTGAACACTACAAGAAGAGGTACTTCTTGATAAGTTCTTTAGTTCTTGAAAGAATCAAAGGAGAAAACCCTTTCTCTCAAAAATGTTTGATTTTTTAGAATTTACAAGGAGGTGCCTATTTATATGCTAAGATAATAGTCCTAAAGAGGCATAAATTCTTATCCTTCTTTAGGATAAACTCCTATCTAGGACAAATTCTTATACAAAGAACTTCCACTTTTATAACAATCACTTATTTAGGATAAATGATGCAAAAAACCCAAAAGGATGTGGCTTAGGAACCTAACACACACAAAGAATCAAAAAAATCTAGGAAAGCTAAATTAGACTTTGATGAGATAAACCTTAGACCCAACATTCAATGGAACATGAACCTAGGGTATTTAAAAAGGATATGGATGCCACACTCTGGAAAAGAAGGGAATTGAGAGTGATAAGTTGAGTTGAATGTCACGAGGAGAGGTAAGTTCTTTAGTTCATTAAGGAGAAAACCCTTGTTTTTTATTTCTTTTAAAGTTATCTAATGTTGCAGAGCTTACAAGAAGGTGCTTATTTATAGGCTAAGATAACAATGCTAAAGAGGCATAAATTCCTATTTAGGACAAATCCAAATTTAAGAGGAACTTCTATCTAGGACAAATTCTTTCATAGAAAACTTTCACTTTTATACAATCACTTACTTAGGATAAACTCCTATTTAGGAGTGAATGTTATTACTTAGTCTTGACACATCAAGTACTCCAATCATATTAATAAAGCCTTGACTCTCTTTTAAGCTTGAATTTGCACCATTTGTAGCTTGATTGGCTTGAATGTCCTCAATCAAGCCATTTAGTACTTCTTTCATCTTTTTGGCTCTAGCTCGTGTTATTGGGCCTTTTGAAACATGAAATAAACCTCTTGTATCCTTTAAAGCCTTCCACCCATCATCTCTAAGGTTCTCATCAATAAACCCCTCTTTAAGAGTGAATGCTATTACTTAGCCCTGACCCATTAGGTACTCCAATCATATTAATAAGACCTTGACTCTCATTCAAACTAGAATTTGCACTATTTGTAGCTTGGGGGGCCTTAATGTCCTCAATCAACTCATTTAGTGCTTCTTTTATCATTTTGGTTCTAGCTTATGTTATTGGACCTTATAGATTATGCAATATACCTCTTGCATCATTTAAAGCCTTCCACACATTATCTTTAAGCTTCTTATTAGCAACATAATGAAAAAATAACTGAGCAATATGCATCCCATGTCAATAAAGGGTGAAAGAAGGTGGTGTTTGAACCTGGTGATTAGGTTTGGGTGCACATGCGCAAGGAATGGTTCCTAGCTTAGAGGCATTCAAAGCTACAACCTAGAGGAGATGGTCCATTTCAAGTAGTAGTATGAATTAATGACAATACTTATAAGTTGGACTTTTTTAGTGAGTATAATGTGAGTCCATTACACATTCTAGAAGATCCAATAACATAAGCTAAAGCCAAAAAGACAAAAGAAGTACTAAATGGGATGATTAAGGACATTCAGGCCAACCAAGCCACAAATGGTGCGAATTCAAGATTGAAAGAGAGTCAAGGCCCTATTAATATGATTGGAATACTTAATGAGTCAAGACTAAGTAATAACATTCACTCTTTAATAAGAGTTTATTCTAAATAAGTGATTGTTATAAAAGTGGAAAGGTTTTTGTATTAGAATTTGTCCTAAATAAGGATTTGTCTTAAATAGGAATTTATGCCTCCTTAGGATTGCTATCTTAGTCTTTAAATAGGCACCTCCTTGTAACCTCTGAAAAATTAGACAATTTTAAGAGAAATAAAAAGTGAGGGCTTATGTTAAATACCCTAGGTTCATATTCTTTTGAATGTTAGGTCTAGGGTTTGTGTTATTAAAATCTGATTTAGCTTTCCTAAGTATTCTTTGATTCCTTGCATGTCTCAGGTCCCTAAGCCACATCTTTTTAGGGTTTTTGCATCACACTAGGATAGGGTTTTGTTGATTCTCAATGTCACTCCAAAGAAATCTTTGACTATACCTATCCAACTTATCATAAATAGATTGATGGATTAAAGTAGTGTCCATCAAGTAATAAGGAATTTTCTATGTAATAGTTTGTGCAAGATTTGCTCTCCTAGCAAGAGATAAACAATTTGATTTGCAATTGATCAATTTCTCTTGAACTTTATTAACCACATCTTTATACATTCTAGAATTGCATATGTCAAAGGAACATCAAGGTACTTCTCCAAATCATAAACCAACTCGACCATAACTTTTTGTGCATTGACCATTCTGTAAGACAATCATTTCCATAGAAGTGACCCAATCTATGACTAGGGCAATGAAATTAGTGAGAAGATTGAGGGAAATATGCATTTCTTATAAGAAACACCAATTAACCCAATTATAACCTTTTTTTAACTCGATTTTAAGCACTATAAAGCCCTTTTTACCATGCTTTTTTCTTTAAATCAAATTGATGAGAAATTGAGCAATAATAATGTTATCATGGGTGGATTTGCATGGGAGAGAACTCACTTGCAAAGGGCTAATGGACCTCATAAGTAGGAGTAACCAGTTTGTAATGACTTTTATACTAACTTTCCAAACAATGTTTTAAAGAGAGATCACCCTAAATTAACTCAATTTCTCTAGGTTAGACACCTTTAGAATTAAAACAATAAAAATCTCATTTAAACCTTTAGAAAGCTAGTCTGATGGAAAATGATTCCTTATTAAATTGATGATGGAAGTCCTAACAATGTGCCATTATTTTTGGAGGAAAACTACTTAAAAACTATCAATTATAGGCACCTTGTATGCCCTTTATAGAACTAACAACCAAGAGCAGCTCTTATGAGCTTGGTAATTCCCCTAACAACTGCACTAGATAAGGTAGAATAGTTGGCAAAGAAACAAAAGGCAATGCCCTCTAGATATCCATCAAGTTCAAAAATAGAGAAACATAGAAATCTTTGACCTTACACTTTAAC
This sequence comes from Bruguiera gymnorhiza, assembly GCA_020883675.1. Lineage (NCBI taxonomy): Eukaryota > Viridiplantae > Streptophyta > Magnoliopsida > Malpighiales > Rhizophoraceae > Bruguiera > Bruguiera gymnorhiza. Next base: position 202,302 of record JAIRCJ010000071.1, on the reverse strand, counting down.
TTCTCCTAATTAGGATTTCCACCTTCTCTTTTGAACAATTAAAAAGTGGAAAAATTTAGCACTTCTATGGCCTAAAAAAATCTTAATTCTTTGCAATGTCCTAAACTAAGAAAGCTCCTCTTGGTCTAAAATTTTGTTGTATTATGATATGAGCTAAGCTTTAAATGTCTTGCTTTGATGGTGTCATACAAAAGAAGCCTTTTCAAGATATCATCTGGTAGCTGCCGTTGAGGCACCAAATAATTTAGTACCTTTCTCTTGATTATTCAATAGTAGATAATGAGAGCAAGGGTCAATCCCATAAGGACTAAAATCATTTCACTGCTAATTAACTAAAAATTAAAGATATTAATGTCATTGGGGAAAATTTTGATTTCTGATTTTGTAACAAATAAAATAAACTAACCAATCAAACAAAATAAATTATAAAAGATCAAATACTAAAAGTCCAATTCTAGGTTCATTTGTAACTATGGCATTCAATGATTTTGATTACCCATAACAATGTTTTCAATTATAATGGAACTATCAACCCTAAATAACAACAAATTCTATTATTCAAATTTTTCATTAAATATTCATTAAGAAAACTAAGCTCTTTGTATTATAATTATTATACCTCTGGAATAAGCACTTTAGAGTATTATACTAGTAGCTTTAAAAATTAGGAAAACAAGTTAATTCAAGCAATAATCACAAAAGTTTGAATCATTTACCATGTGTTGAGTTATTCATAAAATAAGATGAAAACCTTTCCACAATCCCCTATTATTATTTGTTACTCAAAGATTAGAAAGAGGGTAAAAATAGGTCATAATTCTAGCAATTGATATTCATTTAATCAATTTGATAGGCCTACTCAAATTAATTGAACAAACAATCATTCAACCATTAAACTAGAATAACCTAGATGAGTCCAAAAGCAAAGACAACAATATACCAGAACAATTTATACCATTGAAATATCAAAAATTTTGAAATTCTCTAAAACAGTTGAAGAGTCTAACTACACATACTAAAAATGAATTCCTTCTAAAGTGATTGTTTTTTTTTTTTATCTATTTGTCTCTCCTCCCCTTTTTACTCTTAAAAAATGGTTATTTATATCCTAAAAGCATACATAATGACCACCAGCAAAACTAAAAGACTACAAAAAATCTCCAAAAATTTTGAACATGTCTTGATCTTGTGTCCTTAATCTTCTAGAATTCATGTATTGGCTTTCAAGCTAATTCCAGACTAGATACAATCATAATCAGGGTCTGACTTTGACTTCTCCATGAAAGTTGTAGTCCTTCTCTCCAACTTTCCAACACGTCTGTCTTGCTCAAGAAAAAGGTTCAGAGCCCATGTTATGAGCTAAAAATTGAGATTGTCTCAATTTAACTTGTGATAGATTCGACAGCAACTTCTCCACTATTTTTGAACCATTAAACAACTGATTTAAACCCAGGTCTTTTCATTATAATTATAGGTCTGAATTTTTACTTTTATAATAGGTCATAATTGGTCTACATTTTAAACCATTACTTTGTGTTCCAAGTATATTGAAAAAAATAATAGGATCAAAGTTTGATTTAAAGTTATTATATTATGAGATATAAAGTAACTATATCAAAGCCTGATTTCTAAAAGTAATTATAGGATCCTAAGTGTGATGTTTATTTATTAGTTGAAAAATTCTAATTTTTGGAACTTAGAATCAAGTCTAGCATGTTATTCCTGAGTGAAAATGATTCAAAATTCAAATTCCTTCATCCCAAAAAGAAAATATATGATAATGAAAACTCATGTTAGATTTTTTTCATTATCAATGAATATTTTTCAAAAAATTGCAATATCTACTAAAACTTACATATTGCTGTAATTCAAGATATAAAAACATCGTCACCTATGTGAAGGACTGTTGGTCACTAAAAATAGTGATTCGAGTTAAAGGGTCTAATATTTTTCATAAAAAAAAAAAGCAAGATTTATTGTGTAGGTTATGACATAATAACCATCTAAATGGGTCCCTCAAGGAATGCCTTAATAATTAAGAATTTAGACTTTTATCTTCAAAGTCTTAGGTTCTAATCCTAGGAAAGGGGTATTGGGTTTATGGGAATGGGGGGAACTGCCTCTATTATATAGCTTAGGGCCTAATGGTCCTCTTAATAGACACAAAAAAATTGTCTAAATGGACAAGGAAACATAATGAAATATATTTAGAACACAAAGTAGTTGTTTGTTTTACGCTTGTGATTAAGTGTGTGGTTTGAGCCCACAAGCTTTATCATGTAGGACAAACAAAAAAAAAAAACAAAGGACCAACAAGAATTTGCCTAAAATTAAACTAGACTTTGAACTTAATATCCAATAGAAATTTGCAATATTCATAATAGGTATGATGATAAAAATAACAATAAGCCCTATTTATAGAGATAGCTAAAGGAGAAAATATTAAATAGCAAGACAAATATCAATAAATAGGAGAATCCTTATAAGTTCCTAAACTTCTAAAATATTGCTTCTTGAAATATTTTCCCTCATTAACAATTGCATCATTCCCCCCCCCCACTTGACAAGGATTTGACTCCATTGAAGTGTATGCTAAACAAGAATCAAGCAAAGTAAGACCCAAGGAATGAAGCTTATCCTCAAGAAGCCAAGTACCATTAGAAACAAGTCATGCTTTCCATTGGACAAGATAGCGGCAAAAACCTATGTGAAAAGAAGCAATGTGCCCATCATCTAAGATAGTCTTAATTTCCCTATCATAATGAGCAAAAGATGGTGTCTATGGAATGTGATAAGTTGTAGCTCTATCTTTTTGCTTTCTTTGACCACAATAATCACTAAATTTGGATATGTGTAGCAAAGTTATGCCCAAAATACCAAACAATGATCAATCAAAAAAGGATAGAATCCTAATTGACTTTGGTTTCCTTATTCAAATATAGTTCCACTTTAAGTAAATCTCCAAATATGAAAAGGAACCTTTTAAGGATTCTCTTATTTTCTTTTCTTATCTCCATCAATGATTCTACAAATTTATGGCCCAAATTGACTTGAAATATTAACTTTGCACCTTTCCTATAAAATAAAGTAAAAATATATAAAATCTAAATAAAACTAAACTTAGGTAGGAATGATAATACTGATTTGTGACCAAAATTTTATGACAATATATATCCAATCAGACCTTGTTTGTGACAAATCTTGTACATTGAAAATAGGACTAATATTTAAGTCACTAGGCAAATCAAGTAAATATACACTAGGTCCAAGTTTTTCATTAATAGAGGAGGGACCAATGGCTTGGGTATGTAATTTCTTGGATGAGTGTTCATGACAAATGCAAACTGATGCACACTAGCAACAAGTTTATAATTAGTATTACACAAAGCAACTTTGTAACCAATCTCAACATGCATGTCATCAATGTGCTTGCCAAAATTCTCATCAAGTTAAGAAGAATAAATGTGAACGAACTAAACCACAACATAAAACTCTTTATCATAAGTTTAACATTTCCATTTTGCTTCATAGATTTTTTCCTTAAAAATGCAATAGGATGCCCTTCTTGACTCAATAGTACTCATATACCAATTCCTAATGCATCAAAGGCAACCTCAAACACCTAGTTAATATCATTTAAAGTTAACTAGGGACTTTGCTAATTTGCTTCTTAATGTCATTCAAAGTTATGTTAGATTGGACCACTTAAATTTCCCTTTCTTCAGACAATTGGTGATAGGGGTCATAATGGTTTTGAATTCCCTGATGAACCTTTTATACAAAAAAGTTAAGCCAAGAAAACTATGGGCATCAATAAGGGACTCAAGCTCAGACCATTATCAAATGACTCTAATCTTTTCATGTTCAGCAACTATACCACGGGCAAAAATTATAAATCCAAAGAATAACATCTTCGGCTATAGGAATGAATACTCCTCAAGGTTAACGTAAGGTTTGGTTCTCTTAAGACTATGAAAAATTGATCATAGATGACTTAAGTGATCTTATTTTTTGACTTACTATAGACATGGATATCATCAAAATAAACCACTAAGAATTGCCATTTGAAATACGTTATGACATGGGTAGTGGCCCACATAAAAGTGCTAGGAGCATTGAACAACCTAGAAGGCATGAGTAACCACTTAAACAACCTATTTGAGTTTTAAACATGGTTTTCCACCTATCCCTCTACTTAATGTGAATCTGGCGGTACCCACTACCATGGTCTATGTTGGAATACTAACTAGAATCAGCCAACAAGTCCAACATATCCTTTAGTCTTGGAATGGGAAATTTGTACTTAACAAAGATCTTGTTAATGGCTTTACTATCAACATACATGCTTTAAAAGTCATCTTTTATAAGGGTTAACAAAGTAAGAATAGCACAAGGATTGAGATTATGATGCATGAAAACCTTAGAAAGTTATTCTTTGCCTATTTAGCTCAGCACATTCCTAAGGATTCATCCTATTGTGTGGAAGAGTAGTAACTGTGTACTAGGAATTATGTTAATAGTATGTTGTATGTCTCTCATGGGGTGTACGTAGATGGGAAGATCATTAGGCATAAGGGCCCCAAAATCAGCCAACAACCTATCAAGCTAAGGGGGAAGGTTGGCTCTAGGTATACTAAACTGTGGAATTATCTCTTTGACAATAATAGCTGCTGCTAAGCAATCATTCCTCTCTCACTCCCTCTCAAAAGTGCTATGATCTAAGATGTAAAACCTTTCTTGACAGAAACGGGGTGGGAAGATTTGAGCTTTGGCTTGTTGTTCTTAATAGAGGATTTTGCAGGATTCAAAATGACGACATATGTATTCTCCTTACCATGGTTGGTCATATTAGGGTCATAAAGCCAAGGACAACTAAGGAGGGGTCATATTAGGGTCATAAAGCCAAGGACAACTAAGGAGGGCATGAGCTACTTCGTTGGGCAAAACATCACAGCAAACCTTACCCTGATAGTCAACTAATTGAATGGAAACTAGGCACTACTTAGTGATTGGTAAGGTGGTTTTCTTGACTCAAGTCACTCGAAAAGGTTGTGGGTGTGGTTGTTTGACCTAAAAAGGGCAAAATAAAAAGCCATATTCATGGTACCTCCTCCATCAATGACCAGCTTACAACTAAGATCTCCTAACTTGATGTAGGTATGAAAAATACTAATACGTTTCCATGTTTTATTTTCCACAACAGTAGGCAAAATGCACTTATCTACATCACACTGCTGGTCATCTTGCTTAAAATACTTTCCATTCTCATTCCTTTTCCCCAAGTACTCTATAGGATCAACTACCAGAATTTCACCCTCTAAAAGATCATCAAACTTTTCCCCCAAAACAAGGGCATGATCCAAGCAATGGGAGGCCACTATGACATCAATGACACTTAAAAGAAGGGTTACTGGCATGAGACTCAAAGGAAGATCCTATAGGACAACAGTTGCTAGTAAAAGAGTTTTTTTCCTTGACAAGAGTGGATTGGTGGATAGGCTTAGATCGGGAAGTAGAACCATAAGAAAATGCAGGTTTTGACAAACCCACAGCAGAGGGGAACACATGAGTGAATGAAGAAGTCTTATTGTTCCTTTCAACCTCTAAGGCATTATGGTAACCCTCCTCTAAGGATTCCAAAATAATTAAAGAGACCTCTCCCTGGATATCTAACCTAAAACCATTAATAAGAAGACAAACAGTGACAAAAGTCTTTTTATATAGTGCATAACAAGGAAGAAACTCCTTAAATATAGACATGTACTTTGTGACACTAGAATTTAGTTGTTTATGATTCAAGAGTTAATTAAAATGCTGACTCCTATGATAAGTGGGAATGTATTTAGTATGTAATTTCATTTTCATGACTTCCCATTGAGTGACAGGGGGCTCGACTAGATGTTCTAACATGCAAAGCTAATTTTGCCAATGTTTCTTTGCAGGACTATCCAATTTCATTTTAACAAAATGAACAAGCTTGCAATCATTCATACCATATGAATCAAAATAATCTTATAAGCTATCAAGACATTTCATGAATACATTAGCATTCAATTAAACATTATATTAAGGGGCATCTAACTTGATTTTCTTAGTGATATTAGCATGATCAAGATAGGCATGTAAATGATGTGAGCTATAGACTCTATCATGAACTCAACTATCCTCAACATGCATATCATCATGAAAATCAAAAGCATGGCATCTATCATTATGCTGCCCACATGACCTTTAAGGCCATTGTGAAAGGGATAGACCTTGGAATAAAATTCACTCATTAAATTGATTTTTAGGCATAATTACGCCATATAGATTTCCATTAGGGGGAAATCTACTAGGTGGTCTTAGGGTGATTAAATGCCCAAGTTCGATTGTATGTAGGTCAAATGTAGGAAATTAGGCATTAATAGACATCTTGACATCATGGGGTGACCCACTTGGCTAACTATTAGAGTCATCCTTTGGTTGTTTGTTCAAACCTTTTAAAATTGAATTTAGTTTATTAGATAATTTTACAAAAATCAGTCTTGAGATTATTCATGTCAAATCGGAGGGCTTGGATGTCATCTTGCTGTATGTGACAAGATGATGATAAAGTGGCCTTTTTGGTGTTAACCATAATTATTATTATTATTATTGATAAATGAAAAAAGAAATTATGTTGAGGTAAATGCTGATTGCAAAAAGTAATAAAAATTATAAAATACTACAAAGCACAAAGATGAGATGAAAATGTCATGCAAATGATAATGTCATAGTAAAGGTAAAGGCTAGGGTAAAGAAAGACATAATGAGAGAGTATAAGAAATAATAAATAAGGAATAAAGATCATGATAAATAAAAGATGCAATAAGAGAATATTGAAAAGAAATTGACAAATAACAAAAATAACTAGTTTTTTGTGGTTTTCTTTTTCGGGGATTTTTTTTACCTAAAGCAAATTTACTTAATTACTAAAAAAATATTAATCCAAAATTTCAACAGGAGAAAATATACCTTAATCTCAATCTTTTGCAAGAAAAGCAAGCTGTTGCTATCAAGGATGAACTCTAATGATGGTGCAGTGAAAGTCAATGAGGAATGTTGAGGCAAGAGGCAATAAAGTAGAGGATAATGGCTCTAGTGGTGTGGGTTTTGTTCATCAATGTCATGTTGTAGAGTTGCATTGACTCTCAAACAAAAAATCAACAAAACAGTATCGAGGCACGAACCTTACTTGTCATCATCAAGGATGAACAAATCAGAGGATGATGGTCCTTCTAGGACTACTTCATCATTAGAGGTGGACAATGGAGTGACAAAATTGGTGGCAGTAGACTTAGGAAGCTATTTTTGGTCATTCACAACCAATTTTCAGCATATGGTGCCTAGAAACATAGAGATCAACGAATGATGATTTTGGGGAAGTGTGATGAGAAGCTTAGAGATGATGCGTGGAAGGTTTTGGAGGATGCAAGAGGTCCATTACAATTTCCAGAAGATCTAATAACACAAGTTAGGGCCAAAAAGATGAAATAAGTATTAAATAAGCTAATTGAGGACATTTAGTCCAACTAAGTTACAAATGGTGTGAATTCAAGTTTGAAAGAGAGTCAAGGACTTATTAATATGATTGGAATACTTAATGAGTTAGGGCTAAGTAATAGTATTCACTTCAAAATATAAGTTTATCCTAAATAACTTATTGTTATAAAAGTGGAAGTTTTCTATATAAGAATTTATCCTATACAGGAGTTTGTCTTAAATAAGAATTTTTCCTAAATAGGAATTTATGTCTCTTTAGCATTGCTATCTTAGGCTATAAATAGGCACCTCCTTTAACTTGATGTGGAAAACCCTAAAAGATGTGGCTTAGGGACCCAACACACATAAGGAATCAAAGAATATCCAGGAAAGCTAAATCAAATTGTAATAACACAAACCCTAGACCTAACATTCAAAGGAACATGAACCTAGGGTATTTAAGAAAGATATGGACGCCACACTCCAGAAAAGAAAGGACTTGAGAGTGATAAGTTGAGTTGAATGCTACAAAAAAGAGGTACCTCTTGATAAGTTCTTTAGTTCTCAAAAGAACTAAAGGAGAAAACACTTACTTTTTACCACTCAACTTTCCCCTTTCAGCTCTTTAAAGAACTAACAAACTAAATCAAGAGGATTGATTTTGAACAAAATAAGATAAATGACATAGAATTGAACAAATTGGAGAACAAGGAGTCAAAAAATGAAAAAGGATATCAAGGTAAACAAATTTAATGAACTAAACTCACAAAAATCAAGATAGAGGGCTAAACCTAAAGGACAAACTTGGATGATATAATAAGAAAACATATGGTAGATTTGGGGTTAAGCAAGGAAACTATATTATTATTATAGCCAATATTACCAAACTATTTAACTCTTATCAATAATTTGAATTTGATGCCTTTTTTCTTTTCTTTTTTTTTCATTCCTTTATTTTTTTGTTTGTGTTTTTTTTCTTTTGCACAACACAAAACAATAGTAGAATACTTAGAGATAACAATTGGAATTGAAATTAGCACATTTTGATAGTTATGATTGCAAACAAATAGGAAAAGTGAGAAGGGTTGCAAATGAATAGATTAACGCTTTTGAATGGTAATGCGCTCAATAGACAAACAAAACAAAAATAATTAAATCACAAGGTAACAAATTGGAGAATTAGTTTATCCAACCTAATTTAGAGCTGGGTTCTGATACCAATTAGAGAGGAAAACCCCAAAAGATGTGACTTAAGGACCCAATGTAGACAAGGAATAAAAAAATATCTAGGAAAGCTAAATCAAACTATAATAACACAAACCCTAGACCCAACATTCAAAGGAACATGAACCTAGGGTATTTAAGAAGGATATGAATGCCACACTCTAGAAAAGAAAGGAATTGACAGTGATAAGTCAAGTTAAATGCCACAAGAAGAGGTATCTCTTGATAAGTTCTTTAGTTCTCGAAAGAACCGAAGGAGAAAACCCTTGCCTTTTATTTCTCTCAAAGTTGTCTGATGCTCCAAAGCTTACAAGGAGGTGCTTGTTTATAAGCTAAGATAGTAATCATAAAGAGGTATAAATTCCTATTTGGGACAAATGCTTATTTAGGAGAAATTCCTATATAGGACATATTCTTACATAGAAAACTCACTTTCATATAATCACTTATTTAGGATAAACTACTATTTAGGAGTAAATGTTATTACTTCATCTTGGCCCATTAAGTACTCCAATCATATTAATAAGGCCTTAACTCTCTTCCAAACTTGAATTCGCACCATTTGTAGTTGGGTTGGCTTGAATGTCTTTAATTAGCCCATTTAGTGCTTCTTTCATCTTTTTGGCTCTAACTTGTGTTATTGGGCCTTATGAAATATACAATGGACCTCTTGCATCCTTTGAAGCTTTCCACCCATCATCTATAAGGTTCTCATCATTCCTAGAATTATGCATCCCATGTTAATAAAAGGCGAAAGAAAGTGGTGTTTGAACCTAGTGATTGGGTTTAGGTACATATGCGCAAGGAAAGGTTCCCAACTTAGAGGTGTTCAAAACTACAACTTAGAGGAGATGGTTCATTTCAAGTTGTAGTGCAAATTAATGACAATGCGTATAAGTTGGACCTCCCTAGTGAGTATAATGTGAGTACAACATTTAATATTTCTGATCTTTCCTCGTTTGATGTAGGTGATGATTTGAGGAGAGGGGGAATGATAAGAACCTTAAAAATGATGGGTGGAAGGCTTCAAAGGATGCAAAATGTCCATTGCACATTCCAAAAGGCCCAATAACACAAGTTAGAGCCAAAAGGATGAAAGAAAAACTAAATGGGCTGATTGAGAATATTTAGGCCAACCCAACTACAAATGGTGTGAATTCAAGTTTGGAAGAGAATTAAGGCCTTATTAATATGATTGAAGTACTTAATGGGCTAGGACTAAGTAATAGCATTCACTCCTAAATAGTAGTTTATCCTAAATAAGTGATTGTATAAAAGTGAGTTTTCTGTGAGTTTTATGCCTCTTTAGGATTGCTATCTTAGCCTATAAATACGTACCTCCTTGTAAACTCTAGAGCATCGACAACTTGAGAGAAATAAAAAGCAAGGGTTTTCTCCTTTTGTTCTTTCGAGAACTAAAGAACTTATCAAGAAGTACCTCTTTTTGTGGTGTACAACTTAACTTATCACTCTTAATTCCTTTCTTTTCTAGAGTTTGGCGTCCATATCCTTCTTAAATGCCTTAGGTTCATGTTCCTTTGAATGTTAGGTCTAGGGTTTGTGTTATTATAGTTTGATTTAGCTTTTCTGGATATTCTTTGATTTTTTGTGTACATTGGGAAGCCACGTTTTTTGGGGTTTTCTACATCACAACCTTTGAAAAATCAGACAATTTGAGAGAAATAAAAAGGGAGGGTTTTCTCCTTTAGTTCTTTCATGAGCTAAAGAACTTATCAAGAAATGCCTCTTCTTGTTGTGTTCAACTTGACTTATCACTCCCAATTCCCTTCCTTTCTAAAGTGTGGCATCCATATCCTTTTTAAATAACCTTAGGTCTATGTTCCTTTGAATGTTGGGTCTAGAGTTTGTGTTATTAAAGTTTGATTTAGCTTTCCTAGATATTTTTGATTCCTTGCATGCGTTGGGTCCCAAAGTCACATTTTTTTGGAGTTTTTCGCATCAATTGGTATCAAAGCCTGATTCTAAATTAGGTTAGATCAATTAATTATTCAATTTGTTGCCTTGTGATTTATTTATTTCTATTTAGTTTGTCTATTAAGCACATTACCATTCAACCATGCTAATATGTCCATTTGCAATCCTTCTTACTTTGCTCGTTTGTTTGAGATCATAAATATCAAAACATTTTATTTTCAATTCCATTTGCTATCTCTAAGTATTCCTCTATTGTTTTGTGTTGAGCAAGAAAGAAAAAAAAAAGAAAAAAAAGAGGAACGGGAAAGAAAAAGGAACAAAAAAGAAAGGTATCAAATTCAAGTTATTAATAAAAGTTATACGGTTTGGTCATATTGGCCATAATAACAATATAGTTTCTTCCTCAATTCCAATTCCACCATCTACTTTCTTGTTATGTCATCCAAGTTAGTCTTCTAGGTTTAACTCCATATCTTATTTTATATTAGTTTAGTTTATTAAATTCATTTTCCTTGATGTCCTTTTTCATTTTTTTTTTCAACTCCTTATTCTCCATTTAGTTCAGTTCTACCCCCATTAACCTTATTTTATTCTAAAGCAATCCTTTTGGTTTAACTTGTTTAGTTCTTTAAAGAGTTAAAAGGGGAAATTTGAGTGGTAAAAGGAAAGAGTGCAAGTTCATATTAAGAAAAAGCCATAAAAAGTATAAACACAAGGGAGTGTGACTCCTTTTTTTTTTGAGTGAAACATATGAGGGAGTGTTCTGTAAGGTACCCTAATCATTTTGTATATAAGTAATACCATCACTCCTAAAGACAAAGTTGTAGCTTAAGAGAGAATTAGTAATGTGTCCTTCTTGATCAAAGCTATGCAACAACAATTTAAGTGCATGAATACTAGATTTGATGATATGAAGGAGAGGATGAAGGAGCAAGTTAATACAATAATAGAGTTGCATAGGAGACATATGGACTATGAGCTTCCTAATGTAAGAAGTCAATTGAGACAACCTTATGACAATGAAGATGATGTAGAAGATAATGAATTTAATGATTGAGCTACTAAGCTAGGAATTACCAATACTAGAAAGGATCGAAGAGATTTTAGGAAGTAAGGCACCTATGACTGTGATTTGGGTAGCATCAAAATGACAATTCCTCTATTCCAAAGGAAGAATGTTCTTGATGCATACCTAAAATGAGAGAAAGAAGATTGAATTGGTTTTTGACTACCATAACTATTTTGTGGAGAAAAAGGTAAAACTTGTTACTGTTGAATTTATTGATCATGCTATTATGTGGTGGAATCAACTTATTTTGATTAGTAGATGGAATCCTAAGCAGCCTATTGTTACATGGGAGGAGATGAAGGCTATCATGAGGAGGAGGTTCATCCTTAATCACTATTACAAGGATTTGTACCAAAGGCTACAAGGGCTACAACGACTACCATAAAGAGATGGAAATTGGCATAATTAAGGCAAATATATAAAAAGATAAAGAGGCAACCATGGTTTGATTTTTGTAGGGGCTAAATTAGTACACTATATGGTTGAGTTACAACACTTTGTGGAATTAGAAGACATGGTGCACATGGCAATGAAAGTGGAAAGACAACTTAAGCAAAAGGCTCCACACAATTTGCGCAGAATTCGGGTTCTACCTCAACTTAGAAACTGAATTGGATTAAAGGGATGAGAAGGCCAATTATAAGTCCAAAGCCAAGCTATCCAAGAGCAAGAATGTGGGTTCTAGCAAAGAGGCAAATAGTTCTAATCCCCAACCAAATAGAAATAGAGATGTTAAATATTTTAGGTGTTTGGGTAGGGGGTCACATTGCATCTCAATGTCCAAATAAGCAAGCAATCATCTCGAGAGGTAATGGTGATGTTGAAACTCCAAGTGAATCAGATGATGATTTAGTGCCATCAATGGAGGGTGAAAGTGATGGAGAGGAGTATTTGGTTAATATAATAGCTTTCATCACAAGGCGAGCATTGCATGTGCAACTTAAGGAAGAAAATGAGGTGAAATGAGGTAACATCTTTCATATGAGGTGTCTCATCAAAGATAAGGTACGTAGTATTATTTTTTATGGTGGGAGTTGCACTAATGTGGCTAACATAATTATGGTTAAAGAGCTGAATTTACCAACTATAAGGCATCCCAAGCCATTTAAAGTTCAATGGTCGAATGAGTGTAGTGAAGTCAGGGTAAATAAGCAAGTGCTCATGTCCATTTCTATAGAAGGTACCATGATAAAGTTTTATGTGATGTTGTACCAAAGCATGCAAGCCATATTCTATTAGGAAGGCTATGGTAGTTTGATAGGCAAGTTATGCATAATGGCTTCAAAATACCTATCACTCTTGTACCAATTAACACCTCAATAAGGTTATGAGGATTAATTGAGGATTAAGAATGAAAACGAATCGAAAAGAGATTGAAGAGATAAGGATAACCAAAACAAACAAAAAAAATGAAGGAGAAAAAGTGAAGACATAAGAGAGAGAGAGAAAAAATAGAAAGTTTCTATGCAAAAGAAAGTGATGTCAAAAAAGCATTTTATGCCAGATAACCTATGATTGTATTATTGTACAAAGAGACTTATTTTAACACTAACAAGTTTGACCCATATTTGCTTAATGTTGTTATCTCTCTTTTGTAGGAATTTAAAGATGTATTTCCCGAGGATGTTTCAAATGGATTGCCACTTAAGAGAGGAATTCAACATCAAATTGATTTTATCCCTAGTGCATTCATCCCAAACTGGTCAACATATATAAGTAATCCTGAGGAGACAAAAGAGCTTCAAAGGCAGGTTAAGGAACTTATATTAAAAGGATATGTGAGGGAAAGTGATGTCAAAAAAGCATTTTATGCCAAACAACCTACAATTGTACTATTGTACAAAGAGACTTATTTTAACACTAAAATGACAATTCCTATGACCATGATTTGGGCAGTCTTAAAATGACAATTCCTCCATTCCAAGGTAAGAATGATCTTGATGTGTACCTAGAATGGGAGAATAAGGTTGAATTGGTTTTTGACTACCACAACTATTTTGAGGAGAAAAAGGTAAAACTTACTACTATTGAATTTACTGATTATACTATTATTTGGTGGGATCAACTTGTTTTGACTAGGAGAAGGAATCGTGAGTGGCCTATTGATACATAAGAGGAGATGAAGGTTATCATAAGGGGGGTTTGTCCCTAATCACTATTATAGGGAGTTGTACTAAAGGCTGTAAGGGCTCATTTAGGGCACCAAAATTATGGAGGACTACCATATGGAGATGGAGATTACCATAATTAGGGCGAATGTAAAAGAAGATAGAGAGCCAACCATGGCTCGATTTCTACAAGGGCTAAATAGAGACATAGCCAACATGGTTAAATTGCAACATTATGTGGAATTAGAAGACATGGTGCACATGGCAATGAAAGTTGAAAGGCAACTTAAACGAAAGGGTTCCATATAGTTTGGGTAGAACTCGGGTTTTACCTCATCTTGGAAGCCGAATTGGAGTAAAAGGGATGAGAAGATTGATTACAAGTTTAAAGTTGAGCTCTCCAAGCACAAGAATATGGGTTCTAGTAAGAAGGCAGGTAATTTTAACCCTTAACTAAGTAGAAATAGAAATGTTAAATGTTTTAAGTGTTTGGGTAGGGGTCATATTGCATCTCAATATCCAAATAAGCGTGCAATGATCTTAAGAGGTAATGGTGATGTTGAAACTGCAAGTGAATTAGATCATGATTCTATGCCATCATTAGAGGGTGAAAGTGATAGAGAGAAGTATGTAGTTAATGGAGTAGCTCTTGTCACAAGGCAAGCATTGAATGTGGAAGTAAAGGAAGAAAATGAGGTGCAACAAGATAACATCTTTCAGATAAGGTGTCTCATTAAAGATAAGGTATGTAGTATGATTATTGATGGTGGGAGTTACACTAATGTTGCTAGGTAAATAAGCAAGTGCTCGTGTCATTTTTTGTTGGATGTTGTACCTATGCATGTGGGCCACATTTTATTAGGAAGGCCATGGTAGTTTGACAGACGAGTCATACATGATGACTTCAAGAATCAATATTCTTTTGTAATGAATAAAAAATTTGTCACTCTTGTACCATTATCACTGCAACAAACTTATGAGGATCAATCAAGGATTAAAAGTGAGAGTGAATAGAAAAGGGAGATTGATAAAAGAGAAAAGAGAGGAGAAAACATGAGGACACAAGAAAGAAAAGAAAACAGAAAGTTTCTATGCAAAAGAATGTGATGTCAAAAGAGCATTTTATGCCAAACAACCTATGATCATCCTTTTGTACAAAGAGGCTTATTTTAACATTAACAAGTTTGAACCATCTTTTCCTAGTGTTGTTGCTTTACTGCAAGGATTTAAAGATGTATTCCTTGATGATGTCCTAAATCGATTGCCACCTAAGAGAGGAATTGAGCATCAAATTGATTTCATCCCTAGTGCATCCATCCCTAACTAGCCATCATATAAGAGTAATCCTAAGGAGACAAAAAGGTTCAAAGGCAGGTTAAGGAGCTTATTTCAAAAGGATATATGAGGGAAAGCATGAGTCCTTGTGTTGTTCCTATCCTACTTGTACCTAAAAAGGATGGGACTTGGAGGATGTGTGTTAATTGTTAAGTGATCAACAAAATTACTATAAAGTATCATCACCCCATACCTAGTTTAGATGATGTGTTGGATGAATTGTATGGTTCATGTGTCTTTTCTAAGATTGATTAGAAAAGTGAATATCACTAGATTAGGATAAGAGAAGGAGATAAGTGGAAAACAACTTTCAAAACTAAGTACAGTTTGTATGAATGGCTTGTTATGCCATTTGGTCTCACTGATGCATCAAGTACTTTTATGCGATTAATGAATCATGTTTTACATCCATTCATTGGTAAATTTGTGGTTGTGTATTTTGATGATATTTTGGTCTATAGCAAAAGCCTAGAAGAGCATCTTAATCATTTTTGTTCTATTTTAATTGTTTTACATTTTGAGAAATTGTATGCTAACTTCAAGAAATGTTCCTTTTGTACCAATCAAATCACATTTCTTGGCTATGTTATGAGTGTAAAGGTATTAAGGTTGACGAAGAAAAAGTTAGGGCTATCCAAAATAGGCTTACTCTTAAGTCAATTAGTGATGTGCGTAGTTTTCATGGTCTAGCTAGTTTCTATATATGCTTTGTTAGGGACTTTAGTACCATTGCTGCACCACTCACTGAGCTTATCAAAAAGAACGTGAGTTTTAGGCGGGGTAGTGACCAAGACAAGGCTTTTAATTGCATCAAAGAAAAATTAGGTTCTACACCCTTATTTGATTTATCTAACTTTGCAAAAGTTTTCAAGATTGAGTGTGATACTTCAGGTATTAGCATTGAAGCTATGTTGATGCAAGAAAGGTGCCTAATTGCTTACTTTAGTGAAAAGCTAAGTGGAGCAAGCCTTAATTATCCTATTTATGATAAAAAGATGTATGCAATGGTACGAGCTTTGGAGACATGGCAACATTACCTTTGGCCCAAGGAGTTTGTCATCCATACTAACCATGAATCCTTGAAGCGACAAGGAAAGTTGAACAAAAGACATGCCAAGTGGATTGAATTTATTGAGACCTTTCCCTACATCACCAAATATAAACAAGGTGATAATTCGAGGACGAATCCTTTCAAGGAGATGGGGAATGATGAGGGATGATGGGTGGAAGGCCTTAAAGGATGCAAAAGGTCCATTGCACATTCTAGGAGGCCTAATAACATAAGCTAGAGCCAAAAAGATGAATGAGGCACTAAATGGGCTAATTGAGGAAATTTAGGTCAACTAAGCTTCTAATAGTGCGAATTCAAGCTTGAAAAGAGTCCAGACCTTATTAATATGATTGAAGTACCTAATGGGTCAAGGCTAAGTAATAACATTTATTCTTAAATAAGAGTTTATTGTTTGTGTAAGAATTTGTCCCTAGATAGGAATTCCTCCTAAATAAGGATTTTTGTTAAGTAGGAATTTGTACCTCTTTAGGATTGCTATCTTAGCTTATAAATAGGCACCTCTTGTAAGCTCTAGAACATCAGATAATTTTGAGTGAAATAGAAAGCAAGGGTTTTTCTCCATCTGTTCTTTTGAGAACTAAAGAACTTATCAAGAGGTACTTCTTCTTGTGGCATTCAAATTGACTTATCACTCCCAATTCCTTTCTTTTCTGGAGTGTGGTGTCCATATCCTTCTTAAATAGCCTAGGTTCATGTTCCTTTAAGTGTTGGGTCTAGGGTTTATGTTATTAAAGTCTAATTTAGCTTTCTTGGCTTATCTTTGATTCTTTGTGTGTGTTGGGTCCCTAAGCCACATCATTTTGGGGTTTTCTGCATCACTAAAATTGAAATGGATTCACAAAAGTCAATCTCTTTTCTTTTGAACCTTTAGCAATTAGCCTAATTTTGAGAGTTTGTATGTTTTCATCTATGTTAGTCTTTCTGATAAAGATCCACTTATGCCTTATATGTTTAGTACCTTTAATGGATAAACTAATGTCCACACCTGGTTAGTATATATGAAATTTATTTTGGAGTTCATAACTTCTAACTATCTAGTTAAGGTGAAAACAAATTAGTCAACAAACTTAACTTGTATATATAAATACATTTAGTGGCATTCAAAATAAAAAATAATTAATAATATTTATTTCTATGTTTAAAGTTTTAGCTGAAGCTAGAGGAATCATCCAAATCCCCTCATTGATTCTTTCACCTGCCATTACTAGGTTGGTGAAGCATCTACATGTGCTTCCTACCATCCTATCATATTATGGAAACTTCAAGGTATTGAGAAAAGTATAGATTAGTTCCCTCTCCAGAAAAGGAGGTTAAATCTTGATAGCCATTTTGTGTCAACGCTAAGCATACTACTTGAAATTTTCTTTTTGGCTTCTTCTTCTTGGCATAGAGATCCAATTGGGGTGGCTCTAATTTAGAGATATGTTTGAATCTAGCTTTAAAAGCAAATGCCAAATCCTTATAAGTTCTAACATTTTTCTAGTCCTATTTAATGTACTAGTGAGAGCCCATACCTATCAAGTTATCCTAGAAGTAGTGTATTTGAAATTTCTCATCGTGAGCATATCATGTTATATTCTAAATGTACAGGGTTAAGTGGTCTATTGGTAATCCTATATCATTGAAATTTTCAAATCTAAAGTCTTGAAATTTGATGGAAAAACTACATCTTGCACCAAACGGAGATATGATGCATTTAGAGGGAAATAAATATCTTCCCGTTTGGTGGCCTTAACTTCCTCTTACTATAGGTCAATTTTTGATTTCACAAAATCTTTGTGGATCCCTATGATTTTGTTTATTACCTCGAAAGAGGTCTTGAA
Source organism: Bruguiera gymnorhiza (assembly GCA_020883675.1). Lineage (NCBI taxonomy): Eukaryota > Viridiplantae > Streptophyta > Magnoliopsida > Malpighiales > Rhizophoraceae > Bruguiera > Bruguiera gymnorhiza. Next base: position 184,233 of record JAIRCJ010000071.1, on the reverse strand, counting down.
TTCACTATGCATGTGGTCTATAGTATGAAGTTTAGTGCCAGATGATTGGGCAACCATTGTTTGCCTAAGAGATGGATGTGCCATTAATTAAGGGGAGATAAAAAGCACTTGAGATGACCCCAACATTGGGTTGACTGAAATAATCCTCCTGCCATGGTAGGTAAGGTCTCTTGGGGAACTACATCTCCTGTTAGTGCTTTTCCTTTGGTATGTGCTAGCACTATCTGTTGCATTTGCTCCTTTAACTCCTTAATTGAAGCCTGAATTTTGTCCATATGGCCAGACAACTCCACTTTTTCTTCCATTTTTTATGTGTGAGATCTTGCCAAAATTGTACGTCTTGCTAGTTGCCAACTTTTTACTTTTTATTTTACTGTGCCTTTAAAGTTTAACATGTTAGAGCGAGTAATTGCATTTGTTATGCTTGTGAATGATGTGTTTGGTGCATGAAATGCTTAAACATACACAATGTGGACTTTATAATCAAACAATTTTTTTTTCATAGGATTATTACAAAAGAGCAAGAAGGGGATGCCTAACTTTGAATTATCCATACAAAGTTTTATTACAACTAAAATCCCTTTCTTTTTACTAACCTCTAGCTTTACATAGATTGCCCCTCATCACTACTTAAGTTATACTTATCATCAATGGTTTCTAAGTCCTTGAATTAAGAACACTTATCGCATAATAGCAAACTTGCTAATGATGTAAGAACTGGGTATAATGATTGAGCAATGTCCCACTATCCAAATTAATGTGTTTATCATGGTGGCAAATGCTAGCTTGGAAGAAGGCCTAAGGAAGAATATCTAGATCCACACTATTATGGTTGTAAAGGATAATCTTGATAACTCTCCATGAGATGGGATTAGTAAAAGGATCTACCAAAATATTGAGTGTAAAGTTGAAGACTTTTTAAACACAGGGGTTGATGTGCATCCTAGTTTCCTTATTTTGGACCCATATATCCAAGTGGAGATCGAAGATGCAGAACATGAAGGGAGTGTCTCAAGGACTATTAATGATATTTCACCATTTCAAGGGTGGAAGAGTCTAAACCACTTGTATAATTGGGATCATGCCCATAGATTCTGCTCTCAATACCTCATAAAAGAATTGAATCATGGTCGATAAAGGACATTTCTCTTTGTAAGGTTTATGTTATATAGTCAAAAGCCAAGGGACATATCCTTTCATTAAATTTATATTATAGAGCAAAGGATAAGGGATATCTCCTTTATTAGGTTTATACCACTACAATATGGAAGCATAAGATTCTGAAACACATGTTTTTGGATGGTTGCCACTCAAGACAATTTTTTTCCCTTGCCATTCAACTGCACTGAAGACACTGCAGGAAAAGTGTTCTAAAAAATAAAAGGGACAGGGGCAGGCATGTTATAGATAGCCAATGACAAGATGCATCATAACTCGATGATGGAAATTGCCATGTTGCCGTTGTTGCTTTGTAACAAGCTCTTTTCATATATAACTAGGTCAGCACCATCATTTATAAACTTTGTGTATTAACATCATTTATAAACTTTGTGTATTAACAGATCAGTCCTTTATAGTTCATTTAAGTTTGATTGCTTGTCATAGCTGAGTTCTACACAATCAGAACCTGATCATGGCTTCATTAGATATAGTATTGAATTTCTTCAGTTTCATCCTCACTCGTAATTAGCATAAATTTGTTATAGGTGATGTCAATTTTTTGCAAATAATAGAAACTCTTCAAGATAAACACCTAATGGAAGGCATTGTTGATACCATCATCTTGTATAGGGCACAATTTAGTCGATATTTCTTATTTGGATGTACCAAATCCCATCTTTTGGTCTCTAACCATGGTGTGCTCTTCCAACACCAAGCACATACATTCTATTGAAAGTAATTCAAGAAAAAATATCCAAGAATTGGAAAAGGTTCATTGCATTTAAATCTTCCGTTAAACAATTACTAGGCAGCATACTAATTGCAAATTGGAAGGGAAGAATAGAACCAAAGGACTAACCACACAAATTTGATAATATAGAATAGTATAGCATAAGATATAATAGTATAAAATAGGTTAGACTAATAGTCTATACTGCATTTGAATAACATCGAATAGGAAAGAATAATTATTCTATCCAATATTTGGAGGACATAAGATAGAATAGTATAATATATCAAAATGACCTTTTCATTCTTCTTGATAATTAATTACATTCATTGTTAGTTCTAACTTATTTTTATTTAAAAGAATTAAAATTAAGCAACAAAATTATTTTATATAATTCAAACTTAGTTGTATAGTACCATAAAAGGTTATAATAATATGATCATATCCACTTATAAAAAGATATAAAAAAAAACACATAATCACATTTTGGTACCCTTAATGACATTATATGTTGTACCCAATTTGTAACAAATTATGTATACCATTGGCAATTGTCTATGGTAGGCATCTTATATGTCCTATACTACGTGTGTTGCACATTCCTAATTTATTTAATGTTTTATTTGGTTAAAGCAACTAACCCAGCTACCATTTGGGTAAATGGGTTGATGAGCACAATAGGGACAGCCTACTATCTACTTCCTCTAGTGCAAAGTCTTGTAGGCGGTGGTGCCCACAGATTGCCAGCCTACTATCATTGAGAAAATGATACAAACTTTAGGAAAATAACATTCAAAAACTAATTAACAAGATGGGAGAGTCTGGCAAGGGGTTCTGTGGTTTCAACAAAGTGTTTAAATACTGATGATTGCTTTGGCAACATTGGATGCTATGGCTACCCATTTTCTTTATTCCTAAAAACACTATCACTTCTAAATAATCTATTAAGTCTTAACTTATCTATGCCTCATTATGTCACTATCAATGTCTTAAGCCATAACCCTATATGCTCAAACACAGCTAACACAGGTACAAAGGTAGCATGACTTAGGGTTTCAATAATGAGTCATAGATAAGTTTAAACTTTGAATTATTTAGAAAATCAATATTCCTCAGGCTCCTGGCTTTGATACCATTCTTGCCTTGACAGCACAAGATTGCACATAGAGATGTATAGAACACATATAGAAACACACTAATGAAAAGAAGATAATAAAGGTAAAAGGAGAATACTTACAGAAATAAAGATTTCATTAGACACAAAATGTCATTACAAATTTTTGTTACAAAGGGAGGAGGAGGAGAGATATTACAAAAGTGGGAGAGAGAAGCAAATTAGACTTTGCCTCTCTTAGCCTATGGGTGGTCTATTTATACATGAAAAAAGTTGATAACCATCATGGGAGGAATCTACTTTTTAAATGGAATGCTCCATTATTTTCCACTCTCCTCTACTTGTGCTAAAGTAGCTTTATCAAAACTAGCCATTTCATCTTGTCCACCAAAAGTGGTTTTGTCCTTCTCTTCATAACTTATATGGGTCCTAAGAACCTTGCATAATATCATCATTGAGGTGCTTTTGACTACTTTCAACTTGGTAGGCTTGAGTGTCTTCATCTAGTTAAAGCAAATTAGTCATCATTTCTAATAACCTCTCTTTTGATATAGACTCCATTAAAGTCTTTAATATCTTATTAGGACAAGTGGGAGTCAGCTTTGGTAATGGAGCCTTAGGTCTATTTATACAAATAATTCCTTTTCCTATGTAAAATTTATCGTAAAAAAAGTCAAAATTTTCCCACCATTGGATATTAATCCATCTTACTAATCATAGAACATGTTTAATGTCCACATCTAAGATATTAGCTTGTTTAGCCATAATGGTATAGTCCCCTTTAATAATCCATGGAACATGATACTAGGCTATAAACATTAATAATGGATCTTTAACCTCTTCATTTGGTAGGCAAAACTATTCATAAACAATTCTTATTTTATGGGATAAAGTCAAATGATGTAAGCCCCACTTATTAAAAAACCAAGTTTTAAATCAATTCAAAAATCTTTTTGGGTCATTCGAAAGATGTATTTGAATGAACCAATTAAATTTTCTTTACCTATTTTCATATAATAGGGTTTTTACCCATGCTTCAATATAATTAAAGTAATTGTAGGTTTTAACCTTCCACCATTCTTTTAATTCACAGTGACTAAAGAGATTTGCCTACTAGTCTTCTAGATAAAGAATTTTTTTACCTTAAATTTGGCATAGCCTAATCTCTAAAGACATGACTAGATCCACTTCTAGATCCTCTTTCTTTGGCTTCAATAGCCACCAAGCCTATTTCATGAAGCATTTGCTGATAATATAGGTAATCCTTTACATTAGTTTGAGGATACATATCATCTTTAAGATAAAACCATGCAACCTTATTAGATTTGAGTTGCAAAAAATTCATGAGTTAAGAAATCTAGTAAAGAATTAGAATTTCTTTAATAAACTCAATATCAAAGTCAAACACAAAAAGGATTCCTTACTATCTTGCAAATATATGTTTGGAGGAGAGGTTTTTAACATCTTTAGTAAGGGCATCTTTTGTTATCTTACAATCAATTCTTAAAAGGAATTTCTAATTTTACAGATCATTTTCAAATTTTTGAATGCATAGTACAATAGTTAAGATTTCTTTTTTAATAATAGAGTAGTTAACTCTAGCTTTTTTCCAAACTCTTGAAGTGAAACAAACAAGCTATTCTTTTGAATAATCCTTTACTTAAGGATTCCTTCACAACCTTTATCTGATGCATCAATTTTAACTATTTTAAAAGTATCAAAATGAGAAAGAGTTAAACATGCTAACCCTTTGATTTTTAATTTTATTTTCTTAACTACCTTAGTATGCTCATCTATCCATTCAAAAGGATTTTTCTTTAATCTTTCAAATAAAGGCTTAGCATCATAAGCTAATTCCTTATAAAATTGTAAAATATAATATAAACATCCTAAAAACCTTTGCAATTGTTATTTTTCTCTAATTTCATTAGGAAATTTAAAGGCAAACTTGATTGCTCAATTAATAAGAATAATGGTACTATTTTTAATGAAGTGACCAAGGAATCCAACCCTAGTTTGGAATAACTTCATCTTTTTAGCTAATAAGACTAATCTAGCTTTTTAAATAACCTTTAAAAATAGGTTTAAATGCTTAAAATGTTGTTCTATTGTGTTAAAGAATACTAACACATCATCAATATAAATAATAGTAAATGTTGTATAAGTATTAAATATTTCATTCATAATTTCTTGAAATTCAAAGGGTGCATTTTTTAACCCAAAAGGTGTTACATTACATTTATAATGCCCAAATGGTACCATAAATGTTGTTTTATATTTATCTTTTTCGTGAATCTGGATTTACTAATAACTAGATTTCATATCAAAATTTGAAAATACTTAAGCTTCATAAAGTCTATTAAGCAAATCTTTCTTATTAGGTATAAGATACCTAATCCATCTTATGGTCTTATTTAAAAGCTTGTAATCAATAACTAATCTTGGAACCCCTTGTTCCACTTCTATAGCATTTTCAACATAAAATGTTAGGTAACTCTAAAGGTTGTTACTTTTTCTTATAAGCCCTTTTTATTTTTAGAAAATCATCTATTTCCTTTTTATAGATCTTTAAATGCCTTGACCCCATGGCTATAGGTCAGGCTTTAGTAGGAATTTGACTTTCATTAAAAGTTGCTTCATATGGCAGTTCTACCATATGTTTTTTCCTATTCCAAAAGGTAATAGGAATCTTTGCACAAACTAATGTTTCTAGCCTTTTTTGTATTTCCTATATCTTAACTTGAATAATAGGAGTATTAATTTTTTCTTCTAAGTGTTTATCTTTTACTTCATTTTAAAGAGATTGAATAAATCTCTCTTTTTTTCTTATTATTTTTTGAAGTAAATTTATCTCCCTATATCGAGGAGTAAATATAAATTTAAAGCTAATAAGCTTTCTATCTATTTCTAAGAAAATCCCTTTATCATTAATCTCCTCAATAGGATAAAACATAAGCACGAAAGAATTTCTTAAAATAACATCCTGTGACAAGTTTTTAACTAGTAAAAATGGAATTTTAATACAAATTCCCTCATTATATATAACAACTTGAGATAGTTTATATTTAATAACATGTTTGTTTTTATAGGCAATGTTTAACACTTTTATTTTTTTTGAAAATTATTTTGAAGGAACTATTCCTTCATTAATACAATTCATATCGACACTTGAATTTATTAAGGCTACTATGGAAAAGATATATTCTTTATTGATTACTACAGTAATTTGAGTATGTTATTTATGGATAATAACCCTATCAATTAGGTTGATGTATTGAAGGGTACTTAATTCTTCTTTTAAAGAAGTACTTGGAATATTGGAAGGATTTTCGTCCTTTTTTGTCATAGATTCTAGTACTAATACTCTTTCTTTTAATCCATTTATCTTAGTTTTTAGTTGATTAATTTTAGCTTCAAGCTCTCTAATAGAATGGTTTTTGAACTAGAATGGTTATTTCTATCTTCTTGAATAATTGTTTTTAAACTGTAATCTTCCTTTGGTTCTTTAACCTTAGTCTCTTTTCAAGAGAGATGAAGATATTTTTCTAACTATTTTCTTTGGGATATGTAATCTTATCAATAAAATCCAATATCAGATTATCTTCTTTTGTAAGGACTAATAAGTCATTATTTTTACATAAAACTTGATAATAGTTGCATTGACCATCACAACTATTATCAGATTCTTCTTCAAAGGTAGTCTCTTCCTCAAGTAGATCTACCTCTAACTCTAATTCCTTATATTTGTCTTTTGATAAGAAAATATGCATTAATGACCTCTTAAGATCTTCATCTACCGATAATTCTTGGATTTTTTGTTTCATTTTGCATTTATTAAAATAATGCCCTTTCTTTCTGCATTTATAACAAACAATCTTTTTCTTTTTCTTTTTCTGTGGAATAGGCCTTTTATTTTCTTTTGATTTTCCTTTGCATAAAAGGATTTCTCTTTAGGTATGGGTTTAACACCTTGTTCTTAAACTTTTTGGGATATCTCATAGGTGGATAACTCATTTTTTACAAAAGTCTCCTAAGGCTATTTAACTCCTTCAACAACTAATTCTCCGTAAGTGTAACTAAAGTAATTAATAATTCCACCATGATAAGATTTTAACCTATTTTTTACTCTTTTAGGAAGTAGAGTAGGTAACTCAGACAAAATCTTCTCTTTCCAAAAAATACTTTGGCTATCTTCCCTAGTAAAAGCTTTAAAGAAGAAGACATCTTTGTACCACCTAAATTGGGATAGATCTCGACACCTCAAGTTAATGAGTTGTTTATATGTTTTGTCTACCAATAAGGTGGCTAAACCAATAAAATGATTAGTAATTGCATAAATTAGTGTATTAATACTATCAAATGTTTGCATGCCTTGTTTTATTTCAATAGCATTAAATATTTGAACTTTAACTTCATTTGTTAAATAAAAATCCCACTAGCTTTTAAGTTGTTTAGTAAATCCTTTCATTATAAATCTTGCTATTTAGGAGTTAGAATTACCTCCTTTAGTTTTTGTAGTAGTAGTAAACATCATCATATAACGCCGTAAAATAAGGATCTAATTTTCTAACATCTCATCTAAATTTCATTCTATGATACTACTACTATTGTATTGTACTTAAACTATTCCTCTAATAAAAGGTTAACTGAAATAGGTCTAGGATAATACAATTTTGTAGGGATTTTATTAAAAGCCATCTTATTAATTTCCATACTTTCCTTTCTACCAGAAGATGATGGATCTTTTTGACCTAGGTTTTGTTTTGATAAGAACATTTCTTGATTTTTCTCCACATAATCTTTAGCCTTTGTTTCATTGTTTGTAATTTCTTACTCTTTTCCTAATACAAAAGTGTCTTTTTCTTTTAATCTTAGGTTTTTTAACCTTTTAATTATTTCATCGACTAATTCTACTTTTTTATGATTTTTACCTAACATATTGTAATTTATTTTCTCTAATGACATGGGTTTGAATAAAACCCTTTTTTCTATTTTTAGTTTAACCAGAGGTTTCAGAACTTTCTAAGCTACTTCTTCTATCTTTTCTTTGACTCTATTAAGCTAATTTCCTATAGATTAAAGATAAAGATTAGTATAATTTCCTTACTCCATAATAACATCAATAAAGGCAAGATGCTATTATAGCTAAATTGCAAAAGGGACAAACATGAGAATTTCCTAATACACAAAGGCAAGAGAGGTGTAATCATCATGATGACTATAAAGATGACAAAGATAATGATGCTAATTTTGATGATCTAGTTACATTGGTTAGAATCATCAATAATAGAAATGGTTAGAGAGATTTTAAGAAGCAAGACACTTATGACCATGATTTGGATAGTATTAAAATTAAAAATTCCTCCGTTCCAAGGAAAAATGATTCTAAAACCTATCTAGAATGAGAGAAGAAGGTTAGGTTGATTTTTGATACATTTAAAAACTAAATAATGGACATGATCTTGGGCTTGTAATCAACCCTCTCCTCCCTCTTATTCCAATTAAGATTCAAGGATGAAGTGGAAACCAAATTCTATCCAAACTATGTAGAACCCTTCCATTACTGTCTAAAGGCCTTCCATATGAGTTGCCTCTCAACTTTCATTGTCATTTGCACCATGTCCTCCAACTCCATATAATGTTACAATTCAACTACATTGGCGATATCTCTATTCAAACCTTGCAAGAATTGAGCAATGGTTGCTTCTCTATCTTCCTCCACATTAGCCTAAATCATGACAATGTCCATCTCTTTGTGGTAGTCCTCCACATTTTTGGTACCTTGAGTGAGCCCTTGTAATTTTTGATACAAATCCCTATAATAGTGGTTAGGGATGAACCTCCTCCTCATGATAGTTTTCATCTCCTGCCATGTATCAATAGACCTCTCACAATAATACCATTCTTTCGAGGGTTTCAACAAAGTGTTCAAATACCGATGATTGCTATTGCAACATTGGATGCTATGGCTACCCATTTTGTGTCTGCAAAAATAACAAATGCATATGCATTGCTCATTCTCCCTTCCATTTGTGACATTATTGTGGTAGAAGGGCTCCAAAAGAACAATTTAGGAAATTAGTTTATGTTAAATTTGGATGATGGGTGTGAATTAGTAAGTGTTTACTTAAAAATGCTCTTTGTATTGATTTGATCTATAAAGTGTCACCCTTGGATTACTTATATTATTTCATTCCTTACCATCTCTTTATAAAAGTTTTGCAAAAAGATCTAGGTTAGATTACACCATGAATTTGTAGCCACATATTTTTGCTTTATTTCAAAATCATGCAGCTTGCATCACTATGTCTCTCACCAACGAGCCCTTATCAGCAAGTTTCACAACTTTCACTCAGCCAAGAAGATCAGCTCGCATTTAAACTCTTTAGTCTTCTCAACAAGTCCATAACCAACAAGATTCTTTCCATAACTAACAAGATTCTCATCATTGACTTTGTCATTTCTTGTACATTGAAAATATTATGTTTTGATAATCTTTCTTTATTAGCTCTTAGTTCCTAAGCTTGATTTAAGTAGTGGGAAATATTTTTGCTTTATTTCAAAATCATGCAGCTTGCATCACTATGTCTCTCACCAACGAGCCCTCATCTGCAAGTTTCACAATGTTCACTCAGCCAAGAAGACCAGCTCACATTCAAACTCATCAGTCTTCTCAAGAAGTCCATAACCAACAAGATTCTCGTTGTTGATTTTGTCATTTCTTGTACATTGAAAATATTTTGTTTTGATAATCTTTCTTTATTAGCTTTTAATTCCTAGGCTTGATTTAAGTTGTGGGAAATATTCTTTTTTTATTTAGTCCTAGTTCTTAGGCTTGATTTGAGTCTTTTCATTATCTTCTATTTTGTTTTAAAAGGCAATCAATATTATGTAGGAAATAGACTTAATTGGATGAATGAAATTACCTCTGGCATTCTTTTGAACCTCGAAGAGTTCATACCCATGAAAATGTAGAAGAGTTTTCACTCCATCCTTAAAGAGCTGAAGCTTTTCAAATTCTACATCCTTAAAGAGCTGAAGCCATCAATCTAGAAGAATCGATGCCCCACCAACTTCATTGGAAGCCTAGAAGAGCAACCATTCAAGTCCTTTCTCCTTTTCATGTTCTAACCAGTTCTGTTTTGTTCACTTCTTCCCCCAAATCGATAACTCTGCAGTGCTTATCATCAAAAACTCAAAACACAAAAGTTGTAGACCTACAAGTACTTGTTCATTTGCAATTGGAATCACTCCATTCTGACCTATCAATTGAGAGATATGACCATTTTCCTGATCACACACAAAACTGAAATTTCTGCTCGAATTTCTACAAGTCACTCTCCCGATCCCTTTTTTTTTTAAAAAAAAAAAATTTTATTTAATCACCAAGCCTTCAGCTACACCATTTGGTATCAGAGCTTTGGAGGAGAGGACAATGCCTCCAAGACAAGCCAGATGTCGAGGTGGCAGAGCCATTCCATTGAATGAAGTGCACACACTTGCTGAGAATTTACAACATATGCAAGAAAAAATTGATGTGCTGACCCAAGAAGTTCAGTGTCTAAGGGCTGAAGCAAACAACCCTCCGTCCCCTTCCAGAACTGAAGAATCCAATGGCGATTTGTCTTCTTCAAAAACTTTTTAGTCATTTCCTCATTGTCGTGCACAAGAATTTTGTGAACCAGATTGGGAAAAGGAAATGAAGAGGGTCATTCTAGAATTTTCAAGTACCGATTCTACTGATGAAATTGTTGATTGGTTGACTCTTGTAAATGAAGTCTTTGAGTATAGAAAAGTCCTAGATGATTGTTGCATTGGTATCATTGCTATGTGATTTCAAGGCAAGGCTATAGCTTGGTGGCAACAAGAGAAACAAACTCGCCAATCTGTTGGTAAGACTCCAATTGCTTCTTGGCAAAAGATGGAGGACAAGATTTGAAAGTATTTCCTTCCCAAAGGATACAAGAGAGAGCTCTACCAAAGGTACCAACATTTGAGGCAAGGTACGCAATTGATAGACCAATACACCAATGAGTTCAACAAATTGGTTATTCACGATAACATCCAAGATCCAAAAGAGGTGCTTGTGAGCAAGTATTTGAATGGTCTTCAACTTCATATCCAAGATGCCTTTGAAATCCTCGACATTTGGGATTTGGGAGATGCACATCAATGGGCACTCAAAGTGTAGTGTTCTTGCTCTGAGAGGCCACAAACCTCTACTTTGCTGAACTGTGCAATGAGGAGTACCACCGACACCACCAAAGTAGCTGAAATTTCAGCATAACCTGATAGTAAGCTCCCTACTCAACCCAATCTTTCAAAACAACCAAGCACAGCTTGTATGCGTTGTTATTCTTGTGGCAAGGTTGGTTATTGTGCTAGCAATTGTCAATTTAATAAAAATTGACCGGCTAACAAAGTTTTCTTGGTGGATAATGTGTCTGATGATGGTGAGGAGGAGCTACACAAAGAAGAGTAAAAAAATGATGAAGTTGTAGGCAAGCTTCTCATGGTTAGAAAGATTTTCGTCACTTCTAAAAATGACACCGAAGATAGGTGGTTGCACAATAATATTTTTCAATCAGCCTGCACCATTTCAGGGAAGGTAAATCATTTGATTATTGACTTTGGTTGCTATGAAAATGTGATTTCTGAAATAGTAGCAAGTAAACTAAAATTAGAGTTGAAGGTGCACCCAACACCATACAAAATGTCATGGTTAAAGAATGGTACGTAATTGTTTCCAACCAATGTCTTGTCAATCTTTCTATTTGCTCTATTTATTTTGACAAAATATGGTGCGATGTTTTATTTATGGATGCTAGTCATATTATTCTTGGTCGACTGTGGCAATTTGATAGGAAGACTATCCATGATGGCTATCGTAGTATGTATTCTTTCAAGTATGGTGGAAAGAAGATTACTCTAACGCCTAGTAAGGAACCTCTCAAGACTCCTTTTGTTAAGAATTTGTTATCTTCGACTTTGTTAACAATGAAAGATGTGAAGGGTACCATGAAGGGGGTTAGTATTGTATATAGCAAAACTGACGTGGTTGTATCTTCTAAGCCTCGTCAAGTGCAGAACTTCACTACCTCTCGGTCTTCCTCCTATAAGAGACATTCAACATCAAATTGATTTGATGCCCAAAACTTCACTACCTAATCCATCTCATTATCAAATGAGTCTAGCAGAACATGAAGAATTGCAATGACAACTTATAGAACTCTTGAATAAGGGTTTCACAAGGGAGAGCCTCAGTGCATGTACTGTTCCAACCCTCTTGGAACCTCTACTTTATGTGATGGCTTCCTTTTTAGATGAAATCATCTATGTGTACCAAATTGTTCTCTTTGACAAAGGGTAATCAATGAAATTCACCATGATGGACACTTTGGGTGTGACAAGACTACGCAACTTGTTTCAGGCAAGTATTTTTGGCCCCATCTAAAACATGATGTATATCGGTATGTGATGAGGTGTCGACATTGCCAAATAAGAAAAGGGAAATCTACCAATGCTGGTATGTATTTGCCCTTGTTGATACCACAAGCTCCTTAGGAAGAAATCTCAATGGACTTTATCCTTGGACTACTACATATGCTTAGAGGTATGGATTCAATCTTTGTGGTTGTTGATAGGTTTCAAAGATGACATGTTTCATTCCTTGTCATAAAATTATGGATGCCTCATGAATTATTGACTTATTTTTCACAAAAGTCTATAGATTGCATGGCATTCCTAAGACTATTACTTCTAATCGTGATGCAAAGTTCCTTAGTCACTTTTGGCAACAACTATAGAAGAATATTGGGACTAAGTTGCAATATTGTATTGCCTTCCACCCACAAACGGATGGACAAACTGAAGCTGTCAATAGGTCCATGTGCAATATATTGAGGACTTTGATTGATGATAACCCTTGCTCTTGGGAGACATGATTGTCACTTGGGGAATTTGCTTATAATTGTTTGGTGAACCGTACTACTGGATATAGTCCTTTTGTGATTGTGTGTGGGCATCAACCAAAGAATACTCTTGATCTTGCACCAATTTGTTTTGCTGAAAAATCCATCGATAAGGTGGATGATATTGTTTCTTAAATGAGGATAGTCAATGAAAAGGTACATTAAAGTTTAGAGAGGAAGGTTGAGTCTTATAAAAGGGATATTGACAAATAGTGACATGAAATTATCTTCAAACTTGGAGATTTTGTTTGGGCTTATTTACCGCTAGAGCATCATACTGTTGGAAGCTACAACAAGCTTAATGATAAAAAACTTGGACAACTTCAAGTTCTTGAGAGCATCAATCCTAATGCGTATCAACTGAAGCTTTCTTCTAATATAAAGATACATGATGTATTCAATGTGTGTCATTTAACACCTTATGTGGGTGATTTTTCTAATAATGATGATTCAAATTCATGGACAAATTCATCTAATGAAAAGGGGAATGATGCAGCCCACATCACTGTGTCTCTCACCAATGAGCCTTCATTGGTAAGTTCCACAACGTTTGCTCAGCCAAAAAGATCACCTTGCATTCAAGCTCATCAGAGTTCTTGACAAGCCCATAACCAACAAGATTCTCATCATTGACTTTGCCATTTCCCAAACATTGAAAATATTCTGTTTTGATAATCTTTCTTTATTAGCTCATAGTCCTTAGGCTTGATTTAAAGTATGTGAAATATTTTGTTTTTATTTTGTCCTAGTTCCTAGGCTTGATTTGAGTCTTTTCATTATCTTCTGTTTTGCTTTAAAAGGCAATCAATATTATGTAAAAAACAAACTTGATTGGATGAATGAAATTGCCTTGGACATTCTTCTAAACATCAAAGAGTTTATACACATGAAAACTTAGAAGAGTTTTCACTCCATCCTTGAAGAGTCAGAGCTTTTCAAAGTCTACATCTTTGAAGAGTTGTAGCCATCAATCTAGAAGAATTGATGCCCCACTAACTTCGTTGGAAGCCTAGAAGAGCAACCATTGAAGTGCCTTCTCATTTTCTTGTTCTGACCAGTTCTATTTCATTCACTTCTTCACCCAAATCAATAATTCTACAGTGCTTATCTGCCAAAAACTCAAAACATGAAAGTTGTAGGTTCACAAGTCCTTGTTCATTTGCAATTGGAATCACTTCATTTTGACCTATCAATTGAAAGATACAGCCATTTTTCTGACAACATGCAGAACCGAAATTTTTGCTCAAATTTCTACAAGTCACTCTCATGATCCTTTTTTTTTTTTTTATTTCTAACTTAATCATTGAGCCTTCGGCTACATCACAAAGTAACTTCATTTATAAATAATTGCCAATCTAGATCTATGTCATTCTTTCTAGAAGCCTCTTTAGATCTTTGTATTGCAATTGTACTCCCATCCAAAGGTGGATCTACAGTGAAGTTAGATTGTGCCCCTAGCCCTCCATTTATTTCTATATACTTGCTTGCAAAAACTCAAAAGAAATGCTACTTAGGCTAGTGGTAAAAAGAATTTTACACCCCCTTAGGTCTAGGCTCATGGCCCAACTTAGGTATATATTTTTCCCCTCTCTAAAATTGTTCAGGATCTATCACCGCTCCGATCATATATGTGTCAAAGATCTCTTTGCTATAAAGATAATAGATCTTGGCTCGGATTTGCATTCATTGAACATTACAAGTTTCCAAACTCAGATATCAATACATAGCGGTAAATGAATAAACCAATTATCTGAAGATAAAAGCTTCATTACTAAGTGTCTTTTATATTGTTTGTTACTCAATTGTTAGCTATAAGATCATATAATAATAGGTCTCTTATTATTTCACTTATAAAAAAAAAAAAATCTCTTTTTGGCTATAAAGACTAATATGGCCTACGCTAAACTTTCTTTCTTTCTGTTGATAAGTTAGTAACAATGGTTTTATTAAAAGAAAATCAGCAATATACTACGGTACAAAGCACCTTTATAAGTGCATGATACATCAAAGCATCATATCTGAGCTACAAAATTAGAACTTCTAGTAACTGCATGCTTAGCTAAAGTATCATCAATAGAGTTTATTGCTCAATTAACATGTACAACAATACAATCTTTAATCAAACATAAAAATCTCTTAATCATACAAAATGTGTCTCCTAGTTTCCATGGTCTCGAGCCCTTGTTATTCATCCAAGATACAACATCGCTAGAGTTAGATTCCACCATTAGGACATAGTCTTTGAAAGCTCAATTTGATGATGTTAATTCAAGATTAACATGACCCACATAAAACTTCTTTTGAATTTTTTTGAACTTATTAAATATATATATATATTAGGGCTACTTGTGTATGGTCTGCATGGAAAAAAGAATATTAAAAATCCATGCTTTTCATTTATGCTATCATACGTCCATGATAATAGCAAAAAACAAAGATGAAATTTAATTTCTTTTTTGAATGATAAGTGAAGGAAATGCAATCAAACACATAGTGGTTATTACTTTTTTTTTTTTCCTTTTTGCAAACAGCAAGATTACTTGTCCTTATAAGAATCAAGGATACCCAAAATGCATAAAAAAACAAATGTCAATAAGCCCAAAAAATTGTATCAAATTAAAGAAGTTATTTGTTCCCAAGTAGAGAATGTATGTACATGGTCAAAGTGCAATTGAATCTCCTTCAATACTTCCCTTTATTTCTACAAAATCTTAATAGAGATTCAATTAATTTTGTACTTGGCCATAGTACAAAATTCTTAATACCAAAGATAATTATCTAAATGGGATTGATGTGATACATTGCTAGTCATTTTAATTTGACACACAGTACAAAAGCTTAAGGGAAGAGACAAAAATTGTGAACATTGTCAATTTTCAATGACATCAATGTATGGAATAATCTTATTGATTTTCCTCTTATTGGTGTTTCATTTACTTGGTTAAAGGGCAATTTTATGTCAAAAATTGATCATTTTCTAACCTCAACAAATTTTAAGAACATTAATTGGCTTTTGCTACTAACATTGGAAATAATCACGTATGATCATTGTCTTCCTTTTCTAGATTGTGGTAATATTAAAGGACTTAGGAGGTCTTTCTACTCTTAAAATATATGGCTAAAATTAAATATATTTTTTCTTTTCTTATAGAAAGTTCTATAGTGGTGGGATTATCAAGCAAAAAGGTGGCAGTAAACTTTTCTAGTGGCAAACAAATTGAAAATCCTTAAAGCTAAGACTAGACGTTGGAATGTTGAAGTATTTTAAAACATCTTGGAGTTTATAGTAGTCAATTGGAAGAAAATTGAGTTAGAAAAGAACAAGCATAACCCTATGTTATCAAGTGACAAATTCATAATAGTATTTAACCTTCTTTACAAAAGTGACACTTAGCACCTCTTCATTTCTCTTTTTAAGCCTAAGGAGAATAAGTAGGCTCTTTCTTTTCATAAATTGGTTAACTTTCACTTTCCTTCCTTTCCAGCTTTCTTGCCTATTAAATCAATAAAGTGACTCAATTTTTTTGTCTTGTTTCCTCTTGAATAAGCATGTTAACCAATGCATTAACTTTCCACTTATTCTTTATAATGTTGAAATTAATCTAAAAGGGCCCATATTTAAAAGATAATGAGTTCAAAATTAACTACACTAGAGAGGAATCCTTCACTATTAGTCTTAGGGTCTTACGTTGCTATAAAAGTAATCATCTCAATAATGTGCTCTTGTATAGTTCATATCCTAATAATCATCTTGATCATGAGTTCTATCATAAGAGTACTAGTTAGTGACCTATCTACATAATACAACCATCTTTCCATAAATTGCAAATTATACTTTTGCACTTTCTATTTGTGAAATAGTTTCTTAATATTCTTGGCAATAATCACTTTTATAAACATACTTTTATGCTTTTAAATGACATGCATACATTATTGTTATAATTTATTTGTCATCAAAGTAGTCAAACTAGTATGTTTAAGAACATGCATAAATAGTTATTTATCCATGATTTAAATCAAATACTTTTGAATGAAAAATGATTGGATAAATTAATGTTGTTAAATATTATAACTTTAGGATTTACTCAAAGGTAAATTATTATTCTATTATTAATAATATAATTGAGGTATATTAATATTTTTGATTAAATATATTTGTTTATATAAAAATATCAAATATATTTAGTTGAAAATATTTAATTTACCAATTAAAATTAATATATGATATTACTTTTTGATGAGAACATTAGAGATGATGGATGAAAGGTTTTAAAGGATGCAAGATGTCCATTGCACATTCTAGAAGGTCCAATAACACGAGCTAGAGCCAAAAATATGAAAGAAGCACTAAATGGGCTGATTAAGGACATTTAGGCCAACCCAGCTATAAATGGTATGAATTCAATCTTGGAAAAAAGTCAAGGCCTTATTAATATGATTGGAGTACTTAATGGGCTAGGACTAAGTGATAGCATTCAATCCTAAATAGTAGTTTATCCTAAATAAGTGATTGTATAAAAGTGAGTTTTTCTGTGTAAGAATTAGTCCTAGATAGGAATTCCTTCTAAATAAGGATTTGCCCTAAATAAGAATTTATGCCTCTTTAGGATTGCTATCTTACCTTATAAATAGGTAGCTCCTTATAAGCTCTAGAACATCAGACAATTTTGAAAGAAATAAAAAGTAAGTGTTTTCTCCTTTAGTTCTTTTGAGAGCTAATGAACTTATAGAGAGGTGCCTTTTCTTGTGGTGTTTAACTCAACTTATCACTTCTAATTCCTTTCTTTCTGAAGTGTGGCATTCATATCCTTCTTAAATACCCTAAGTTTGTCTTCCTTTGAATGTTGGGTCTAAAATTTGTGTTATTACAATCTGATTTAGCTTTCTGGATATTCTTCGATTCCTTGTGTGCATTGGGTCCCTAAGCCATGTCTTTTGGGGTTTTCTACATCAATTGGTATCAGACCTTGGTTCTAAATCAGGTTGGATCAACTAATTCTTCAATTTGCTACCTCATGATTTATTTATTTCTATTTAGTTTGCCTATTAAGTGCATTACCATTCAAATTCATTAATTTTTCCATTTGCAACCCTTCTCACTTTGCTCTTTGTTTGAGATCATAACTATCAAAAAATGTGCTAATTTTAATTCTAATTGTTGTCTCTATGTATATTTATTGTTGTTTTGTGTTAAGCAAAAAAAAAAAAAGAACAAAAAAAAAGAGGCATCAAATTCGAGTTATTGATAAAAGTTAAAAAGTTTGGTCATATTGGCCATAATAATAATATAGTTTTCTTACTCAACTTTAATTCCGCCATCTGTTTTCTTGTTATGTCATCCAAGTTTGTCCTCTAGGTTTAACCCCTTATCCTAATTTTTGTGAGTTTAGTTCATTCAATTTGTTTGCCTTAATATCTTTTTTCATTTTTTTGACTCTTTGTTCTCCAATTTGTTCAATTTTACGACATTTATCTTATTCTGTCCAAAATCAATTCTCTTGATTTAGTTTGTTTAGTTCTTTAAAGATCTAAAATGGTATATTTGAGTGGTAAAAAGTAAGAGTGCAAATTCATATTAAGAAAAGTCCATAAAAAGTTTAAACATAAGGGAGAGTAAAACCTCTTCTTTTGAGTGAAACACATAAGGGAGTGTTCTATGAGGTATCATAATCATTTTGTGCATAAGTAATACTATGACTCCCATAGACAAAGGTGCAACTCAAGAGGGAGTTTGTGATGTGTCCTTCATGATCAAAGCTATGCAATAACAATTTGAGCACATGAATACCAAATTTTATGATATGAGGGAGAGGATGAAGGAGCAAGCTAATACAATAGCAGAGTTGCAAAGGAGACTTGGGGAATATGAGGCTCTTGAAGCAAGAAGGCAATTAAGATGTGCCTATGACGATGAAGATGATGAATTTGACGATCAAACTATTATGGTTAGAATTGCTAACAATAGAAAGAATCAGAGAGATTTTGGGAGGTAAGACACTTATGACCATGATTTAGGCAGTATTAAAATGACAATTCCTTCATTCCAAGGTAAAAATGATCTTGATGCATATCTAGAATGGGAGAAGAAGGTTGAATTGGTTTTTGACTGCCACAATTATTTTAAGGGGAAAAAGGTAAAACTTGTTGTCATTAAATTTACTAATTATGTTATAATTTGGTGGGATTAACTTGTTTTGACTAAGAGAAGGAATCGTGAGAGGCCTATTGATACATGGGAGGAGATGAAGGTTGTCATAAGGAGTTTTGTCCTAAATGACTATTACAGGGAGTTGTACCAAAGGCTGCAAGGGCTTACTCAGGGTACTAAAAGTGTGGAGGACTACCATAAGGAGATGGAGATTGCCATGATTAGGATGAATGTAGAAGATGATAGAGAAGCAACCATGGCTCAATTTTTGCAAGGGCTACATAGAGACATAGCCAATGTGGTTGAATTGCAACACTATGTGGAATTAGAAGACATGGTACACATGATAATGAAAGTTGAAAGACAACTTAAATGAAAGGGTTCCATATGGTTTGGGTAGAATTTGGGTTCTACCTCATCTTAGAAGTTGAATTGGAGTAAAAGGGATAAGAAAGTTGATTACAAGTCTAAAGTCGAGCTATCCAAGCATAAAAAATATGGGTTTTAACAAAAAGGTAACTAATTTTGACCCCTAACCAAGTAAAAATAGAGATGTTAAATGTTTTAAGCATTCAGGTAGTGGTCACATTGTATCTCAATGTCCAAATAAGTGTGCAATGATCTTGAGAGGTAATGGTGATGTTGAAACTGCAAGTGAATTAGATCATGGTTTTATGCCATCATTAGAGGGTGAAAGTAATGGAGAGGAGTATCCAAGTAATGAAGTAGCTCTCGTCACAAGGCAAGCGTTGAATGTGCAAGTGAAGAAAGAAAATGAGGTGTAACAAGATAACATCTTATAGATGAGGTGTCTCGTCAAAGATAAGGTATGTAGTATGATTATTAAAAGTGGTAGTTGCACTAATGTTGTTGGCACAACTATGGTTGAAAAGTTGAATTTACCTATTATGAAGCATCCTAAGCCATATAAGCTTTAATGGTTGAATGAGAGTGGTGAAGTCAAGGTAAATAAGCAAGTGCTTATGTCATTTTCTATCAAAAGGTACCATGTTAAAGTTTTATGTGATGTTGTACCTATGCATGCGGGCCATATTCTATTAAAAAGGTCATGGCAGTTTGACAAGCGAGTTATGCATGATGACTTCAAGAATCGATTTTCCTTTGTAATAAATGAAAAACCCATCACTCTTATACCATTATTACCTCAACAAGCGTATAAGGATCAATTAAGGATTAAAAATGAGAGTGAATAAAAAACAGAGATTGAAAAAAGAGAAAAGAGAGGAGAAAATGTAAGGACACAAGAGTAAGAGAAGAAAATAGAAAGTTTCTACACAAACAAAAGTAATGTCAAATGAGCATTTTATGCCAAATAACCTATGATCATACTTTTGTATAAAAAAGCTTATTTTAACACTAACAAGTTTGACCCATTTTTGCCCAATGTTGTTATTTCTCTTTTGCGGCAATTTGAAGATGTATTCCCTAACAATGACCCAAATGGATTGCCACCTAAAAGGGGAATTAAGCATCAAATTGATTTTACCTCTAGTGCATCAATCCCAAACTAGCCAACTTATAGTAGTAATCTTGAGGAGACAAAGGAGTTTCAAAGGCAGGTTAAGGAATTTATTTCAAAGGGATATGTGAGGGAAAGCATGAGTCCTTGTACAGTTTCTATCCTACTTATACCTAAGAAAGATGAAACTTAGAGAATGTGTGTTAACTATTAAGCGATCAACAAAATCAATGAAAGGTGCCTAATTGTGTACTTTAGTGAAAAGCTAAGTGGAGCAAGTCTCAATTATCCTACTTATGATAAAGAGATGTATGCATTGGTATGAGCTTTAGAGATATGACAACATTACCTTTGGCTCAAGGAGTTTGTCATCTATACTGACCATGAATCCTTAAAGCACTTGAAGGGACAAGGAAAGTTGAACAAAAGACATACCAAGTGGATTGAATTCATTTACACCTTTCCCTACATAATCAAATATAAACAAGGTAAGGAAAATGTGGTAATTAATACATTATCCTATAGGTATACCCTTAACTCTACACTTACTGCAAAATTATTAGGATTTAAATATATCAAAGATTTATAGGTGGAAGATCCTGACTTTGCTAATGTGTATGGAACATGTGAGAAGTCAGCCTCTAAGAAGTTTTATAGGCATGAGGGTTTCTTATTTAGGGAAAATCGTTTATGCTTGCCTATAAGCTCTTTAAAGGAGTTGGTTATGTGAGAAACTCATGCGGGTGGTCTAATAGGTCATTTCGGAGTTAGGAAAACCCTAAAAGTCCTATTTGAACATTTCTTTTGGCCATATATGAAACGAGATATTGAAAGGGTATATGAGAGATGCATAACATGTAAACCCTTACCCAATGGCTTGTATACCCCCTTACCCATACTTAGCCATCCCTAGGTTGATTTATCTTTGAACTTTGTATTGAGGTTGTCATGATCAAAAAGGGGTAGAGATTCTGTATTTGTTATTATTGATAGATTTTCAAAGATGACATACTTCATCCCATGCCATAAAATTGACGAGGCAAGCAATGTGGCTAACTTATTCTTTAAAGAAGTAGTACATTTGCATGACATGTCATTGAGCATTGTTTTAGATTTGGATACAAAATTCTTAAGTTGCTTTTAGAAAACTTTATGGGATAAGTTAGGTACTAAGTTATTGTTTTCAACTACTTGTCATCCACAAATTGATGGGCAGATTGAGGTGGTTAATTGAACTCTTTCTACTATTTTGTGTGCTATTATTCAAATGAATTTGAAAACTTAGGAAGATTGTTTACCGCATGTCGAGTTTGCATATAATAGGAGTGTTCATTTTGGTACTAGTTACTCTCTATTTGAAATTGTATATGGTTTAATCCCTTGACTCCTTTGGATTTGGTGCCTATACCTTTCAATGAGTATGTTAGCCTAAATGGTGAATGCAAGGTTGACATGGTTAAGAAATTGCATGAGAAGGTGCAGCAACATATTGAAAAATGAACTAAGCAACATGCATCACGTGTTAACAAATGGTGAAAGAAGGTGGTGTTTGAACCTGGTGATTGGGTTTGGGTGCATATGGCTAAGGAACAGTTCCTAGCTCAGAGGCATTCAAAGCTAAAACCTAGAGGAGATGGTCCATTTCAAGTTCTAGCACGAATTAATGACAATGCTTATAAGTTGGACCTCCCCGGTGAGCATAATGTAAGTGCAACATTTAATATTTTTTATCTTTCCCCTTTTGATATAGGTGATGATTTGAGGATGAATCCTTTCAAGGAAAGGGGGAACGATGAGAATCTTAGAGATGATGGGTGGAAGGCTTTAAAGGATGCAAGAGGTCCATTGCATATTCTAGAAGGCCCAATAACATAGGCTAAAGCCAAAAAGATGAAAAAAGCACTAAATAGGCTGATTTAGGACATTCAAGTCAACCCAACTACAAATGATGTGAATTCAAACTTAGAAGAGAGTTAAGGCCTTATTAACATGATTGGAGTACTTAATAGGTTAGGAATAAGTGATAGTATTTGCTCCTAAATAGTAGTTTATCCTAAATAAGTGATTGTATAAATGTGAGTTTTTTGTGTAAGAATTTGTCCTAGATAGGTATTCCTCCTAAACAAATATTTGCCTTAAATAAGAATTTTTGCCTCTTTAGGATTAGTATCTTAGCCTATAAATGGGTACCTCTTTCTGAGCTCTAAAATATTAGACAACTTTGAGAGAAATAAAAAGTAAGGGTTTTCTCCTTTGGTTTTTTTGAGAACTAGTGAACTTATCAAGAGGTACCTCTTCTTGTGGCATTCAACTTGATTTATCACTCCTAATTTCTTTCTTTCCTAGAGTGTGACACTCATATCCTTCACAATATCCTAGATTTGTGTTCCTTTGAATGTTGGGTCTAGGGTTTGTGTTATTACAATCTAATTTAGCTTTCTTGGATATCCTTTAATTCCTTGTGTGCATTAGGTCCCTAAGCCATGTCTTCTTGGGTTTCCCGCATCACTTTTAATACTGTATTATAAGATTTCCTAAAAGAGAACTGCAATATACTTTGATTGTTTTATTTGACTTATGATTAATGATAAGTATTTGTGCTTATGTAATTGGCTTACTTCACTTGCATGTTTCAATTGTTATTTTGTTCAAGGATTGAACTTTTTAAAATAATGTGAACAATTTAGTGTTTACTTAAGTGTTATGAATCTTTAGTTGTATTATTAGTGAATAAACTCACTATTATTTCAAATTTATGTAATAAGGAAGAGAATTTACATCATAAATGTAAGAACAAAATAAGAAGCTAAGTCTTATGTTTATAAAAGTGATTGTTGCCAAGAATATTAAGAAAACTATTTCACAAATAGAAAGTGTAAAAGTATAATGTGCAATTTGTGGAAAAATGGTTGTATTATGCAAATAAGTCACTCACTAGTATTTACATCATAAATGTAAGAACAAAATAAGAAGCTAAGTCTTATGTTTATAAAAGTGATTGTTGCCAAGAATATTAAGAAAACTATTTCACAAATAAAAAGTGTAGAAGTATAATTTGCAATTTGTGGGAAAATGGTTGTATTATGCAGATAAGTCACTCACTGGTACCCTTATGACAGAACTCATGATCATGATGTTTATTAAGTTGTGAACTATGCGAGAGCACATTATTGAGATGACTAATTTTGTAGCAAGACTTAAGACCTTAAGACTAATAGTGAAGGACTCTTCTTTAGTGCAATTAATTTTAAACTCATTATCTTTTAAATATGGGCCCTTTTAGATTAATTGCAACATTATAAATAATAAGTGGAAAGTTAAAGAATTGGTTAACAAGCTTATTCGGGAGGAAACAAGACAAAAAAAGTGAGTCACTTCATTGATCTAATGGGAAAGAAAGCTAGAAAGGAAGGAAAGTGAAAGTAAACCAATTTAAGAAAAGAAAGAGCCTACTTATTCTCCTTAGGTTGAAAAAAGGATATGAAAAGGTGCTAAGTGTCACTTTTGTAAGGTTAAATACTATCAGGAAAATTACCTGAAATGTAAAGTTTAGTTCAAAAAAGAAAGGTAAATTATATACCTTAGTATATTTTGAATCAAAATTAATTGATGACTTAATTATAATGCTATTACTCATTTATCCAATGTGATGCAAGGGATTCCTTAAATCTATTTATTTCATTTTATATAAGAATATAGTCATTATGGGTTTATGTATTCTTACTAGTAGTTTATACAAACTAAAACTTGATAATATTTTTGTAGAATCCTTATATGCATCATAATATTGGAATTAAGTGTAATATGATGAATGAAAATTCTGCTTATGGCATAAATGAAAGATTAGCAAGATTAGCCAATAATATGTGATGCAAAAAAGCCTAAAAGACGTGTCTTAAGGACCCAACGCACACAAGGAATCAAGGAATATCCAGGAAAGCTAAATGATACTTTAATAACACAAACCCTAGACCCAATATTCAAAGGAACATAAACCTAGGGTATTTAAGAAGGATATGAACGTCACACTCCAAAAAAGAAGGGAATTGGGAGGGATAAGTTAGGTTGAATGCCACAAGAAGACATAATTCTTAATAAGTTCATTAGTTTTCGAAAGAACTGAAGGAGAAAACCCTTACTTTTTATTTCTCTCAAGGTTGTCTGATGTTTTAGAGCTTACAAGGAGGTTCCTATTTATAGGCTAAGATAACAATCCTAAAGAGGCATAAATTCCAATTTAGGACAAATCCTTATTTAGAAGAAACCCCTATCTAGGACAAATTCTTACACAAAAACTTTCACTTTACTCCTATTTAAAATTGAATGTTCTTACTTAATCTTAGCCCATTAAATACTATAATCATATCAATAAGGCCTTAACTCTCTTTCAAGTTTGAATTTGCACCATTTGTAACTTGGTTGGCTTAAATGTCCTTAATCACCCATTTAGTGCTTATTTCATCTTTTTGGCTCTAGCTTGTGTTATTGGACCTTCTAGAATGTGCAATGCACCTCTTGCATCCTTTGAAACCTTTCACTTATCATATCTAAGCTTCTCATCAATAAGATTCTCTCAAATAAAAATTGTATTGATCTCAAAACATGTATGGATTGCATTAAGTGTAAGTGAACTAATTAAAGCATAAAAAAGCGATAAGAAGCACCTAACTTCTTAAAATTATACAAACTATTATTTGCAGATCACTTATCACTCTAGCCCTTAATAAAGATCATATTTCATCAGCTTTATATATGTTTTTTCACATTATAGTTATGCCTATTTGATTCATGAAAATCTCAATCATTGGATGCTATTAAGATATACATAAAGGAGGTTAAAAGCAATTAGACAAAAAGGTGAAGATTGTAACATTTGAAAAGGATGGTGAATGTTATAGAAAATATAATGAATAAGGGCAATACACAAGTTTATTTCTGAAATTACTCTAAAGTCATGACATAAATGTGCAATAAACTATGTAAGGTACATTTTAGCAAATGGTGTGGTAAAAAGGTATAATCAAACATTAAATAGATAAAAAGGTGAAAATTGTAACATTTGATAGAGGTGGCAAATATTATAGAAAATATAATGAATTTGGGCAATATTTAGGCCTATTTGTAAAATTCCTTGAAAGTCATGACATAAGTACACAATAAACTATGTTAGGTACACCCTAGAAAATGGTGTGGTAGAAAGGCATAATTGAATGTTAATTAGATAGAAAGGTGAAAATTGTAACATCTAATGGAGGTGGTGAATATTATAGAAAATATAATGAATTAAGGCAATATCCAGGTCCATTTCTAAAACTCCTTGAAAGTCATAATATAAGTACATGATAAATTATATTAAGTACATCTTAGCAAATGGTATGGTAGAAGGGTATAATTGGACATTAATAGATATGATTAAGAGCATGATAAGTAGATCATCCTTATCAAAATCTTTGTGGATGTGTGCACTCAAAACCACAAACTATCTATTAAATAAGATTCCTGTTAAGGCAGTTCAAAGTACTCTTATTGAATTATGAGCATAAAGGAAACCTAATTTAAGACACCTAAATATTTGAGCTTGCTTAGTGAAGGGACGAATGCATACGAAAAGAACTTAAACTTTCAACCAATCAATGGTCACTTTATTGATTACCCATAGAAGTTTAAAAGATATATACCATAGTCCAAGAATTGTAAAAGTAGTACTGTAAGATTTATTAAGAGTGGTGAAGTTAATAGGAATAATGAATGTCAAAATGTGGACATAAAAGAAATTAGGATAAATATTTTCTTTGCCTATAACAGTTTATTCATCCACTATGATGCCAAATGTTGTTTCAAAAATTAAAGAACATAACAACATTTGGACAAAGATACACTCCTAAAGGAACTAATTCACAATTGACTAATGCAAATAAACCATAAGAAGTAGTATTAAGAAGATCTCAAAGAGATAGAAGATCAACTATTTTGGATGATTATGTGATTTATTTGCCAAAGTCAAAATTTTAATATTGGAACCAAAAAGGATCTAGTTTTGTTTTCATAACTATAAAAGTATTAAATCTAATTCTAGTATTAGTGGCTTAGTATGACACAAAATTACAATAGATGGAAGTGAAAATTGCATTTCTTAAAGAAAATCTTAAATAGGATGTTTACATAAATCAACCTAAAGGTTTCTTTCATAGAAGGTAAAGATAAAATGATGTGTAGACTAAAGAAGTTAAAATATGGATTAAAACAAGTTTCCTTAAAATGATATATAAAGTTCAATGATATCATGACATTTTTTGGATTAAAAAAAGAACATCATTAATCATTGCATATACCAAAGATCAGTTGGAGTAAGTTTGTTTACCAAATCCATATGTTGATGATATATGACTTGCTATTGATATTTTAAGTATATATTGTGAGATTATAAATTTTCTTTGAAAAAATTTTATAATGAAAGATATGAGAAAGATATTTTATATGATAATAATATAAATATTTTGTAACATATCACAATAAATGAGAATTGTTTTAAAATAGTTATATTAAGAAAATTTTAGAGGAGTTTAATATAAGTGTAAACTTAGAGTTATTTCCATATAGAAAGGTAACAAATTTAGTCTTATGAAATGTTTCAAAAATGATATGGAATGTAAGAAAATGGAATCAATTCTTGGTACATATATACCCTTATTTAATATGGTCATATTAAACAGTTGGCCATATTAAATAAAGTTATATATGTTCTAACATTATTACCAAACTGCTAAAAATTTATATGATAATTTCATAGTAGTGTTCTTCTCTGAGGGCAATAAATACTTAAAGGGTATTAAACTTAATGGGAATTGAAGTATTTTGTCATTAAGAAGAAGGTTTAGAAACAACAAGTGTCTATGAAGTATTGATTAATCTAATGATAGTAGATCAATATGAAAGTTCACAACTAATATTATGTAGATAACATATTATCATAATTGACCTTAGTTGTATTAATAATAATTGATAATATATGATATAATGACATTTTAGACTCACTAATGTGTTTTTAACATACATTATATTTTTCTTATTATTTTATGATTGTGTACACATTATTATTTTAAAGTTAACAAAAAAGTCTCTATGAGATGGTATTATAGACCATTATGAAATTATATTCCATATTTTTACCTAGTGCTCATTACTTTTTGGAGAAGAAATTCTACTCTTAAAGATATAATGGGCTTTGAAAACAACTCTTTGGCCTAACTAGTTGGTAAAAATAATATCCATTAACTGATTATGGATATCTGATAAGTGATTTAATTCAAAACTAATCAGATAATAGATGCTTCACATAAGTATCACATCTCCAAATCTTAAGATATGACAAGTTAGGCATTTTACCCTTTCATATCTCATATGAAATCTTATCAATAGATTTGGATGAAACCTTTTAGAAGTTAGGCACTTAGAAATTCTATGGCATAGTTCAAAAGAAAAGACTTGAAACTATATGACTATAAAACTAAACAATATTTCATATTGTAAGATTGCACTTATCTCAAACTCAACTAGGTTTTAGAGGAGTCCTTAGTAAGAGAATCTCATTCTTTCTAAGATAATCATCAAACTTGATTAAAGTTTTCTATCTTTATCCAACCAAAATAATACTTTTACAAGTTTGTTTCTAAATTTCAATTTTGAATTCTTTAAATCTTTCAAAGGATTCAAATCTGTATTTTGCCAAATACATATATAACCTTATTCAATATGGCCAATTGTTGAAATATGAGAAACCTTCTGTATCGTGAATTGTTATAAACCACATACATCTTAATGTATTAGTCTAAACGACTTATTGGCACACTTGCCCTTGCTTATAAAGGGTGATTTAGTCATTTTATCAAATGAAAAAGGTTTACATTGATATGACTTAATCAAAAGTGTCATATAAAGGATAATGATATGATTATCATGATTTGGTTTCTTACAATATACCATTAAGGACAAGCATTTCTTTAAAGGTTTACCTCTTATAGCTTCCTAAATGGAAACTTCTTTAAGTCTCATCTCTTTTAAAATGACAAAAACACCTTGAAATTTCTTTTTAAATGTCACAAGTCATTGTTTTTGTCCTTTTAATACTTTTAAACTAAACTATATTTTTAGTGAGCCTACTACTCTAGTTCTTCACTTTTTTTTTTGGAATGAATCCACAAGAAGAATATGTGATAACCTTTCATAAGATATCCTTATGCAGTCATGAGTATATTCAATAGTTTAATTAATGAATACATCCATCATATTGAAAGTTCACCTAAAATTGAGAATAACTTTGAAGTAGAGACTATAAGATCAAGTTAACGTTTAACTCTTGATTTATGTAAAAGCTTAAAGTGGCTTAATTTCTCAAATTAACCAATTATCTTCAAAATATTTACTATTCACTAAAGATCTTTTTGTCATCTAATGAAGGAATAATTCCTTTTGGATTCATATACACAATTTATTTAATATATCTGTATACTTTATTTACATTTATCATCTCAGATGCTGACATAATTCATATTTGTGGTGGCAGTAGACAATTTAAAATTGTTAAACCTTTATCTTGTATATACATATGCCTATATATGTGTGTATACATATAAAACTCATATTAGAGGTTAGTTATGGAATTTACAAAATGTCATAAACAAAAGAAAGTCCACCCAAGGAACATTGGAGTAGCATTCGTGGAAACTTTGTGGAAGTAGTACATTAATAAGCTAGAGAAACGTGCTAGGAAGGCTAATTCAACTATAGGAGTTGCGTTTTTTCAAGTGTGTGGATGTTAATTTTTTTTTTTCTATTAAGAGACATATTAGATTGTGAGTTATATAATATAAGTAACTCTTCTTATTTTCATAAACCTCATGTCCCTTATTCTAAGACCACTAAAATATAGGTCTAAGTGTTAAACTATTGAGATCTCTCCTAAAAGACTATATATACTAATTTAATTACACATACCCATTGTTAGATGAGTCTATGAAAATAATTCCATATTAGAATCAAAGTTAGTTTGCATTGATTATATTTTTAAAAGACAAAATTGTCTAGTTTGTGTTAATAATTTTTACATGAACAAATATTACACAGAGCAACCTCTATTCCATGTATTGTCCCAATCATTAGGAATTAATAAGATGTTTATATAATAAACATGTAATAAAATAAAGGTTTAAAATTTTTTATTCCTAAGATTAAATTAGGCAATTTGGTAAATGTAATCAAAATCTAACATAGAATACAAGATTACTATTAATAAAACAAGTATACTTTTTTTTTTCTTCCTTAACATAATCACATAAAGTCATTGCAAATTGCCAATGTTTAAACATCCAATTTTTAGAAGTATCTATTCAAGGAATAGGGGAGATAACTCCCAAAATCCCTTAAGTATTTTACGAAAGAGACAGAGAGAGAAAGAGAGAGAGAGAGAGGAGGGCAAAAGAAGAATGCTAGCTAACACCTGCATAGATTGACCATGAGGAGTCTTTTGGATCATTGTGCCCAAAGGATTTAACCTCATGTCATCAATCCTAACCTGAGATGCATAGAAACAACATAAAAGAACCCTATGCTATATTGGACATGTGTCCATATGGATACACATTGTACACATGTCTTTAAAAAAATATTGAACACACCTTTGACACACTAAAGTACACCTAGGAGATGCCAAGGACACGTTAGGAATGCATTTTTTTTTTTGTAATTTTAACAGCAAAAATAAAATATAACCAAAAATTAATGTCACGCTTATAAGTTATGGCCTACTTTGTATATTTACTTTATGAATAGCACAATAATACATAATTAAAATGTAATATATATTTTGAACAATAATATTTGCTTAGACTTATATTAATAATAATTATTAAAATTATTAAGCAATAATATATATATATCGCATAATACATTTAATGCATTAGTAGAAAATAAACATTTATGTGTGTGTAAAACCTTTTTTTCCATTTTTGGATTAACTAAAAACAAAAGAACTATTATATTTAACCCTTCCTTGTCTTGATACTTTTAAAATAGTTAAACTAATGCATGAGATAAGAATTATGGAGGAATTCATAAATAACAAATTAATTAGTTTCACTTCAGGAGTCTAGAGAGAAGTTAGAGTTAATTAATCTACTATTAAAAAAGAAATCTGGACTATTATGCTATGTAATCAAAATTTTGAAAGTGAAGTTCCCAACTTCACCCTAGGATCTACTAGTTTGTGATACTGAGAGGGGGGGTGAATCAGTATCACCACAATTCGCAATTCGCAGGAAAGTGAACAACTTCAATCTCTTCTTAAAAGCGAACTCTTTCTCAGATTCGACTAAGGTAGATCTATTGCTACCTACTAATCACAATAGTCCTCAAAGTCACCTTTCAGACACCTTGCCTAATAGACAATTCGGATGTTCTTGTTTAGGTCTTCGTTAGGTTATGGGTTGGCTGATACTTTAGCTGCGTTCACAACTCAATTCAAAACACATAACGTAAAGCAAATTAAGGACACACGAGATTTATGTGGTTCCATCAACGTGACGTACATCCACGGTGGTAGGGACTCTCCTTTACCGAGACTATCCACCATACTTGAGAATTCTAGTTACAATGGATGTCTTAATCTTCTGCTCCTTTCACTATTGCAATTACTAAGCAAGTACAATACAAAGAGTGTCACTTACTGTGTCTACCTTTCTTCTAGCTTGTCTTGCCTCTGTTGAATTGAAAGGCTGCTCCACTGCCGCTTAGAAGTTCATCGCAACGCTCTCTAACCTCTCTTGAAGAAATCTGGAAATACGTTGAGTTCTTTCTGATGCTTCGCCAAATTCCTTCTCTAGGTTGTTTCACATAACTCCTGCTTTCACCATCTCACAGTTTCACAACTTGCACTCAAGCTTCTTGTCTGCCGTTTCACGTCTCACAGCCTGCCCCACGCTTCTGATCAGTCACGCTGTTGCACATTCTGGTCTCACGCTTCTGGTCTGCTGTTTCACGTCTCTTGGCCTGCCTCACACTACTGGTTTTTCTTGTTCACGTCTCTCGGCCTGCCTCACGCTTCTAGTCTGCTGTCTTCTCTTCCAGGTGGTCTCACTGATACCAGGTCTGCTGTCTTCTCTTCTGGGTGGTCTGTTTCTTATTTCTCCTCTTGCTGGTTGTGCGTTTCTGGTTTGGTTGCAGGATGTGTATCTGGTTTGCTTGCAGGAGGCATTTCTGGTTTGCTTGCAGGATGTGTTTTTGGTTTGCTTGCAAGAGGCGTTTCTGGTTTGCTTACAGGACGTGTTTCTGGTTTGCTTTCCCGGTGGTGACATTTCTGATCTCTTGCCGTTCTACTCTCTCTTCCTTTTGGCCGGTTGTTGTAGGGTTGCTGTTTTTCAATTGTGTTGGCCCTATGCCCTAGTTTTGTCTTCCAAGGCCTTTATATACTCTCTTCCATGAAACCCTAATAGGGCTTACATGGCGGATTTACGTTCTTGCCCTTACGCGGCGGATTTACTTTCTTGCCCTTCCATGTGACTTTACTCTCCTGCACATTTAACCCTAGTTGACAACAATTACAACCCATACAAGGCTGTGGGAACAACAATCTCCCCCTTTGTAATTGTTGGCAACATTCATAACAAAAGCCATTATGCAGCAGTCTTTCATAATCTTCTTAGAGTAATAATCCAGAAGCAGATGGATTACAACTCCCCCTAAATATGCACTCCCCCTTCCTTTACAGCTCCCCCTGCACTGTTGCTTCTCTCCCCCTTTGCCATCCAATTACAAATTTGAAAAACCTGCAAAGTAGAGATGGAGGATTCACCTGAACTTCAGGCTTGAGGAGGCATTTACACAGACAGACTCATTCTATGCTTTTCAAACAGCTCTGTGGACAAAAGTTTAGTTAGAATATCTGAGATTTGATCTTTAGTACTGACATACTCCAACTGAATTGTGCCCTCTTCCACTTGATCCTTGATAAAGTGATACCAGATGTCAATATGCTTGCTCCTTGAATGTTGAACTGGATTCTTGCTCAGATCAATTGCACTTTGATTATCACAAAGTACACTCACTGGTAACTTCACTTCAACACCCAAATCGGCCAATTGTCTTTGCATCCATATCACCTGAGTACATGCTGCACAAGCAGCCATATACTCAGCCTCCGTTGTGCTCAAAGCAACATTGTTTTGCTTTCTACTTAGCCATGCAACACACTTTGAACCCAAGTAGAAGCTGCAGCCACTGGTTGATTTTCTATCATCTGTGCTTCCTGCCCAGTCTGCATCAGTATATGCTCGTAGTTTTACAGAATCCATGGCAGGATACCACAAGCCCATTTCTAGTGTCCCCTTGAGGTATCTTAGGATTCTTTTCACTGCCAACACATGAGATTCCTTAGGATCAGCTTGGAATCTGCTGGCGATGCACACAACTTGCATGAGATCAGGCCTTGATGCTGTAAGGTACAGAAGGCTCCCTATCATCTTCCTGTATTCTGTAGGGCTTGTAGTCCTTCCTTCCTGATCTTTTGTTAACTTATAGCCCACTGTCATAGGGGTACTAACAGGTCTGCTATCCTCTATGCCAAACTTTTTCAGCATCTCTTTGGCATATTTTGTCTGAGAAATAAAAATACCTTCTTCACATTGTTTTATTTGTAATCCAAGAAAGTAAGTCATTTCTCCAATCAATGACATCTCAAATTCCTCACTCATCTTTTGTGAAAATTCTTGGCATAGCTCAGAGTGATCCCTTCCAAAGATGATGTTATCTACATATACTATGGTTATCAGTTGGCCTTTCTCTGAGTTAAACACATATAGGTTATTATCAACTGTTGCTCTTCTGAAGTTCAACCTTCTCAAATACGCGTCCAACCTACTATACCATGCTCTTGGGGCTTGTTTAAGGCCATACAAGGCTTTCTTCAGCTTGCACACATGTGTCTCATCCTCACTGATTTGTACTCCATCGGGTTGTTCAATATACACTTCTTCTTTTAGGAGCCCATTCAGAAAGGCTGATTTCACATCCATCTGGTAAACTTTATACCTCTTATATGCTACCAAAGCTAAGAACATTCTGATAGTTTCCAACCTTGCTACTGGTGCAAAAGTTTCATCAACATTTACTCATTCTATCTGAGTGTAGCCTTTGCAAACCAGCCTAGCCTTGTTCCTTACCACCTTGCCATCCTCATTGTGTTTATTTTTAAACACCCATTTTGTTCCTATGACATTCTTGTTAGTGGGTCTTGGAACCAGCTCCCATGTTTCATTCTTCTCGATTTGATCCAGCTCCTCATTGATAGCTTTGATCCAGGCTTTGTCTTGTACAGCCTCTTCAACAGATTTAGGTTCAACTTGTGAGAGTAAAGCAGTAGCTCCCACAATTCTTCTTCTTGTTGTAACTCCTGTTGATGGGTCACCTATGATCTGATTTTCTTGATGAGCACTGGTCCACGTTTTCTTTGGCTTTCTTTCTTGCACAGTCTTAGTTGCAAGAGGATCTCTTTCTTCATCAATCACATACAAATTTCCAATTGTTCTCTTCCCGGCTGCAACAGTATTGCCTTCTTTACTCTTTACCTGGCAACCTGTTTTTGTGAATATTACCTTATGGTCTTCATTGCATAGTTTGCTGACAGATGCTAGATTATATCTGAGTCCTTCAACGTGCAGAACATCTTTCAGCTTTCCTTGTCCAATATTTACTGACCCTTGACCACCGATGTTGAGTGAATCATCATTGCCAAACTTGACTCTGCCTTCTCTTGACTTGTTCAGTTTTGATAATTTACTCTTGTCTCCTGTCATGTGTGAAGTGCACCCACTATCAAGGATCCACTGCTTATTCTTGTAGTCAGCCTTTAGTGCAATTTCAGCTATATTAGCCACCTCCCTTTTAGCTTTATATTCCTTCTTTTGAACTGGCTTGATGATAGCTTTCTCCTTTTTCTCAGCTTTGACTGTACTAATTGCTTTCACTGTGCCATTGAGTGCCTTCTCTTGCTCAGGGAGAAGTGTCATACATCTCTTGGCATTATGGTCATCCTGCCCGCACCTTTCACACTGTTCCAAATCTGCCAATACAACAAACTTATTCTTTGAAACCGCTGGTTTGGGCTTCCACCAACACTCCTTGTTAGTGTGTCCTTGCTTTTTACAGTATGTGCAAGAACTCACGATAAGTGTTCTCCTCTGAATTTTGTATTGTCTGCCCCTGTATGCAGCATCGTATCTTCTCAAGTTGGAGACATATAATGGCCTTCTCCACCAGCAGTTACTTGCCTTATGACCCCAAACTCCACAATAAAGACAGTGACCTTGAAACTGCCTCTTCTTGGGTCTAATCACAGCTTGTTTTCTTTTGTTCATTACTTGCTGTGTAGGCAAGGTGGCTGGTTTCTTTGCTTGTGTGGCTTTCATTTCAGCCACCTTCTTTTCCTTCTTTTGTTCAGCCGTAGCCCTTTGCTGGCTGACCTTCTTTTCTTCATTTTTGTTTGCCACCCTAGGTTGCTTCTTCAAATCCTCTTTATTCTCAACTATCTTCTCCTGAGTCACAACCTTCTCTTTCAACTTCTGTGGCACATTCTTATTATCTTTAGGCAATGCAGCCTCAGATTGCTGCACTTTCTCTTCATTCTTCTTTTCTCTTGCAAAACTTGTTTCTCCTATCATTTCAAGCTTCTGCACGTTCTCTTCACTCCTTTTGAGTTGTTGCTGAAGTCTCAGCAACTCTTTCTCCATTTCTTCAATTGTTGAAGTCCTTGAGCCAAGCTCCATAGTAAGGTCTTCACATATTTTGATCTGTTCTTCAAATCTTCTCTTCAAGTCAATATGTTCAGCCCTTGTTTCATCCTTTTGACTTTTAGCTTCCTCAGATTTTGCTTCAACTTGTTTTATGTGGGCCTCCAACCTTCTTATGGTTCTGCCCCTTCTGATTATCTCCTTTGAAGCTGCTTCCAACTCAGCTTCAAGATCGGGTTCTTCTTCATCAACCTCCTCTTCCTCTTCAGAGGTTGAACTACCACCTTGAGTTGATGCCATAAAGGCATGCTCATCTGATGAGTCTACATCTTCCTCCTCATCGGCTTCTTTTGTCTGGCTCACATAACTCTTGAATGAGCCTCTCTTCTTCTTCTGTGGGCTAGCAGTCTTCTTGCTGGACTTCCTTGACTTGAATGATGGTCTTCTCCATTTTGAATTCTGCTCATCATCGCCATCCTCATCTTCATCATCAAGTTTCACTTTGCACTGAGAAGCAAAGTGTCCAGTCTGTCCACAACGATAACATCTCAAGGACAACTGTCCTTTTCCCTTCTTAGACCCCTTTTTGAATTTCCTTGTGAAGTATGCCAACACTTCACCTTCACTTTCTTCCTCATCATCATCATCATCCTCACTGGATGATTCTTCCTCTTCTTTTATCTTCAAGTGTTTCATAGCTTTGAAAGCTGCCTCCTTTGATACCTTTGACGTTGAGGAGCTCTCAGTTGACTTTATTCTCATCTCATATGCAATGAGATTGCACTGGAGATCATGTAGAGACATAGAATTGAGATCCTTACTCTCCTCTATGGCTGCCACCTTTGAGGCAAACCTCTCAGGCAGAATTCTTAGAATTTTCTTCACAATAGATGAGTCCTTCTTATTCTTCCCATGACTTCTAAGATCGTTTACAGCATCAATAACCCTGGTGAAGAACTCTTGGACTGTCTCATTTTTCTGCATTCTAAGAGATTCATATCTCTCCTTGAAAACTTGAAGCTCGGCCTCCTTCATTCTGCCATCACCTTCATAGACTTTCTGCAATCTGTCCCATATCTCCTTGGCAGATTTGCAGTCCATAACTTTAGCATATTCAGCATCTGTCAATGCTGAAATGATGACATTTGAGGCCTTCCCATTTATCTCAAACTGTCTTAATTCCTCTAGGGTTGGATCTTTACCTTCTTCTAGAGGCTCAAAACCCTCCTGTACAGATTTTACCACGTTCATGCCCATGGTTGCAAATACCACCTGCATTCTTGCTCTCCATATATGGTAGTTGGTTCCGTTGAAGATTGGAACCTTCTTGCTGTAAGTAGTGCTGGTGCTGGTACCGGTGTCCATTTCTCAGTATGCTGAACAAGTTAAAACTTCTGGAGCTCTTCAAACTAGTACACCAAGCTGTTAAGCTTTATCTTGGTGAACCTGTGCTCTGATACCAATTGAAGTTCCTAACTTCACCCTAGGATCTACTAGTTTGTGATACTGAGAGGGGGGGTGAATCAGTATCACCACAATTCACAATTCGCAGGAAAGTGAACAACTTCAATCTCTTCTTAAAAGCAAACTCTTTCTCAAATTTGACTAAGGTAGATCTATTGCTACCTACTAATCACAATAGTCCTCAAAGTCACCTTTCAGACACCTTGCCTAATAGACAATTCGGATGTTCTTGTTTAGGTCTTCGTTAGGTTATGGGTTGGCCGATACTTTAGCTGCGTTCACAACTCAATTCAAAACACAGAACAAAAGGCAAATTAAGGACACACGAGATTTACGCGGTTCCATCAACGTGACATACATCCACGGTGGTAGGGACTCTCCCTTACCGAGACTATCCACCATACTTGAGAATTCTAGTTATAATGAATGTCTTAATCTTATGCTCCTTTCATTATTGCAATTACTAAGCAAGTACAATACAAAGAGTGTCACTTACTGTGTCTACCCTTCTTCTAGCTTGTCTTGCCTCTGTTGAATTGAAAGGTTGCTCCACTGCCACTTAGAAGTTCACCACAACGCTCTCTAACCTCTCTTGAAGAAATCTGGAAATAAGTTGAGTTCTTTCCAATGCTTCGCCAAATTCCTTCTCTAGGTTGTTTCACACAACTCCTGCTTTCACCGTCTCACAGTTTCACAGCTTGCACTCAAGCTTCTGGTCTGCCGTTTCATGTCTCACAGCCTGCCCCACGCTTCTGATCAGTCACGCCGTTGCACGTTCTGGTCTCATGCTTTTGGTCTGCTGTTTCACGTCTCTTGGCCTGCCTGACACTACTAGTTTTTCTTGTTCACGTCTCTCGGCCTGCCTCACGCTTCTAGTCTACTATCTTCTCTTCCGAGTGGTCTCATGGATACCAGGTCTGCTGTCTTCTCTTGCGGGTGGTATGTTTCTTATTTCTCCTCTTGCTGGTTGTGCGTTTATGGTTTGGTTGCAGGATGTGTTTCTGGTTTGCTTGCAGGAGGCGTTTCTGGTTTGCTTGCAGGATGTGTTTTTGGTTTGCTTGCAGGAGGCATTTTCTGGTTTGCTTGCAGGACGTGTTTCTGGTTTGCTTTCCCGGTGGTGACGTTTCTGATCTCTTGCTGTTCTGCTCTCTCTTCCTTTTGGCCGGTTGTTGTAGGGTTGCTGTTTTTCAATTGTGTTGGCCCTATGCCCTAGTTTTGTCTTCCAAGGCCTTTATATACTCTCTTCCATGAAACCCTAATAGGGCTTACATGGCGGATTTACGTTCTTGCCCTTACGCGGCGGATTTACTTTCTTGCCCTTCCATGTGACTTTACTGCCCTTCCATGTGATTTTACTCTCTTGCACACTTAACCCTAGTTGACAACAATTACAACCCATACAAGGCTGTGGGAACAACAGAAAGTAATCTATTAAATTAGAAATTCCTCTTAAGGATAGATTGTGTGGCAGTAAAAGATGTCTTTACTAAATATGTAAAAATATCACTTCTAAATAAATATTTACTAGATGGTAAGGAATACTATCTGTATTTGATTTTGATGTTAAGTTTATTAAAGGAAATTTTAATTCTTTACTAGTTTCCTAACTTGTCAATTTTTGCAAGGAACTAAGACATAAGTAAAAGGCCTCTCATACGAGGGCCTTAATCTCTAGCAAACTTGGTTAATTCATCGACTAAGGATGCAAAGACAAAAAAGTTGGTAAAATTCGTAAGGATGCTTATGAGCGAGCTTTGAATAAATCCATTACATATCTTTTAATTCCAAAACACATGGATTTTCTATGTGCCATTAAAAATAATTATGCTTAGTTTAGACCTAATGAGGTCACACATTTTTATTTTAAAGATGATATGTATCCTTATAATAATATGAAGGGTTACTTGTATTATCAACATATACTTCAAGAAATAGGTTCAGTGTTTATTGAACCTATAAAAAAAGGATCTAAAACAAGATTTAGTTATGGTTTCAAAGATTGGGCCTATGCCATATTAAAGATAAAGAAAATTCTTTATCTAGAAGATTGGCAAGGAGATCTCTTTGCCAATAAAGAGTTGAAAGAACAATGGAAGGTCAAAACCTTTAATTATTTTGATTATATTGATGCATGAGAAAAGGCCTTATTGTATGAAAATAGGCAAAAGAAATTTAGCTGATTCACTCAAATACATCTTCCAAATGACTTGAAAAGATTTCCAAATTGATTTAAAACCTAATTTTTCAAATGAGGTTTACATCATTTAACCTTATCCCATAAAGTTAGAACTATTTATGAATAGTATTATGAAGCAAATGAAGAGGTTAAGACTCATTGTTAATGTTTATAGCCTGTTATCAAGTTCCATGAATTATTAAATGGGACTACACCATTATGGCTAAACAACTTAATGTCCTAGATGTTAACATTAGACATGTTCCATGTTTGGTAAGATGAATTAATATCCAATGGTGAGAAAACTTTGACTTTTTTAATGATGAAGTCTACATGGGAAAAGGAATCGTTTGCATAAATGGACTTAAGGCTCCACTACCAAAGCCTACTCCTATTAGTCCCAAAGAGATATTAAAGACTTTAATGGAGTCTATATCAAAAGAAAGGTTATTGGAAATGATGGCTACTTTGCTCCAACCAAATTAAGACAGCTAAGTTGACCAAGCTGAAAGCAGTTAGAGGCATATCAATGATGATATTATGCATGATTCCTAGGACTCATATGAGTTGTAAAGGGCAAAAAGACAAACAAATTTTGGTGGATAAATTGTCATGGGATTTAAAAGATAGTCTTAATAAAATTACTTTAACAAAAGTGGAGGAAAATGGAACATAATGGAACATCCCACTTTGTAAAAGAAAATTCCTTCAATTGTGGTTACCACATTTTTCCATGTATAAATATACCTCTCATAGGCCAAGGGAGGAAATGTTTGATTTCCCTTCTTTCTCTAAGATTGCTTCTTTTTTTCTCTTTTCTTCTCTCCCATTTGTAAAAATAAGCTTGAAACAATGTTTGGTGTTCAATGAATTCTTTTATTATTTGTTTTAAGTTACTTTCTTTTATATTAATGTGCTTAAAATAGTTTCTATATATCTATATGTGAGCCTATGCTACCTATATCTATATGTGATCCTTTACTGCAAATATAGGAATGGTATCAAAGACTTAAACCTAATTGAATATTAATCTTTTATGTAGTTGAAAGCTTAAACTCTTCGGTGTCTTATTATCGAAACCCTAAGTCGCGCTACCTTTGTACCAATATTAGCCATGTGTAGGCATGTAGGGTTATGGCTTAAAATGTTGACAATGATATAATGAGACATGGATAGGTCAAGACCTTGGGATGGATTAGATATCTTACACCTAAGAAAAAAGATTTGCTAAATAAGATTTATTAAGTTCGAATATTTTCAAAATTTGACATGAAATCTAGTTATTGGCAAATATAGATCCATGGAAAGGATAAGTATGAAATAGTATTTATAATTCTCTTTGGACATTATGAATGGAATGTATTGTACTTTGGGTTAAAGAATGCACATTTAGAATTTCAAAAAGTGAATGAAATGTTTAATACTTATTCAATATTTACAATTGTTTATATTGATAATGTATTAGTATTTTCTAATACCATTAAATAGCATTTTAAATGTTTGAACCTTTTTTTAAAGGTTATTAAAAGAGCTGGTTTAGCTATTTTGGCTAAGCAAATGAAGTTA
The DNA here is from genome assembly GCA_020883675.1 of Bruguiera gymnorhiza. NCBI lineage: Eukaryota > Viridiplantae > Streptophyta > Magnoliopsida > Malpighiales > Rhizophoraceae > Bruguiera > Bruguiera gymnorhiza. The sequence continues at coordinate 143,646 of JAIRCJ010000071.1, read as the reverse complement.
TTTCAAACTGGGTTTATATTCCTTCGTCATTTCATCGAAAATGAAACAATTGTTCCTATTGATCAAGTAATTGAGTTTGTCTTTAAATTTCTAATGAAATTAGAGAAAAACAACAATTGCAAAGGTTTTTAGGATGTTTGAATTATATTTAAAAATTCTATAAAAAATTAGCTTATGATGCTAAGTGTTTGTTTGATAGGTTATAAAAAAATCCTCCCTAATGAATGGATGGACATATGAAGATAGCTAAAAAAATAAAATTAAAAACAAAAGAACATCAATGTTTAACTCTTCCTCATCCTATTAATTTTAAAATAGTTAAAATTAATGTATCAAATAAAAGTTATAGAGGAATCCTTAAATAAAGGATTAATTTAAAAGACCAATTATTTTGTTTCACTTTAAAGGTTTGTTGCTCTAATAAGAGGTCGATTAAGGTTGGTATAAGATAATATAATTTTGTGGGGGATTTATTAAAAGTCATTTTGTTCACTTCCATGCTTTCCTTCTTATAAGAAGGTGATGGATCTTTTTGAACTATATTTTGTCCTAATCAGAATATTTCCTAAATTCTATCAACATAATCCTTAACATCTAATTCTTGTTCTATAAGTTGTTCCTCTTTTCCTAATATAGAAGTATCCTTTTCTTTTAATCAAAGGTTTTCTAACCTTTTGATTATTTCATCAACTAATTCTATTTTTTCAGAAGTTTTACTTAACATGTTGTAATTTATTTCTTTTGATGACATGAGTTTAAATAAAACATTTTTTTTCATTATTTTAACCAGAGGCCTTGGAGCTCTCTAAGCTACTTTTTCAATCTTTTCTTCAACTCTATTAATGTAATTTTCTATAAATTGAAGATAAAGATTAGTATAATTTTCTTACTCCATAACAACAATATTGTTCTTCTAATACCTTCCAACTCAGTGACCAACATCAAACAGGTAAAGATTCTAAGTTTAACCTTTTCTCTTCTTTTTTTAAGGTTTAACCTCACACTTTCTAAATGAAACAAGTTAGATTTCAACATCCCCATCTTTAAATTCAATTACTTCTTCCATTTGTTTGTTAACTTGTTTAACAGGTTCAATAACCTTTCTTAACGTTCATTTCTCAAGTAATTTAGCCTGATCCCTTTTAGGAACCATAACATTAGATTTTGACCTACTAGTCAAAGACAACATAGTAGTCCCTTTATCTGCATATCATACTAGAATTTCTTTAATTCTTAGGATAGTCATATTCATAACCTTATAGTGTATCTTGTAAATAAGGATTAGATTTTCTGAAGTAGGCATCATATCAAATCTTTTAGTTTTAATATCTAAACATAAAGCATGCATTAAATTTGAATCTAATAATGATAAAGTAAAGTTCATAAAACAAGAAAACCAAATGGGTCCATCAATAAGAGTGGATTCAATTACTCCTAATAAAGGGTCATGAAGGCAGTTATACCTTTTGTCTCTAATGGTCCACCAATAGGAGTGGATTCAATTACTTTTAGTAAGGAGTCGTGAAAGCAATTATGCATTTTGTCTCTAACACATATGATTGCTGAGTTATTTAAACCCAGTCTAATAGTACATTTTACTACTACATGTACTATCCCAATATAAATGAATTTATACTTTTGTTAATGTAAGCTAATAAGCTCCTAGGATAGCAAAAAGAAATCATTATAACCATGGGTTAAGGGTAAAGCTTCTTCAATGGTTTTAATAACATAATCAACTTTAGAAAAGAAATTTCCTTATTTATAAACCTAGAAAGGTGAAGAAGATGGAAGAGTCCAATTTTGTAAATAATTACCATCTAAAATTTCACTAATTATTATTTCTTTATTCCTATTCCTAGAAGAACTAATCCATATCACAAAGAATTTACAATATGCAACTACTTATGGTAAGACATAAATAGGTTAAGACCTAATTAACTATTTAAACCCATCTCATTAGAAATGGAAAAGAGAGTTTTATTTAAACCTATGTCATTAAAAGAAATAGATTACAACATGTCAAGTAAAAATCTTGAAAACACAAAATTAGTTGATGGAATAATCAAAAGGTTAATAACCTTTTTTCCTTTTCTCATAACATATTCTTGATATAATTTTTCAAGAATCATACATTCCTCCAAGGCTAAAAAATTTAAGAAAGGTACCTTTTCCAAATAGGTGAAAATATCTAAAGCTCCCATACCATTGGTATATATCTCATGGAATTTATATTGGACTACTCTTTCTTTTTGATTAAAGGTCATAAAAAACTATTTTCTTCTTATAGTACTTTCAGGAGAGTAAAATAACTCTCTCACCTTTTCATTTACCTCATTAACAAACTTAAGGACATAAAGATGCATATCTTCTTATTAAAAGATGAATCTAAGGAATCAGATTTAGAAGTAAATCTCTTTGAAGAAGAAGAAATTACCTCTAAAGATGATTCTAGTAATAATTGTAATGGTCAGTGCAACTATTATCAAGTATTAAGTAAAAGTAATGGCTTATTAGTCCTTACAAAAAAAGATAATCTAATATTAGATCTCATTGATAAGATTACAAATCCAAAAGAAAAAAAAAAATAGCTGGAGAAATATCTTTATCTATCTTGAAATGAAACTAGGGTTAATGAACCAAAAGAAGAATACAATATAAAAACTATTATTCAAAGACTTAGAAATAATCATTCTAGTTTAAAAACTAGAGCAATAGTAATAGAACCTTTGATTAGAGAGTTTAAAACTAAAATTAATCAATTAAAAATTGAAATAAAAGATTAAAAGAAAGAATTTTGGTTCTAGAATTTGTAAAAAACATATAGACATTCCAAATACTTCTTTAAAAGAAGAGTTAAGTATTATTTAATATGTTAAACTTTTTGATAGGGTAATGACCCATAAGTGGCATACTCAAATTACAATAATAGTCAATAAAAGAGCATATCTTTTCAACTATTACCTTAATTGATTCAAGTGTGGACATGAATTGCATAAATGAGAGAATAGTCCTTCAAAATACTTTTCAAAGACAATAGAAGTGTTAAACATTGTTGGCAAAAGCAAGTTTGTTATTAAATACAAGTTATCTCATGCGGCAATAGGCAACGAAGGAATTTGCATTAAGATTCCTTTTGTATTTGTTAAAAACCTATCTTAAGATATTATCATGGGACCTAAAATATAGTTTTAATAAAGCTATTTTAACAAAAGTGGAGGAAAATCGAACATAATGGAACATCCCAATTTACAAAAAAAGATTTCTTTAATTATGGTTATTACCTTTTTGTATGTATAAATAGGCCTCTTATAGGTTAAGGGAGGCAAAGTCTAATTTCCCTTGTTTCTCTAAAATTACTTCTCTCTCTTCATTTCTCTCCCAATTGTAAAATATAAGCTTATAAAGACATTTGGTGTTCAATGAAACCTTTGTTTTTGTAAGTATTTTAATTTTGTAATTATTTGTTTTAAGTTACTTTCTTTTATATTAGTGTGCTTAAAATAGTTTAGATATATTTGTATGGGAACCTGTGCTACCCTTATATATGTGTGATCCTACGCTACCAAGATAAAAATGGTATTAGAGCCTTGAACCTAGTGAAATGTTAATCTTCTACGTAGTTAAAAGGTTAAACTCTTCAATGTCTCATTATTTAAATCCCAAGTTGTGTTGCCTTTGTATCTATAGTGGCTGTGTATAAGTGTGTAAGGTTGTAACTTAAGATTTTGATAGTGATATGGTGAGGTATGGATAGGTTGAGGCTTGATTGATTATTTAGAGGTGACAATTCTTCTAGAAATAAGAATAAAAAATAATAATTAATGAAAATTTAGATAATAATTATTTACAAAATTGGACTCTTCCTTCTTCTTTATCTTCCTAGGCTTATAAATAAAGAAATTTTTTTTCTAAAGTTCATTATGTTATTAAAACCATTGAAGAAGCTTTACCCTTAATCCAAAGTTATAATGGTTTCTTTTTACTATCCAAGGAGCTTATTAGTTCACATCAAGAAAAGTATAATATTGGGATGGTATAGGTAGCACTAAAACCTATTACTATATTGGGTTTAAATAACTCAGCAATCACATGTAATAGAAATAAAAGGCATAATCGGTTCCCTAACTCCTTACTAGGATTAGTTAAATCCAATCTTAGTAATGGACCTATTTGGTTTTCTTGTTTTCTGAACTTTACTTTATCATTATCAAATCCTAATTTGATACATACTTTATGTTTGGATATTAAAACTAAAGGATTTGATATGATGCCTACTTTAGAAAATCTAATCCTTATTTACAAGATGCACGATAAGGTTATGAACACTATTGTCCAAGGAATTAATGAAATTCTAGTAAGATATGTAGATGAAGGGACTACTACATTACTTTTGGCTAACAAATCAAAATCTAATGTTATAGTTTCTAAAATAATTGCTTGAGATTAGGTTAAATTACTTAAGAAATGGATATTAGAGAAGGTTGTTGAACTTGTTAAATAAGTTAAAAGATAAATGGAAAAAGTAATTGAATTTAAAGATGAGGATACTGAAATTTGATTTGCTTCATTTAGGAATGTGATGTTAAAGCTCAAAAAACAAAGAGAAAAGGTTAAATCTAAATTTTCTACTTCCTTGTTACCCATCACTAAGGTGGAAGGTATTAGAAGAACAAGAGAGCAAATTAGTAAACCTCAGTATAGAGTTGATTTTTCCCCCTTTAACTTATACTTCTGTGGTTAATGAACCACTAGAAACATCCAGTCAGCCTTTTAGGCTACGTCTCTATCTCTCTCTGATATGGGATATCAGGATAAAGATAAGAGTCTCTATGTCCTTAAGGTTATTAATGAGTTAGATGAAAAGGTAAGAGAGTTATTATACTCTCTTAAGAATATTATAAAAAGAAAATAGTTTTTTATGACCTTTAATGAAGAAGAATGAGAAGTATGGTATAAATGTTATAAGATATATACTAATGGTATGAAAGCTGTATATATTTTCACCTATTTGGAAAAGGTCTACAAACTGAAGGAAAAACGTTTCCCAAATTTTTTGGCCTTAGAGGACTTTATGGTTCTTGAAAAAGCATATCAAGAATATGTTATGGGAAAAGGAAAAAGGATTATTAGTATTCACTCATTTGTATTTAACCTAAGTGTTAAGATAAAAGACCATAAGGTTATAAGTTCACTATATAAAGTAAAACCCTTTACCAATGTCATTATGGAGTAAGGAAATTTTATTACTTTTTATCTTCAATCTACAGGAAATCAGCTTAATAGAGTTAAAGAAAAAATTAAAGAAGTAGCTTAAAGAGCTTTAAGGCCTCTAGTAAAACAAAAATGTAAAAAAGGATTTTATTTAAATACATGTCATCAAATGAAATAGATTATAATATGTCAGGTAAAAATCTTAAAAACACTGAGTTAGTTGATTAAATAATCAAAAGGTTAAAAGAAACCTTGGATTAAAAGAAAAAGTTAGTTCTATGTTAGGAAAAGAGGAACATGTTATAGAAGAAAAAATTAGAGGCTAAGGATTACATGGATAAAATTCAAGAAATGTTCTTATTAGAACATAATCCATTTCAAAAATATCCATCATCGTCTTATAAGAAAAAAAGTATGGAAATAAACAAAATGACTTTTAATAAAATCCCCACAAAATTATATTACCTTATACTAACCTTGGTTAACCTCTTATTAAAGGAACAATCTAAGTATAATTACATACAATATGATGGAAGTTAGATGGAATGTTAGAAAATCAAACTCTTATTCTACTCCATTATATGATGATGTTTGTCATTAGTACAAAATTTAAAGGAGGTAATTCTGATCTCCAAATAGTAAGATTTATATCAAATGGTTTTACTAGACAATTTAAAAGCTAGTAGCATTTTTATTTATCAAAGGAAGGTAAGTTTCAAATATTTAACATTGTAAAATAAAAGTAAGGGATGTAGCAAGCTGACAATGTTAATACATTGATTTATAAAATTATTAATTGTTTTATTAGTACAACTACCTTACTAGTAGACAAAACATACAAGCAACTCATTAATTTGAAATATCCGGCTCTATCTCACTTTAGGTGGTGTAAAGATGTATTCTTTTCAAAAATTTTTTACTACAGAAGACAATGGAAATTAATCTTTTATCTATTTAAAGCTACATAGAAATATGGTAAGTTAATAATTTGAGAAAAAGTGTTGAATAACATATGAAATTCCATTATCCCATAAATAAATTATCTTCTTGATAGCATGTTAGTTGAGAACTCTATGTAATATTAATATGGTCAATTAATGCCTTAGTGTCTTTAAAACCCTAATATCTTCTATTCTTATTTACTTTCTTTATTTAGCATTTTATTATTCTATTTAGATTTTATTTATTTTTATTTAGTTTCCCAAACTTTGAAATCAAACGTCTCAATAAAGTTAAGATTAAAAAGCATATGGTACTTGTTTGTTTTCAATCCTTATGGGACGATATTCTATTTACTATCTATATTACTTGATTAACTAATGCATTTACTATTCATTATTTTTACACATCAATCATCTCATTGAGACACTTTTGAGCCTCCTTCTTTATCTTTAAGTCTTTCTATAAGAACTGTTATGCCAAAGGCACCATCTTTTACTTAACATGATGATTAATACTATCTTAGATGATCAACATGTTGCTTCTTCTCTCAAAGGTTTTCGCTGCAATCTTGTCAAATGGAAAGCATGTCTTTTTTCTTATGCTACTTGGCTTCCCAAGGATGTGCTTTGTTCCTTGGATCTTGCCTTACTTGATGCTTACTTGGTGTCAACTTTGATGGAGTTGATTAAATGAAGAGGAATGATGCAATTGATGATAAAGGCAAATATTTCAAAAAGCAATATTTTATAAGATTTAGGAATTTATAAGGATTCTCCTATTTATTGATATTTATCTTATTTCTTATTTAATTTAGTTATTTACTATTTCATCTCTTAGCTATCTCTACAAAAAGGACTTGTTGTTTTTAACATCAAACTTATTAAAAATATTGCTAATTGTAATTGAATATTGAGTTGAAAGTTTAATTTCAAGTGGATTCCCATTAGTTCTTTGTTTTTCTTGTTTTTCTTACATAACAAAGCCCTTAGGACTCAAATCACATACTTAATCATGAGCTCAAAACATAGAAAAAAGGAAAATTAGAAGAAGGCTCAAGGGAAAGGGGCAACAAGAGGAAGTCTAAGGATAAAAGCCTACAAAATCAATAATGAAACCCACTAAGTCAGTTTAGGAACTAAAAACAAGAAATAAGGATAGTAGATCAAAAGGAAAAAAAAACTAGGCTTTTATTAAGAAAAAAGAAGTAAAGGAAGAAGCCAAATAATGCAAAATAAAGATAGATTTTAGAGTCGTTGTCCACAATATTGAGGTAAAGGATTAAAGAACACAACTAAGAATCAAATCTAGCAACATAGCTTTGAAATCATTTTGAAATATCGTAGATCAATAACAAGAGTTCAGAGTTAAGGGATGAAATAGTGATTTGCAAACCCATTGTTCATGGATTTGTCACTAACCTAGGTAAAATATGAAAAATCAAGCCAAAAATCTTAAGAAAAAGAGGCCCTGTTGCTAGAAAAACCCAAAACAACCTTAAGCTACCACCATTACTAAACTAGTAGAAACTTGTTAAGGTTTGGGAAATTTGAAGAGAAAAAAAGATTAAGAAGGGAGAAAAAAATTGTTTAGAGAGAGAAAATTGGGATTTACTATTTTTTTTCTTATTTATTTCTTAATATCAGAAGTTATATATTTATAAATGTGTCAATACAAACACTTTATGACTTAGCATAATTAAAGTCTATTACTTAGACGGATGTAACTAGGCAAAAAATGAAAATTTGGCCGCCACATTCAAACTTTTGTTGATTTATGTCAACTTTTTTTTTCCTTAAAATCCACCCACTACCTTTACACCATCCATATAAATTCACCTTTTCCCAACATTTTCCACTAACTAATGCCACCAATCGCCCAATGGCATGCCATGTCATCTAAGTCATGTTATGTCATTTGCACATCATCATTAATTGATGATGTGGTAACTTTAAAAAAATTGAAAATTAAATATATAATTTTTGAAATTATATTTCTTGGTTTCTATTTACACTTTTTTAATATTTTGTTTACAAAAATTTTCAAAATGAAAACAGAAAACCAAAAATCTCAAACTCTCTCTCTTTTTATCCATTTGTCGCTAGTATCTTGTCTATCTCATCCCCACCCTCTTCCTTCTCTTTTCTTTTTTATTTTTTATTCATCCCACTCCCTTATTTATCTATTGAGCCTTAGATATTTGATCTCTAGGAGTCCATACTCTAGCACATATAACTAATAGGTATAATGGAAACAAAGTAATCAGTATGATGAAGACAACCAAAAAATAGACAGGTCAATTAAAGCAACTCCATAGCCATGTATAGATGAACAAAAATATAATGGATATTATGAAGGTCACAAATGAAGTTAGGTCGCCAAAGAGAGAGAGTGTGTGTGTTTGAGATTTTTCAGTTTATTTGTTTTTATTTTGAAAATTCTTATAAACAAAATATAAAAAAAGTGTAAACAAAAACATAAAATGATAATTTCAAAAATTATATATTCAATTTTCAATTTTTTTTTTCAAAATATTGCCACTTCATCAATTAATGGCATCATGGAAACCGACATTGCATGACTTTGATAACATGGCATAACATTGGATGACAAATGTGATGATTTAGCAAAGAATGCTGGGAATCGGCGGATTTATATGGACAGCTTGAAGGAGGTGGATGGATTTTGAAAAATAAAAGAAAAAAAAATGAAACTAGACATTAATTAACGAAAGTCTAAATGCGGTGTCTACCTTACAACCACTATCTTCTTTCTCATTCATTTTTGTTTCAACCCATGCCATTATCTATCTATTGAGCCTTAGATTTTTTATCTCCAACAATCCATATGCTAGGTTCCATACCAAAGTGCTAGGTTCCATCTTTTTTCTTAACCAATAAGACATGCGGAAAACCCCAAAAAGACGTGGCTTAGGGACCCAACGCACACAATGAATCAAAGAGTAACCAGGAAAGTTAAATCAGAGTTTAATAACACAAACCCTAGACCCAATATTCGAAGAAACACGAACCTAGGGTATTCAAGATGGATATGGATGCCACACTCCAGAAAAGGAAGGAATTGGGAGTGATAAGTCGATTTGAACGCCACAAGAAGAAGTACCTCTTGATAAGTTCTTTAGTTCTTAAAAGAACCGAGGGAGAAAAACCCTTGCTTTATATTTCACTCAAAGTTGTCTGATTTCCAAAACTTACAAGGGGTGCCTATTTATAGGCTTAGATAGCAATCCTAAAGGGGTAAAATTCCTATTTAGGAGAAATCCCTATTTTGGAGGAATTTCGAACTAATTCCAGCACATACAATGAACTCCTATTTAGGAGTGAATGTCATCACTTAGTTTGACCCATTAAGTAGTCCAATTATATTAATTAGGCCTGGGCTCTCTTTAAAACTTGAATTCGCACCATTTAAAGCCTGGTTGGCCCAAATGTCCAGAATCAGCCCATTTAGTGCTTCTTTAATCTTTCTGGCCCTAGCTCGTGTTATTGGGCCTTCTAGAATGTGCAATGGACCTCTTGCATCCATTGAATCTCTAGCTCGTGTTATTGGGCCTTCTGGAATGTGCAATGGACCTCTTGTATCAATTGAAGCTCTAGCTTGTGTTATTGGGCCTTCTTGAATGTGTGATGGACTTTTTGCATCCTTTGAAGCCTTCCACCCATCATCTCCATGGTTCTCATCATTCCCCCCCTCCTCAAAAGGATTCGCCCTCAAATCATCACCTACATCAAAAGGGGAAAGGTCAGAAACGTTAAATGTTGCACTCACATTATACTCACCAGGAAGGTCCAACTTATAAGCATTGTCATTAATTCGTGCTAGAACTTGGAAGGGACCATCTCCTCTAGGTTATAGCTTTGAACGCCTCTGAGCTGGGAATCGTTCCTTGCACATATGCACCCAAACCCAATCACCAGGTTCAAACACCACCTTCTTTCGTCCCTTGTTGACATGGGATGCGTATTGCTCAATTCGTTTTTCAATATTTTGCCGCACCTTCTCATGCAATTTTTTAATCATGTCAGCTTTGCGTTCACCATCAACGTTGGCATACTCATTGACAGGTATAGGTACCAAATCCAGAGGAGTTAATGGATTAAAACCATATACAATTTCAAATAGAGAGTAGCTAGTAGTAGAATGAACACTCCTATTATATGCAAACTCGACATGTGGTAAACAATCTTCCCATGTTTTCAAATTTGTTCGAATAATAGCACGCAAAAGAGTAGAAAGAGTTCAATTAACCACCTCAGTCTGCCCATCAGTTTGTGGATGACAAGTAGTTGAAAACAATAGCTTAGTACCTAACTTACCCCACAAAGTCTTTCAGAAGTAGCTTAAGAACTTTGTATCTCGGTCTGAAACAATGCTCCGTGGCGTGCCATGCAAACGCACTACTTCTCTAAAGAACAAGTCAGCCACATTGTTTGCATCATCAGTTTTATGGCATAGGATGAAGTGTGCCATCTTTGAAAATCTATCAACAACAACAAATACAGAATCCCTACCCCGTTTTGTTCGTGGCAATCCCAATACAAAGTCCATGGATAAATCAACCCAGGGATGGCTAGGTATGGGTAAAGGGGTATACAAGCCATGGGGTAAAACACTAGATTTAGCCTGTTTGCATGTTATGGATTTCTCACATATCCTCTCAACATCTCGTTTCATGTGTGGCCAAAAGAAGTGTTCATTTAGGACATTTAGGGTTTTCCTAACTCCGAAATGACCCATTAGACCACCCTCATGAGCTTCTCTTACAACCAACTCCCTTAAAGAACTCATAGGCATGCATAAACGATTTTCCCTAAATAAAAAACCCTTATGCCTATAAAACTTCTCAAAGGCGGACTTCTCACATGCTCCATACACGTTAGCAAAGTTCGGATCATTCACATATAAACCTTTAATATGTTCAAATCCTAATAAGTTTGCAGTAAGTGTAGAGATAAGGGCATACCTGCGAGATAATGCATCAGCTACCACATTGTCCTTACCTTGTTTATATTTGATGTTGTAGGGAAAGGTTTTAATGAATTCAATCCACTTGGCATGTCTTTTGTTCAACTTTCCTTGTCCCTTTAAGTGCTTCAATGATTCATGGTCAGTATGGATGACAAACTCCTTGGGCCAAAGGTAATGTTGCCATGTCTCCAAAGCCCGTACCAATGCATACATCTCTTTATCATAAGCTGGATAATTAAGGCTTGCTCCACTTAGCTTTTCAATGAAGTAAGCAATTGGACGCCTTTCCTGCATCAAAACAGCTCCGATGCCAATACCTGAAGCATCACACTCAATCTCAAAAGCTTTTTCAAAGTTAGGTAAAGCAAGTAGGGGTGCAGAACTTAATTTTTCCTTGATGCAATTAAAAGCCTTGTCTTGGTCACTACCCCACCTAAAACTCGTGTTCTTTTTGATAAGCTCAGTGAGTGGTGCAGCAATGGTGCTAAAGTCCCTAACAAGCGTCTATAGAAACTAGCTAGACCATGAAAGCTACGCACATCACTAATTGACTTAGGTGTAGGCCAATCACAAATTGCCTCAACTTTTTCCTTGTCAACCTCAACACCTTTAGAACTCACAACATAGCCAAGAAATGTGATCTGATTAATACAAAAGGAACATTTCTTTAAGTTAGCATACAATTTTTCAGAATGTAAAACACTTACAATAGAACGTAAATGATCAAGATGCTCTTCTAGGGTTTTACTATAGACCAACATATCATCAAAATACACAACCACAAATTTACCAATGAATGGATGCAAAACATGATTCATTAGTTGCATAAAAGTGCTTGGTGCATTAGTGAGACCAAATGGCATAACAAGTCATTCATACAAACCGTACTTAGTTTTGAAAGCTGTTTTCCACTCATCTCCCTCTCTCATCCTAATCTGATGATATTCACTTTTCAAATCAATCTTAGAAAAGACACAAGAACCATGCAATCCATCCAACATATCATCTAATCTAGGTATGGGGTGACGATACTTTACAATGATTTTGTTGATTGCTCGACAATCAACACACATCCTCCAAGTCCCATCTTTCTTGGGTACAAGTAGGACAGGAACAGCACATGGACTCATGCTTTCCCTCACATATCCTTTGGAAATAAGCTCCTCAACCTGCCTTTGAAGCTCCTTTGTTTCCTCAGGATTACTCTTATATGCTGGCCAGTTAGGGATGGATGCACCTGGGATAAAATCAATTTGATGCTCAATTCCTCTTTTAGGTGGCAATCCACTTGGAATATCGTCAGGGAATACATCTTCAAATTCCTGCAATAGAGCAACAACAACACTAGGCAAAGATGGGTCAAACTTGTTAGTGTTAAAATAAGCCTCCTTGTACAGAAGTACGATCATAGGTTGTTTAGCATAGAATGCTCTTTTGACATCACTCCCTTTTGCATAGAAACTTTCTCTTTTCTTCTCTTTCTCTTGTGTCATCACGTTTTCTCCTCTCTTTTCTCTTTTATCAATCTTTCTTTTCTGTTCACCCTCATTTTTAATCCTTAATTGATCCTCATAAGCTTGTTGAGGCGATAATGGTACAAGAGTGACAGGTTTTTCATTCATTACAAAGGAATATCGATTCTTGAAGCCATCATGCATAACTTGCCTATCAAATTTCCATGGTCTTCCTAACAGAATATGGCCCACATGCATAGGTACAACATCACATAAAATTTCATCACAGTACCTTCCGATAGAAAATGATATGAGCACTTGCTTATTTACCTTGACTTCACCACTCTCATTCAACCATTACAGCTTATATGGCCTAGGATGCTTCATAGTAGGTAAATCCAACTTCTCAACCATAGTTGTGCTAGCAACATTAGTGCAACTCCCACCATCAATAATCATACTACATACCTTATGTTTGATGAGACACCTCGTCTAAAAGATGTTATCTCGTTGCACCTCATTTTCTTCCTTTACTTGCACATTCAATGCTCGCCTTGTAACAAGAGCTACTCCATTAACTGGATACTCCTCTCCATCACTTTCACCCTTTAATGATGGCATAGAATCATCATCTGATTCACTTTCAGTTTCAACTTCACCATTACTTCTCAAGATCATTGCACGCTTATTTGGACATTGAGATGCAATGTGACCCTTGCCCAAACACTTCAAACATTTAACATCTCTATTTCTACTTGGTTGGGGGTCAGAATTACCTACCTCCTTGCTAGAACCCACATTCTTGTACTTAGATAGCTCAGCTTTGGACTTGTAGTTGGTCATCTCGTCCCTTTTATTCCAATTTGGCTTCCAAGATGAGGTAGATCCTGAGTTCTGCCCAAACCGTGTGGAACCCTTTCGTTTGAGTTGCCTTTCAACTTTCATGGCCATGTGTACCATGTCTTCTAATTCCACATAGTGTTGCAATTCAACCACGTTTGCTATGTCCCTATTTAGCCCTTGCAGAAGTCGAGCCATTGTTGCTTCTCTATCTTCTTCTACATTTGCCCGAATCATGGTAATCTCCATCTCCTTGTGGTAATCCTCCACATTTTTGGTGCCCTGAGTGAGCCCTTGCAGCCTTTGGTACAGCTCCCTGTAATAGTGATTAGGGACAAACCTCCTCCTCATGATAGCCTTCATCTCCTCCCATGTATCAATAGGCCGCTCACGATTCCTTCTCCTGGTCAAAACAAGTTGATCCCACCAAATAATAGCATAATCAGTGAATTCAACTGCAGCAAGCTTTACCTTTTTCTCCTCAGAATAGTTGTGGCAATCAAAAACCAATTCAACCTTCTTCTCCCATTCTAGGTATGCATCAGGATCATTCTTACCTTGGAATGGAGGAAGTGTCATTTTAATACTGCCCAAATTATGGTCATAGGTGCCTTGCCTCCCAAATTCTCTTTGATCCCTTCTATTGTTAGCAGTTTGGACCACAGTAGTTTGATCATCAATTTCATCATCTTCTACATCATCTTCATGGTCATAGGCACGTCTCAACTGCCTTCTTGCTTTAGGAGCCTCATACTCCCCATGCCTCCTTTGCAACTCTGCTATAGTATTAGATTGCTCCTCCATCCTCTCCCTCATATCATCAAATCTGGTATTCATACGCTCAAATTGTTGTTGCATAGCTTTGATCATGAAGGACACATCACCAGCTCCCTCCTGAGCTACACCTTTGTCTTTGGATGTCATAGTATTACTTCTACACAAAATAATAAGATACCTCACAGAGCACTCCCTCACGTGTTTCACTCAAAAGAAGGTGTCACACTCTCTCGTGTTTACACTCTTTATGGCTTTTTCTTTATATGAACTTTCACTCTTGCCTTTTACCACTTGGATTTCTCCTTTCAGCTCTATAAAGAACTAAAGAAGGTAAATCAAGAGTATTGATTTTGAACAGAATAAGATAAATGGTGTAGAATTGAACAAATTGGACAACAAGGAATGAAAAAATGAAAAAGGATATCAAGGCAAACGATTTTAATGAACTAAACTCACAAAAAGAATCAGGATAAGGGAAGTTAAATTTAGAGGACAAATTTGGATAACAAGATAGGAAAATGGATGGCAGAATTGGAGTTGAGCAAGAAAACTTTCTTATTATTGTGGCCAATATGACCAAACTGTTAACTTTATTAATAACTTGAAATTGATGTTTCCCTTCTTTTCTTCTTTTTCTTGTTCTTTTTCTTTCTTTTTTTTTTTTTCGTTGATCCTTCTTTTTTTTTTCTTTTTTTTCCTTTTTTCTTTTTCTCAACACAAAACAATAGTAGAACACTTAGATATAGCAATTGGAATTGAAATTAGCACATTGAGAAGGATTGCAAGTAAACAGATTTGTGCATTTGAATTGTAATGCACATAATAGACAAATTGAATCAAAATAAATAAATCACAAGGTAGAAAATTGAAGAATGAATGGATTCAACCTGATTTAGAACCAGGCTCTGATACCAACTGATGCGGAAAACCCCAAAAAGACGTGGCTTAGGGACCCAACGCACACAATGAATCAAAGAGTAACCAGGAAAGCTAAATCATAGTTTAATAACACAAACCCTAGACCCAATATTTGAAGGAACACGAACCTAGGGTATGCAAGATGGATATGGACGCCACACTCCAGAAAAGGAAGGAATTGGGAGTGATATTGAACGCCACAAGAAGAAGTACCTCTTGATAAGTTCTTTAGTTCTTAAAAGAACCGAGGGAGAAAAACCCTTGCTTTCTATTTCACTCAAAGTTGTCTGATTTCCAAAGCTTACAAGGGGTGCCTATTTATAGGCTTAGATAGCAATCCTAAAGGGGTAAAATTCCTATTTAGGAGAAATCCCTATTTTGGAGGAATTTCGGACTAATTCCAGCACATACAATGAACTCCTATTTAGGAGTGAATGCTATCACTTAGTTTGACCCATTAAGTAGTCCAATTATATTAATTAAGTCTGGGCTCTCTTTAAAACTTGAATTCGCACCATTTGAAGCCTGGTTGGCCCGAATGTCCAGAATCAGCCTATTTAGTGCTTCTTTAATCTTTCTGGCCCTAGCTCGTGTTATTGGGCCTTCTAGAATGTGCAATGGACCTCTTGCATCCATTGAATCTCTAGCTCGTGTTATTGGGCCTTCTGGAATGTGCAATGGACCTCTTGTATCAATTAAAGCTCTAGCTTGTGTTATTGGGCCTTCTTGAATGTGTGATGGACTTTTTGCATCCTTTGAAGCCTTCCACCCATCATCTCCATGGTTCTCATCAACAAGAGAAGCAAATGGAGTTGAATCGGGCTATATAATTGAAGAACTCAGCATCTCTTGCACCAAATGCTCAATTTTGTTCTTCTGATGGAGAGGGTACCTACAAATCCTCAAATTCACAAGTTGAGCCTTAAGTTTCAAAGGACTATTGTGATGTTTGCATGCATCTCCTGATAGGGAGTGGAATTGGCAGCTCCTGGATGGAACAATTCTAATGTATGTCACATGCATCATCATGGAAGGAGATAAAACATTATAATAAAACATATGTCAAACATGTTTTTGTTGTTTAACTAAAAGAAAGAAAAAAAAATTGCAATGTTAAATCAGAATTTATTGAATAGGTCAACTCTAGAAAGATAATTAAAAAAACCAAAAAAAAAAAAAGGTTCTACTATAAGAGAAGAATTAAATTAGTGATACAACAAAAGTATTCAATTGTACATTTTGCATAACAAATTTCAAATTGTTTTCTCTAATCAAGTTAAGGATGAGATATTTCATATGACTATGATATGGGTGTCAATTATAAATAAATAATTTTGTACCTATCAAGTTATATCGAGTAATTGTGATATTTTAAATTGTTAAAATTTATATATTGTAATATTATTATCCTAACATACATGTGCCTTTCAAATGTTTGTCCAAAGCAATGCGTACATGGACACAAAAAGTTTGTATACATTATACACAAATGTTAAATTAATGCTCACATATCAAAATTGGACTCCAATAATGCTTTTACTTTTTTCACATTTTAAATAGTATACTTTAGCGGGAAAAAAAGCTTTAGAATTGGTTTCTAAGTTTGTGGGATATACAAATATAATACTTACGACAATATTATTTCCCATATTGATATTTTTAATACTTCACTATAGTCCTTAAATATAGAAGTTTAAGATTTTAACTACTAAAGTGTCTCTTGAGGGACCCAAAAAAACCCTAGCAAAAAGAAAATTAGGATTGTTAACCCTTGAAATAAAAGAGAAAAAAAATACAATCTTGATGAATGATTGACACAACCATTAGGTTTTCTCTTTTTTGACAAAATTCCACCACCTTCAATCAAGTAAAACCTTGCTTATGTACTATTTTTTAAAGAACTCTATTAGTTAGATTGTAGTACAAATAAGAAAAAACCAAGAAGTGATAAGGACTAGTGTCATTCTATTATGTTTGATAGCCTTGATGCAATTTTAGAAGGATTTAGGGGCTCTTTTTAAGATAGGGATTAAGGTTAATCTTTGACCTAAACAATTCGTGCTAAGGATGCTCTCCCAAAAACAGTTGGCCAGGAAGATATTAATGTGACTTTTGTGGACAAATGTCTGCACATTCATTTGTCGAAGGACAAAATGAATGTCATTAGAGAACAAAGGTAGAACATCCTTATTATAAAGCTTTGGAGTTGATTAATCGGTTTTAACTATTTAAGCAATCAACTAAAAGTTCTTTGGAAACCTAAGGGCAAGTTATGAACTATTAATTTGGGGAATGTGTATGTCAATATCAAGTTCACTTGCTCAAAGGATTATTGTATTGCATTATATGGTAGCCCCTAGGTTTTCATGGGTCATTGCTTGGTGGTTTGTGAATGGACTCCAAATTCTTGTTCTTTAAAAGCAACAATTAATTTTATTATAGTATGGATGAGATTCTCTAAGATGTTTGTTGAGTATTATAATAATGAAGTTCTTAATGGGATTGATGGTACGACTGGTAGAACAATGAAGTTAGATGCCTTAGTGCTTGTTGCTTAAAGGGGTAAATTTGCCTATCCTTGTGTTCAAATTGATATTAGTAAACCTTTCCTCTTTAAGCTTTGGATGGATAGGATTATGCTTATGGTTGAATATTAGGGTCTCCCTTAAGTCTATTTTAAGTGTGGGCAAATTGGTCATATTAAGGATAAAATTTTTAGCATTGCCAACTATCTTTAGAATGGTAAGGCTGGTCATGGTAATTAGCCTCTGGAGGGTCCCTCTATGTATGTTCTAGATTGTCAAATGGAAAGGTTTTGTCTATAAGAATGTTGATATACAATAAATAGAAGTTATCTTTAAAGCTTACTCTATTTAGGTCTCTATAGTCTATGCACAAAGATGCTTTGCCATCGATCTTAGTTATAGGCACAATGTTGGTTATCCATTCTAAGTAATTTGCAACTTAGAGAAAGCTTGTGCTTAATTGCATTTTGACTTCTTTTCCTTAATTGTTAATAGGACATCATAATTCATCCTTCTAAACTTTTATTGTACAAGCTTGCATTATAGTCTTAATAGTAACTTGTGATCCACTATACCAGTGTTCAGAGTTGACATATCTTAGTATGACTAGGCTAATATATATAGATATTATTCAAGAAACTAAACCCATGCTTTACTTACTCTTTAGAGGAAGTCTTTTGCTAATTTTGACTTCTTACAAATTTTTTACAGTGCTTAAATTAATTAGCACAACTAGCTTTTTTTTTTTTCTTTATGGACTATCTCTCTCCTTTCTTGACTAGGCATTGACAAATGTCACATGCTTGTACATGGTCTCTAATTGCCTATTTCAACTTAGGATAATTAAAAATGCTTATTCAATCTTTGACAAGTGGTCTTGATGCTAAAATGTCTTCCTAGAGCTAAATTATAGAATTGCAATATTTCAAACCATAGACTACCAATGGACCTCAGGTATATCCTTCCCTTATATTTAGGTACTCAACATATAGAGTATATAGTCAGTGTTAGACTAGGGTGTACAAACAAGCTCAATTATGAGTTCTTAAGCAACACTATCTTGTTCATAACTCAAACTTTTGTGTACCATTAAGGAACCATAATAGTGAGAGCATGGCAAGCACTATCAATCTAATCAACAAGTTTTTCATAAATTAGCTCCTTTCTTATATACAAAGCATCTACAACTTTGTTTTCACTTTCCTTTTTATAATGAATAATGTAATCCACCTAGTAACTTGATAACTCCTTTGATCTAAATGTAAGTATAAAGTTGCTACTACAACAAATATTTAAAGCTTTTAGTGTTAGTTTTTATGTCAAAAGAATTATCCTCTAGATAATGTGTACCTTTGCTTATAGCCATCAAAATGGCTAACAACTCCTTCTCAAAGATAAAAAGACACTGATTCCTATTGTGAAGTTATTTATTAAAATAGGCTATAGGTTTGTCCTCTTGTATAAGTATGGCTCCTATGCCCTTCGCATTGGCATCTATCTCTAGCATAAAAGACTTAGGGAAATTTGGCAATATCAATATTGGTGTAGAAGTCATGGTTATCTTGAATAGTTGAAATGCCTAATTAGTCTTTATGGCCTAAAAAAATTGTCTATTTTTAATAAATCTATCAATGGTTTACTTAACTATTAACCCTTAAATGAATTTTCTATAATGCCTTATTAATGCCAACAAGCCTCTTCTTTACTCCTTCACTAAAGTGGGAGTAGGTCAATCAACCATAACCGCAATGTTTCCATGATCAATCATAACCCCTTTCTAAAATATAACATGGCCAAGATTCTTGACTTAATGTTGACCAAAGGAGTACTTTGACCTTTTTGCATAAAGTTGTTGCTTTCTTAACAAATCTAGGGTCAACATAAGATGCTAAACATGACTCTTTAAATCAAGGCTACAAATCAATAGATCATTGAAGAAATCAATATTAAGTTCATCAAATACTTTTAAAGCATATGATTCATGAGTGCTTGAAAAGTAGTTGGGTATTTGTAAGCCAAAAATGCATTACTCTGAATTCATAATGGCTGTGATATCTCTTGAGAACTGTCTTATAAATATCTTCTTCCTTAATCCTTATTGGGTGGTATCCAACTCTACAATCTAAATTGGAGAAAATGATATCACTATTCAATTTATCAAAAAGATCATTAATGATAAGATCAGGAAATTTTTCTTTAATAGTCAAGGAGTCAAATTGCTTATAATCCACACAAAAGCATTAGGTTCCATCTTTTTCTTAACCAATAAGATGATAGAAGCAAATGGAGTTGAAATGGGCTATATAATTGATGAATTCAGCATCTCTTACACCAAACTCTCACTTTCATTCTTCTAATGGAGAGGATACCTATGAGGCCTTAAATGCATTAGTTGAGCCCTAGGCTTCAAAATAATATTGTTATCATAAGATCTTTTGTGTGGCAACTCCTTAGGTTGTTTAAAAACATCTTGGTATTGATCCAAAATAGCCTACAATTACCTTGGCAAAGTTATGGGTTCATTAAAAGCTACTATGGTTAGGTTATGAGCTTAAGCTCCACTCTCTTTTTCTTAAGAAAATTCTATAATTTACTCTTTATCACTAATTTAAAAGAAGTAGCTAGAGTGAAGCCATAAAATTCCACTAGCATCCCTTCCTTTATAAATGCTAATTTTAACTTAGAAAAATCAAGTGTTATTGGCCCTTATTTCTTGATCTAATCAACTCCTAACACTATATCATAAATTTCCAATGGTCTGAATCTCAAATTAGTAGTAAAAGTATGTTTATGCATCCTTTATTCATGTTGACAACACTTCTCTATAGTCTTTATATTTTACCCATTAGCCACACTTACTAATATGGCCTAGTTTTCTTCATTAGCCATACATACTAATATCATCCACATTAGCATCTAAGAACCTATAAGTGGCTCTTGTGTCTACCAAAATTATCAAACTCTTCTTACTTACATGTCCCCTTATATACAATGTCTTTTTTCTTGTACCTTTACTAATGGCATTAACCTCAAAAATGAATTTATATCCATTCTGCAAAAATTCAAACAAAATTCCAACTGCCAAAGAATTTAAAATTCTTCTATTTTTAAAATCAATTTTCAAGAATTTTAAAATCAATTCAAAATTTTAAAACCTTAATAGTAAAAACCAATTGACTAAGGAAAGTTTAATCGAGTGAGTCAACAGTTCAATTGGAATTTTGCTTTAATCCTTTTTTTCCAAAATTTCTTTTACAAATTCAATATTTCCAAAAAAAAAACAAAAATGATTTTCATAAATTTCCAAAAAATCTAAAATCCCAAAATTTCAAAACTTTTTAAAAATTCCTTGGAGCAAGAGACTCTATTAAAATTTTCCTAATCCTTTTTCAACACCTTGGAGGTAAGGATTTTCATTAAGAAGCATACTAACAATTTTGAAAGATTTCTAGGTGCAAACAACACTATAAAATACATCTAATCTTTTTTTGATTCCATAATTAAAATCATCTCAAATCTGACTTGGACTTAGTCCTAAAGTAAGGACCCTTGTAAAAGCATCTCATAACTCTAACACAATTCTTAGTTGGAGCATAAGACCTTTGGAAAAGTGTTTGTTAATTTTCTAAATCCCTATATCAAAAAACAATTGAAAAAAACCCAGGTGGGTAAGTAAATAATTAGAACTATCAATGTAAAATATAATTCACATAATTTAACTCCAATAATTGCTCCCAATTAATTCATTTTCATTAGAAGGAAATTAGATCTAGAAGTCCCTTCATAAAAACTTTTCCTTAACATAGAGGTTGGAAAGCATTAGATAAAATTTTATCTAAATTTTGTACCCTCATAAAGATTGGATAGTATAAGTCAAATTCTCATTTTTGTCACATTGAAAGTACGTAAACCCTAGTGTATGCCCATGGTAGAAATCCTTAAAAACTATATGACATCAAGAGAGATAAGTAAATAAAATATTAGCATGAAGTTAATGTTAAAGATGAGTAGAGTCAATGTTAAAGTCATAGTACCATTGCTCACAAGAGGCATATAGGTTGTTTCTAACCTTTGCTAGGCATAACCTAACTCTTAAACCCAAACAATCGTAGTAATGCAGAATAAGTCTTGTTAATTTAGATAACAGGGCAGTTCTTTGAATCAATGGTTAAGAAGTTCTAACCATAACCTAAATGGTTAATTGTGACTCTAGTATTGTAGGATTGATTCAAGATAGTGAAATCTCGCATTAATTCAAGCATTACACAGGTTAAACAAGTAATGAGGCCGAATTAAGTGGAGCACCTCATAAGCAAAGTTTGACACAATCATCGATAATCCATCATGGTGACGTTACAACAATTACTTGTGGCTTTTCACACACCGTTCAACTACAAGGCCTCAGAGAACATTTTACCATGTCAGATCTTACCCTTTCTACCCAAGGGCTAGACATAACAATAATTATAAACATTTACGTCTACTTTCTAAAAGTTATTTCTAATAAAAAGTAGTTATACTTACTTTTGAATGATGAAGTCAATTGAGAAAATATTAGAGCACAAAAATCTCCATTAGCAAAATCAAAATATAAGGGCTCAAGTGAGGGAAAGATCATTTTTGGGTTTATACTATATCTATTACTTTCACTAACCATTATTAGTCAAAGTATGTTTTTCAATACTTTAAAATATGACATATGAATCATTACTAAATACAAATTAGAATATGTTAAATGTAAGTTCTCCAAATATCTTTATCATTAACATGTGTTCTATTATAAAAAAGATAAATGATCTTATTATTGTATAAATCAAATGCATACAATCATTAACTAATGCAACCACAATATCTAGTATACAAAAAAGTGCCAACTTCTTAATAGCTAGTATATATATATGAAAAAGAACTCTACTTGAAAGATTTGGTTTATCAATTTACAAAGTGATGTGAAATGTATCATAACTATGTAGTTGTACAAAAGAAGAAGCTTGTAGATAGTTTTGATTTTTTATTACTAAAACTATTTGATGTTAGAAAAAGGAATAAAAGTTTATTTGGTTGTATTCGGTTTAAGAACATGTCAACATATATAGGTCATAATAAATATGATACACCATAATGAAACTATTTTCTTCTAAAAAAAATCTTCTTTAATTTAATTTAAATTTAATCACCATTAAATTTAATAATAATAATTTTCTTTTTGGCAACAATCAACACTAATTGATATTAAAAAAAAGTACATAGTAAAAATATAAACACAAAGAGTGTATATATCTATATCTATATCTATATATATATATATATATATATATATATTAATTAGTCAAATCAATCAAATTCCTTTTAAATATCATTTTTAGTAGTGATATATATATCCAACACTACATTCATTAGACACCTATTTCTTATATATATATATATGTCATAAGAAAAGCATTCCTTGTGTCACCATAATATTCCTTTGATAATCATGTTGGCTTTCTAAGTTGTGATATTTATTTTGGATGACTGTAACTCTATATCTTCTTTTTTTTTTTTTCTTCGCTCTATCTTTATCATTTTGGTTTCCAATATGTTTTATTTCATTTCTTTGCCTTTTTCCCTTTTGTTTGTGGGTACAAAGGTAAAAAGTCAAGGCCAGGGATATACAATTAAAGTATATTGTGTTTTGCAACAAAGTAATAAATAGTCTCTAATAACAATCTTTATTTTGCGATCGAAATAGTGGATGTTCTTGTATTGAAAAAGTAAAATGCAGGTTGGCAGTTGACAGATATGGGGATAGAAGGTAAAGCAAGGGATATTAGAATTTCATGCAACGTAATAAAAGGATTCTTGGGGTTTGATCCCCACGGGTCATGGATGCTGAAATCTAATTATAAACATGAACATAAACAATAATGAGAATAAGAAAACTACCAAGATGAAATAGTACATAGATAGAGATATTTGTGTCAGTCGGCAAATTCCTGCCAACGTCTACAAAGGGAGAAACATCTATTATCCCGTGATAAATTACATCCGGAAAGCTTGTGTTTAATACCCAAACCTAGATCCCATTTACACCCATCTCTTCTTTCTTTTTCTCGACATCTCTCTCTCTCTCTCTCTCTCTCTCTCTCTCTCTCTCTCTCTCTCTCTCTCTCTCGCTCTACAACTTCTTTACACAAAACTATCACTTTATGTAGAGAGACAAATATATGGCAGTAACAATGATCAGTATGCGCATCCATACAACAGTGATGGCTAGGCATGTTCTCTAAGGCAACAATAATGTCATACATTTATCTTTCACACATTTCAACATTATCTTACCCCGCCCATTTTGGCACATGTATTACCCACATACTGCAACACATTATCTACCACACACTCTAACATAATTCTCAATATTATTTAGATAGAGTATTCTCCCTCTCCTTACAATGTTATTACAAAATTACGACGTTAACCTCCACATACCAGCTACGCATCCTAAATAGTCATGTTTTGTTTAAAATATTCAGCTAATAACATGTGTAGTTGCAGCAAACTAATCCCATCATTAGCTTCCAAGATGGACTTCAATACATCATTCCCCACAGCAGAAATTTCCCTCAAACCATTGTCAGTCCTTGAAAGTACCATGTGCACCATGCTTTAAACTATCCTTCGAGATCCTAGGAATAAATGCCTTCCTAACCAAATCATAACAATTGATACTTTTATCCTTACAAGACTTCATTGCCTTGTGTGATTTGCATAGCTTTACCTATCTTTTGTGGAAACTACATTGCTAAATGATGTTAGATTTTTCTTTTTACACTACTTTAGGATACATCATGCCACATAAATTGTATTGCTAACCCGTAAGACTATGAAGACATTTCAACCTACACTCAATAAGAGAATTTTTATCATCATCATTTTACCCCAAAGACAATCTCCCTACCTAAATCTTTCCGACCTCATATCTACATCTGCTAACTTCAGATCTCTGGTCAGTTTTTCGTTTTTCACACTTACCTTCATCTTAAGGCATATCTTTTCCATCTAATACATGAATGCACCCCTTGTTAAATAGGCTTTCATATTACTTGTTGAGGTTTTTAAGTCCACACACTCCAATTCTAAGCACATACGTACACAACAATGGAAATAAAAAATAAATAACCAAGATGAAATAGTACGTACACAAAGTGATTTACATGGTTTGACAAATTTCTGCTTACATCCATGAAGAGAGAAACATCTAGTATACTAGAAGCCTAATGTATAATACTCAAACCCAAATCCCATGTACACTCATCTCATAGCCTAATAGATTAAGACACCATCATAAAATCTTAGTGCACCCAAGCCTTCTACTTCACCTCTCTCTTTCTTTAAGGCTTTATATAGAGCGGTAAATACATGGTAGTTATAATTATTGGTATGTATACCCATACAACAATAATGGTTATGCGCATTCTCTTAGGAGTAATAACATTAGATATTCACACCCCATATCCATTTCAATGCATTTATTATCCACATACTCCAACACAATATCTATTATACATTTAAACACAATAATAAATATAATTTGGATACATGGTAAGGATTGCATTCCACTCGATAGCTTCTAGGTGTCACTTTAACCTATGTATATGCCATCCTCCCCATCAATTTTTAGGTATTGGCTACTTGCGATTGTAGGAGAAAATGTCCCTAAAAAATGTAGGCATATAGCACATACTCACTTCATTCCAAGTCATATATATGTAAAAATTATGAGCTTTATGTCACAGAATTGGACCTCATTCGTGCTAACCCCCACAACACTTCGTCGATTTTGCAAGAGAAGATGAACTAAGTAAGTTTTAGAGAGTTGAGAGAGTGAGCATAAAGAATTGAGAGACAAGTAAGAGAGTTGGAAGAATTAGAAGAGTAGAGAGCACAAAAGAGCTTTGAAAGTGAGAGCTTTACTGAGTAAGCTTGGAAGGTTTAAGCGTTTAAGCATGTTGTACAAAGGAGATGAGTGACTTATTTATACTTACTCAAAAGAATGTCCTAGAATAATGTATCATAGATATTTACAAAGAATCTTCTAGATATACATTTAAGACAGTCCCTTCTAAACCTCCTTAGTGCTCTTTGCAGGAAGTCTCTAGAGATAGGCACTTCTACATAATTCTAGATCCTTCCATAGCCTTATATTAGGTAGTAAAGGGGGTTGGGCAATGCTGGCAGCTCGCAAAGACTCAATCTAGCCCAATTTTTGTCTTCCAGCATATTCGAGGGGTTGGGCAAAGAGTGTCCATGTGACACCCTCCCCCACTTAATCCTACAACATTCTCGTGGCATTCTTAGCCAACTAACCTCTTGGTCAAGCAAATATTTCCATTTCACCAAGTACTTAGTGTAGTTAGGAACTCCCTTTCTCTGGATCACTCCATCAAGAAGGATATACTCCACCTTCTTATTAAATGTAGTGACCACAACAGTTAATGCGTGTTTGGACTCACTTTGACTTAGATCTTCATTGTCTTCCTGAAAAGGTTTTAGAAGATTTACATAGAAAATGTTATGGTTCTTTAGCTTTAGTGGGAGTTAGACTTGATAGGCAACCTTACATACATGCTTGATGACAAGAAATAACCCTTCATATCTCTATACCAAACCCTTGTGTACCTTGCACAAGAACTTGAATTGGTTAGGTAGCAACTTTAATATCACCATGTCTCCCTCCATGTACTCTTTTAGGCGTTACTTGATGTCAACCCATCTTTTCATCCTCTTGGCCGTTTTATCAAGACAGGCCCTTATTATGTCCACCTTCTTATGTCATTCCCTTGTGAACTTGTAGGCAGATGGGTTATTCCCCATGTAGGAAGAGATAATAGCACTTAGTGTTAGTAGTTGTTATCCCATGACAATCTTGAAAGGGCTCTTGTTTGTTACCTCACTCCATTAGAGGTTATATGAGAATTAAGCCATGTCGAGTAACTTCACCTAATCTCGTTATTAGGCATTAACATAGTACCTTAAGTATTGTTGCAACAAGGCATTAACTTGCCCAATTTCACCATCACTTTAAGGATGGAAGCTTGTTGAGAAGTTTAGATCAGTCTCCAACCGCTTGAATAACTCACGCCAAAATTTGCCTATGAAGCAGGGATCTCTATCGCTGATTATTCTTTTAGGTGCACCCCATAACTTTATCACGTTCTTGAAGAATATGTCAGTAGCTTCATCAACTTTACAATCAGTAGAGGTTGGAATAAAGGTTCCATATTTGTTGAACCAATCAACAATGACCATGATGCTCCCAAATCTGTCAGAATTAGGTATAGCCACAATGAAGTCCATCGAGATACTTTCCTATGGTCTCTCAGCAATAGGTACTAGCTCAAGTAGACCAACTTGGTGTTGTTGTTCTACCTTGTCTTGCTAGCAAACTAGGCAAGTTCTCATATACACCTCAACATCAATATGCATTTGTAGCCAATAATATTGTTGTTGGATAAGAATAAGGTGCATGTCATACCTGGGTGACCAACCCATAAGTAATTGTGGCATTCCTTGAGGATCTCTTTTTGCAAGTTTCCCCACTTTGGCACAAAGACTCGATTGCCAATGGTTGTTAGGACTCCCTCGTCTAACTAGAGTCGACGAGTCTTCCCCTCACTAGCCAACTTTAGCAAGTTCTTAGCCAGAGTGTTCTATGTCATGCCTTCCTTAATCCATTCAAGGAAGTTGCTTTTAGGCGTATTAATGGGCATGGCAACTAGTTCCACCTTTTGACTTAGTGCATCTACAACAACATTGGCTTGGCCTAGCTTGTACTATAACGTATAGTTGAACTCGGCCAGGAAGTCTTCCCAATAAGCTTGCTTAGGGTTGAGCTTTTTCTGCATTTGAAAGTAGCTCGTTGCAATGTTTCTAAGTGCATAAGCAATGAATTATGACAGTCATCTCCTTATCTTGAATGGTATACTACCTTTCCATGTTATTTAGCTTACAGCTTTCATAGGTAATGGGGTGGTTATCTTGCATCAAGACTCCCCTAATGGTGAAGTCAAATGCATCAATGTGAACTTCGAAAGGCTTTCTATAGTCCGATAGTACCATGATGAGTTCCTTAGAGATTGCTTGCTTCAATCTCTCAAAGGAAGCTTGGCATTCTCTCGACCAATGCCAAGTGTTATTCTTCTTCAATAGGTCAGTTAAGGGTGCCACTATGGTAGAATATCCTTGAATAAACCAATGGTAGTAGTTCACTAGCCACAGGAAGGATCATAATTCTGGAATCTTGGTTAGTGGCTCCCACTCATGGATAACTTGCACCTTCATTGGATCCATCATTAGCCTATCATCCTTGATCTTATGGCCAAGGAAGTCTACCTCTTGCTTGGCAAATGAGCACTTCTTTTTCTTGATGTATAACTCATTTTCTTGGAAGACTTGCTGAAGGTGCTTTACGTGCTCCTCGAGGGTGTTATTGTATACCACAATGTCATCCAAGTAAACCATTACAAATTTGTCTAGGAAGGGATGCAGTACCTTGTTCATGAGGGTGCAAAAGGTAGTTGGCAAATTGGTGACACCAATGGGTATGACTAGGAACTCAAATGCTCTGTAACACATCACATAAGTCATCTTTGGTTCATCACCTTGGGCAACGTAAACTTGGTAGTAACTCGATCGTAAACCTAACTTAATGAAGTACCTCGCCTTCCCGAGTTGTTCAAAAACATTAGCTAATAAGGGTATTAGGTACTTGTTTTTTACAGCGACTTTGTTCAAGGCTCAATAGTCAATACACATTCGTAATGATCCATCCTTCTTCTTCTGGAAGAGGACTGGGACACCAAAAGGGGCTTTTGATGGTCAAATGTAGCCTAAATTGATTAAATCTTGGAGTTGCTTCCTCAGTTTAGCAAGCTTCAGAGGTGTCGTGTGATAAAAGGCCATGACAAAAGGTTTAGCACCGAGTTTCAGCTCGATATGATGATCCATATCTTGTCTAGGATAGCCTAGACAAATTGCGACAATATAGGAGTAGGTATTGCTACATCTCCCCTATCACTGAGTTCCCGTATGGTAGCAACATATCTTTCATCTAACTTGAGAACCCATTTGAATTGCAAGGCAGAAATCATTGATGGTTTCAACTTTTCCATGTTCTTTAAAAGAATCACTTGGATATTACAAGCATTAAGGATCATAAGAGAACTCGAGGCAGGAACGAGAAAAGTTAAAACTTTGCAGAAAAATGCAAGACCTAGCACCACTTTAAAATCGTTCATAGGAACAACGATAAAGTCTAGCTTACCAATCCAATCTTTGATTCATACAACTACTCCTTGTGTTATGCCTTAGACAGGTTTTGCCTCCGAATTGACAGCCTTGATGGTGTCATCTCCCTTTGCAAGTTTAAGACCTAAACTTTTGGCCTCTTGTATGTCCATGAAGTTGTTTGTTCTTCTCATGTCTA
This sequence comes from Bruguiera gymnorhiza, assembly GCA_020883675.1. Classification (NCBI taxonomy): domain Eukaryota; kingdom Viridiplantae; phylum Streptophyta; class Magnoliopsida; order Malpighiales; family Rhizophoraceae; genus Bruguiera; species Bruguiera gymnorhiza. The sequence goes on along the minus strand of JAIRCJ010000071.1, from coordinate 114,526 downwards.
GCATCACATAGGTGACTTTGCCTTCAATGGCGACATCCATGTACAACAATCCCTTCTCCTTAGGGACTAATGGAGAGAAAAGTTTGGAAAGGTTACCTAATGGTTCGATAGCTCCCATGTCAGCCTAGGGCTCATCCTTGAGTTTTTTTTTGTTAAGTTATGCTATTATGACATTCATTGCCCTAGGGTTGGGGCAATCTTATACCTAATGCGATTTATCATAAATGAAGTAAAGTTTTGGGGGATTACCTACATTACATTTACCTAAGGAATTCTGGTCATACTTGGGATTGTCACTTAAGGATTTCTAATGTCCACCCTCCTTGTGGCCTACATCTTACTTCTGCCTATTTTTCTCTTCCCCACTCTCATTGGAGTTGGACTTTTTATTCTTAAAGTAGGAAAAGTAGTTAATAAGTGTCTCAGCAGCAGTAATGGTAGCATCTAGAGTCTATACATTGCGCTTGTTTAGCTCTACTCTCACTTAATCCTTCAAGCCATCCTTGAAATGGAAGAGAAGTTCTCTGTCAAACATATCAATTTCGAGTATAAGGGTAGTAAATTTTTCAATGTAGTTAAAAATACTACTTGTTTGACTTAGGCGACATAACTTTCCTGTAATTTCACTATTTGCATTATGGGGCATAAAGTGTTTGTGCAATTTGGCTTTGAATTGCTCCCAAGTATTAAGGACACACAAGTCTTTCTCCCTCTTAAAATGCTTCTGCCTCCACCATAGTTAGGCAGCAGCCCTCAAGAAGATTGGGGCATTGATTACCTTAGCAAGGTCATCGACAATCCTTATGGCCTTAAAGTATTGTTCAAGATTGAAGAGAAAGTTTTCCACTATAGTGGCGTTTCGAGTGTCAATGTATATGGTAGATTTAGGAACCTCCAAGCCATGCATGACAGTAACGCTAGTAGTGGCTATACTAGCAGAAGGTGGTTTGGTTTGACGGAGAGACTCCATCTCTTTATGGAGGTCGTGAATTTCTCCTTCAACAAACTCCCATAGATTGGACAGCTCTTGATTTAAGAACCATAGTTCTCCCCTAAACGAGTGGTTAAACTCCTCAATCATGAATTTGACAACCCTCATGATCTCAGAATTCTCATGGATCACATTATTAACTTACTCGTTGAGTTTGTCCACTCCAATGTTCAAGTTGGTGACACTCCTTTCCAAGTCAGTAACACAAGACTTCGTGGATTGTCTTGTTAAGACCTTGGATCTGCCACGCTTAGATGAAACATGTTACTCCTTTTGCCCACACACTTGTTGCTCCACTTGCTACTCCTCCATAACGGTTGTGACAAAGCCTTCCTCGCTTGCCATGCTCAAAGTTTCAATAACAAACAAGTTGTACCTAAGATGAAACCATTACTCTGATACCACTTGTCATAAAGTTAGACCTCATTTGTGCTAACCCATGCAACACTTAATCGATCTTGCAAGAGAAGCTGAACTAAGTAAGTCTTAGAGAGTCAAGAGAATAAGCAGAAAGTGTTGAGAGGCAAGTAAGAGAGTTGAAGGCATTAGAAGAGTAGAGAGCATAAAAGAGCTTGAAAGTGAGAGCTTTACTGAGTGAGCTTGAAACGTTTAAGCATCTAAGCATGTTGTACAAATGAGAAGAGTGACTTATTTATATTTGCTCAAAAGAATGTCCTAGAATAGTGTATCCTAGATATTTACAAAGAATCTTCTAGATATGCATTTAAGATGGTTCCTTCTAAAAATTTACTTAGTGCTCTTTGTAGGAAGTCTCTAGAGATAGGCATTTCTGCATAATTCTATATCCTTCTGTAGCCATATATTGGGCAGTAAAGGGGGCTGGGTAGTGCTGATAGCTTGCAAAAACTCAATCTAACTCGATTTTTGTCTTTTAACATGTTTGATGAGCTGGAAAAAGAGTGTCCACGTGACATTTAGCTCAATTTATATTACTTTTTTATTTTAAGATCCAATTTGTACTATAGGAGTTAAAACCTCTTACATGCATGAAAATAATAAAACCCCAACTTCATGACAATGCAGTAATGAAATCGATATTTCTCAAAAAGAGAATTGATATTACGAAAGATGATTTTCATTATAATTATCATGTTCTTTTATAATTTTATATAGATTTACTTTCTTATAAAATTATTCTGCAATTTTGTATGATTATTTCTTTAAAATTTCTTCCATCAATTAAATTATCAGTGCATTGACTAAAAAGATGATGAATATTCAAATGATCTAAAATTGACAAAAAAATGGATAAAGTTTTTTCAATATAGTCTAGTTAACTATAATATCAAACTTCGTAGGGGTTAGTGAGGGTTAAAATCCTCATTATTGTAATTTAGCAAAACATGTGGATTTTAATTTTTATGTGCCAAAAAGTTTTTTTCTTCCATATAATCCTAATGATTTATAGCCTAAAATTTGTTAAGTTTGTTAATGGGTAGCTGAAAATTTTCTTCTTTATAATCTTTTTGTATAAACAAGAAAAGGATAATTATATTTTATTATTATCAATATATTTTCCTTTAATATTTACGTATAATTATTAATTTAATAATAAGAACTACTAAGTATACATAAAAATGGTGTTCATATGTAGTCATAAATAATTTTATATTATAAGTAAAATACTTATATTATATACAAATATCAATGTAATATATATATATTTGGCTATTAGTGTAGATCACTTATGTATATATTAAGATTTTTTATTAACAAATCTTTAAAATAAAAAATCTATGAGTTTTTATTATTTATACTTCATTTTATTGTTTAAAGTAAACTTAAATTTGAATGAATATTGGATTACTTCCTATAATTAAGAGGTAGTAGTTTAGGGCTAAAATTGTGTTATGATTTAGGCTTATTGTTCTTACATGTGATTTTGTAACTTAAGTATAATGCTTTGATCTAATATGCAATTTTAAGAGTACTCTGAATATGCATGAAATTTAGTAGAAAAACTACAGAAATTTGTCATATGCTCTCTCTTTTTTTTTCTTTTACTATCCTCCAATAATATGTTTGAATTTCAGAGGTCAACTTTCTTCTTTCTTTCGGTACATGGGAAACGATCGGTGAGGTCAACTCTGCCAGGCGTGAATGGGCTGGATTTGAGAGTTGACTAGCCATGAACGGGTCAATTACTAGGAGTTTGCCAGCCATGAATAAATGAAACGCACCACAATAAGAACGACGAAGACGACAAAATTTTGCGTCTGTTATACGCAAAGTTAATTTTTTTTCTCCTAGGAATTTACCATGACCCCGTACATGATACGTCGGCTTGCGAATTTGATGAAAGAAAAAGATTTTCCTTTTAAAGAAAAATACAAAAAAAAAATTACTGGTTCTCAAGTTTGCATACAGCAAAACAGTCATAACTCTTTTTTCCCCAGAAAAATTCCTTGTTTCTTGATAACATAAGCTCTTGGCTGCGATCTATTGGCAGTTAAACAACCATAGTAGCCTTGGAAATCAAAAGCATTCTAAATTAAGGCAAACCCATCTTGAGAAACGTCGCCTAGCATCACTGTGGACGCGTTGGTGGTGATGGCGGTCTGTGAAGTACTACTGATCAGAGTACTGAATACACTAAGTTGACGGTTGGATCTTGCCCAGGGCCCTCTATTTTCGATTGTTTAATGCTTTAGAAATATTGAATAATGAGAAAATTGCAATCACCAGCATGGGGGTGTTGGTATTTGATACAGTACTGGTAGCGGTGGTGGTGACGGCCGAGGAGGAGGACGCTTTTAATGAGTAGGAGTATTCAGCAAAGGAAGTGGTGGAGGAGATGGTCGGACCCTTCTACTTACCACTTTGAACCTATGGTAAGAAAATTCATTGAAAAATCTTGCCTCGGAGGAGGAACCTGAAGGAGCTTGCCATTCGGCAACCTTCCCCCTATAATTACATGATAACAGCAACCCTTGAATCAAGAAGAGAGTGAGCAACCATGAAATAGAACCACCCATTGTTTTTGCCTCTTCTAACTACAAGAAAACTGACCAAACAGCGTGCTATTTTATGCTAGAGAGTGTCATATGAGACAATTACAAAAATGGTGAAGAACTTGGTGAAGAAAAAAGAATTCGTCAAACCCATAAGAAACGGATAAATCATCAACAAATTGCGTAATTGTTGTTTAATGTCAGACTACAAAGGACCATGTTGAATAGCTTAAGAGAAATGAAAGAAAGTTTGACACGTTTTCAGATGTGACTTCATTTTCCATTTGTGATTAATTATTTGGGGTTTGGTATACAGACCGTGTTCACTTTGTCATTGGTCGAGGACTTTTGCACCCTAGGTGGGACTTTTGTTGAGTTGCAAGCAGTTTACTACCCTGTCGGACTCTAAAACGACGATGGAGAATAGTTAGTTTTGCTTGAACTCTCCCGATTGACAATCTTTAAAGTATAATTTTTTTTGGCGCTTGTGTATGGCACGGGCACATAGAAACAATCATAAAGGCATCGATTAAAGAGACAACATACTGTTTGACGCCTTCCCAGGAGTATCAAATCAACATCCATATATCTTGCATCTTTTCTGTCATCGGTCACGTATGTAGCAGCCGTAGGTGGGGGTGGTGGACTTGGTTGTGCTCGCCGAACCGCCTACTTCACCGGCAACCCATTCAAGTTTTGAGCAGAGTTATTGGAAGGAGTTTTCTTCGTTGGAATTTTAAGTTTGAATATATACGGACATCTTAAATTAAGAAAAGAGAGAGAAGTAATAAATATATGAGTAAAAAATGTATAAATTTAATATCTTAAAATTTTTAATTAAAATGTGATATTAAGTATATAAATTTATTTTTAATTTAAATTTTAATTAATTTTCTTTTAAAATTTTGAGCTATTGTATTTTTGAAATAATGAAAAATATACGTAGAACTAATTCTTAATTAAAGACACTTATTAAATTTATATAGTGCAGTATGACTAAACCATTATATATATATGTAAGCATTCAAATATTTAAGCCTTGATCTAAAAGATTAAAGAGAGAGAATGGAAGGAAAAGAAGAAGTCTATGTCCATGATTTATGTCCATGATTTATGTCCATGATCGTTGGCCATTATTTGCAAGTACCGCCTTATAAAATTTTGTTGAGAAATATTAGTTGACAATAGACACTAGGTAAATAGATACACATAATGAATTTATTAATAAAATAAGATTATAAATTAAAAAATAAAAAATTACCTTGATATCCTTTTTCATATATTTTGTATCTATATATGTGTGCTCTTAAATATTGTTGCCTAGTAGTTGTCAATTTTGTCTTTTATAGATCAGCACTGCAACATGTCATTTAAAGATGACCACATCTTCTAATTGTCATTCCAGCATGCTTATATACTTACAAAATGTTAGTTTTAATTTGAATATACTAAAAAAAGATGAATGACATGTTCATTTTAACAAGCCAATCCCGAGAGTATGCGTTTCTTAATTGCTACTTAATTTATTGACTAACGTTTATAATTATAGTATAATAGTGGATGTTCTAATGTTCTGTCTTCAATCTCATCACAAAAATGAATTTAGTATGTGAACAAACTTTCCCGAATATTACCTAAATATAATACCAAATTTTTATATTACCAATTATCAATTCATTTTGCCTTTATTTGTTGTCGGTGACAACGGCAGAAAATTCCCAGAAATCCTTTCATCTCAAAATCCAAATGGTTAACAATTCCGTGAACATAAGCTTTTGAAACTTTCATTTTACAATATATTGGCAGTGGTGAATGGTGATGCCAATGGTGGTGACGGTAGCAGCAGCGGTTGAGGAGGAGGTCTTCAACATTGAGCGTAGGATGTGATGGTGTTGATCATCCATTGACCCTTCCATCTCCAAGTTCGACTTAAATCACATAGTAGCAGCCCTCGAGGCCTTGATTGAATAGAACTCATTCATTTTGTTAGAATTTAATATGTGATTAATTCTTGGCTCTCAGCCTGAAAACTTGAGGTTTTCAAATGGACGGTTTCATAGTTTCCTCACTTGTCGTATAAAGCGTCAAACTGAACAAATAGGCAAATGGTAATGACTGTTTAATAATTGGACGGTTTCTACCAAGTCTGAGTCAACAACCATGTATGTAAGAGAAATAGACAAGGTTTTGACACGTTTAGTTTGATTTTCCTTCGTGTTTAGTTACTGGGGTTTGGTATATGTCGGTTTTAATTTAGATTTTGGTCGAAGACTTTTGCATCCTAAGCCGATTCGTTTTGTTTTTCCTTTTTTTTTTTTTTTTTTTTTTTTGTAAGCAAGAAAGCATCTAATGTTTAATCTATATTTATCTAGGGCGATGATATTTTTCTTCCTTCACATTACATATTGGCTCATGTTGCTGAGCTTCATGAGAGCAAAAGTGATTCATGGTATATGAAAAGTTGGTTGGACACAAGAAAAAGATCCATTTATGCACCCAGGAGGAAAAATAATCAAACAACATTGAATTAAAATATTAAACAGCATTTGCTAAAAAAAAATTATTAAATAGCATTGAACTAATCTTTGACTTGATACGTGGACTCCACAATTAAATTTTATCTCAATATATATATATTGATTGTATTTACTTTCCATGTTTTGAGTCCTTAGAACATGGTTTTTTTTCACTCAAATAACCAGCTGAAATTATTGTCCACACATAAAAATCTTCACCCAAAAATTCAACTTCAATTTAATTTGAGCTTCTTGGCCTTGTGGTTCTATTAAATAGTTGCTTGTAATGTTGGGTTTGTCGCCTCTAAATTACAGCAAGAAAAAAAAAAATGTTCAACCTCACATGTACCAAAAACAAAATGAAACTTCATAACTGTAAATATCCTCTATATTGATATTAAATTAATCTTTGTATCTATGATAAAGCGCTAGTTTTACACCCAATTGACAACCCTCAAATTATAGATGACTTCTATTACATGTTCTTAAATGAAGGGATAAAGTTGCATAAGATTTACTAAGAACTCACTTTGTTTGAAAATCTAGACTTAATCAAAAGACTCAATGGTACAACCGGCTATTGTGTCACAATTGCTGTCTACCTTTCGTTTCAACATGAAAGGTACAAACCCTTTCTTTTTTTTTTTCTGTTTTATAGGGAGAAAGAACCCCAAGAGGGGGCAACATTGTAAACAAGTACTTAAATTATGATAGATGATGAGACACTAATATTAAGGAGGCAGTTGTGGTGAAGGTTGTGGCGGTAGTGGCTATGACTGGTGCAGATCCTCATGCGAGTGCCAGCCTGTGGTGGAGGTGGTGCTGCAGGATTGATCGTCCTCCGGGGCATTTGCATTAATTCTTTGTGACAGGACCTTGCCTTATTGTTGTCCACTAAGCATCTTGGGAAAAATTAACTCTTCCGAAGGAGGCGGTGGATTGAGATTTCGGGACTCTGCAAATTTCAACTTAGCGATGCTAGGAAAACAAATTTGGAGGATTTTAACAATTCATGATTCTTTGCTGTCCAAAATCTTCAAGGCCAAATATTACCCAAATTGTAATTTCCTACAGGCAAGGATTGGCTTTAGGCCAAGCTATACATGGAAAAGCATCTTGCAATCCCGAGCACTCCTGCTTAAAGAACTTCGGTGGCTGAGTGGAGATGGTAAAACTGTGAATATATGGAGAGATCCATGGTTGCCCGAACAAAATGGATTTTAGGTCCTCTCTCCACAAGTGGCACTCAATACCACTGTGTTTTGGTAGTCCAACAGATAAAATTATACGGCATTACAATTGGTTGGGTGTCTATTCTGTTAAGACGGCCTATCGCCTTAAGAATTGTCAATTGCTTCGCATTTAACGGGATCGTCTTGTCAAGGTGCCTGAATATCCTGAGTAAAGTAAAGCATTTTGTTTGGAGGGCATACCGATGATTCCTCCCCACAATACAAATCTTTTACAAAGAGGAGTACCACTGGATCCTCTTTGTACCAAATGCAACGTTGAGCAAGAAACAATTGCCCATGTGCTTCTTACTTATCCATGGGCTTGAGGGATTTGGTGCCCAATATCACGGGTTCATTATTTTCTCACCAAAAAGTGGTATGTTGGAGTATGTAGTATCCATGTCTATATGACTTAAGATCCTGTGAGATGTGAGAGTTAGGTTGTATTTAATTCATCCATATTCAAAACATAACCTGTTTGTGATATTTTCTCACACCGAATCCATCGATATCTTCGTACTTCCCTACTTACTTCATCCCCTCTTTCTATCCAATGTGGGATGTGGAGTCGGGTTGTACCTAACCTAATCGTATCTGAGACATAACTTATCCGTGACATTCTACCCCATTGAATTCATTGACATTATCATCGGAAATTGGGACTCCCCTGCCTACTTACAGGCGAAGTGCTTGGCGAGAGACATCGGAGTCGAGAGACATCGGAGTCGAGGTCAGGTTGACTTTAATACCATTTATCACGGGTTTATTACTTTCTCCTCAAAATACAGTTTATTGGAATATGCAATACCTATATTTATATAACTCATGATTCACTTCTTTTTATCCGATGTGAGATGTGAGAGTCGGGTTATACTTAACCTATTCGTGTCCGAGATATAATCCGTCCGTGACACTAAGCTCTCTTGCCTTACGAATCCGAGATGAACAAATACAAGACTTTGTTTGAGGGCGTTGTTGCCAAGGAAGGTAAGGAAACTACCAAGCATTATGGCGGGCTCGAAATAACCACCAGAGTTGATTCTTGGAACGGCCACTAAATTATATGTCGTGTTCAAGAATGAAAATTGCACCTTGCAACTACAGAAACCGAGAACCTCTATAGCTAAGTATCAGGTTCTAGAATTTGGAAAGATTAAAATAAAAACAGACGCTGCCAAGAGAGACAATGCAAGGGGCCTTGGGGTGGCTTTTCAGAAATTATGATGGAATTATGATGGAATAATTGTGCTCACTTTTACTAAGAGTGTAGAGGGGTCCCTACAACCTGAAGTTCTCGAACTCATGGCTGTGCGTAAAGCTCTCCAAAAGGCTTTAGAGCTGATCATTACTGTCATATGCTTGGAATATGACTGCTTAATTGCAGTCAATGCAGTCCGAAGGCACCAAGGTGAGAACTGGGTAGTTGCTCATTTGGCAGAGCATATTAGGACTCTTTTGGTTGCTCATGCACTTGTTAAAATTGTTTTGTCCAATATTGGACAGATGGAGTGGAATAGGAGTAGCTTAGCTTCGGTTTACTCTTTAATTGATCAAGATGTAAGTGATCTTATATATGAATGAAATCCTACTGATTTGCTGAAAAAAAAAAAAATTATGATCCAGAATTGTGAAACACTTGTCAATTGTCATCGTTTTGTATGAGAATACCTTGGGCGCCATTGAACAATCCAGCATTGATGTGTCACAATCTCTCGCACATAGGTGGATCTATCCAGAGAAAAACTTCACACCCTCCAACTTGCTGCAAGAAGAAAAAAAATGAAAAACTACCTTAATCACCATGAAACCTATACATTAATCATGTAAACTAAACGTTACCTTCAATCATTCACAAGTAATAAATCGTCTCCCCCGGTTCAAATTAATCCAAGACGGACGCGGTATGGCTTCCCTTCCATAATGACATAACTTCCCTAACTTTTCTACCTTTCCTTTAGACAATGTCATCAATGAAAGGTGATTTGCTAGAACAAGAGTTGATTTGTTCAAAAGAAGGGTTGATTTTGTCGATTAAAGGAGCTAATCACATGAATAAGGAAAACTTTATAATTTTTGATAAAAAGGAGAAATGCTATGAAGAAGATAAGCTTGACCAAGAATTTGGGCTTTCTTTTTATTTGTCCTTAGAAGCATGTGTATAAAGTTTTTATACAATAGTTTCATGTATTTTTTTTATTAATTTTTATCTAGTCAAACTATGACTTTTGACATCTGGACCAAATTTCGTCCATAGAAAAACTCGAGTGGAAAAATGATAAGGTATAAGATTAAATTGAAAAGGTTGAAAGATATAGAACTTAATTGTAAAAATCCTAGAAGGTTTATGACTAAAAAAGTGGATATCCCAATTATTGGAGCATTTCAAGTGTGTTTTCTTAGGAGATGGTGAAACTCTTTTGGTGATCATTACAAAGAATTTGATCCCATTGCACATTTGTTGTTAAAATTACAAAAGAAATTATTCCAAACGTGTTCCCGGCATGTCCTAGGTGTGTCTGCAATGTGTCAAAGGTGTGTTTGATATTTTTTTAAAATTTTTTTAAAGACACTTGTACAATGCATGTCCATGTGAACACATGTCCAATACGGCGTGGCGTTCGTCCATGCCATTTTTGTACATCTAAGGTTAGGATTGACGACATGTGGTTAGATCCTTTGGGCATGATGATCCAAAAGGCTCCTTGTGATCAACCTATACAAGCGTTAGTTAGCATTCTTCTTTTGCCCTTCTCTGTCTCCCTTCTCTCTCTCTCATAAAATACTTGAGGAATCTTGACAGTTATCTCCACTATTCCTTGCATAGATACTTCTGAAAATTAGAAGTATAAACATGGGTAATTTGCAATGACTTGCCGCAATTATGTTAAGGAAGAAAAAAGGGATACTTGTTCTATTGACAATAATCATGTATTCTAGGTTAGATTCTAATTACATTTACCAAATTGCATAATTTATTCTTAGGAATAAAAATTTCAAATCTCTATTTTATTACATGTTTATTCTCTAAACATTTGATTGATTCCTAATTATTAGGACAATACATGACTCTCTAAATGCTATATTGCTATGATATTTCCTTTGAAAATTGCAGCTCATCAACCGTAAGAAATTGAAGTTAATTCCATTGTTCTATGCATCTAGTTTTCTATATATATATAAAAGGAAAGTCTAAATTGTAGCTCACAGATGTTGTCGAAGAAGCTATTGAAACCTTTTTTTGTATTTTATATACATATATGATAAACCCCTCTTGCAAACAACTTTTGAATTCACTTTGAATTGGCTATAATAATGTACACAGATCTGCACAAACCAATAATATTGGAACACATGATTTTGTTGGGTTGTATTATGATAGCATTGCTGCTCATTCAATTCCCATTCAACAAGACTAATGATGGCTGAAATTCAGTCTAAACCATTATCTTTTTAAAGTTGACAAGATCTTATGGACACTTATACTATGATACAAGCATATCGTGGTTGCAATAGAAGAAGTAAATAATTTGTTCAAGATATGAGTTGATGAACAATGCATGAATGAGAAGTGCATTAATAAGCTAGTAGAGCAAGCACTCCAAAGTTATACTCCTACCAAAAGAGAAAAAACTGAACACTTAAAGTAGAAGCAAGGTTCCTCTTATGGTAGATAATGAGGACAAAATGGTTCCTCCTACAACAATTGAGGTTAAGGGGGTCATTATAACAATTATAGAGATGAAGACAATCAATACAATGACTAACAAATATTAGAGTAGACATATAGAGATCAAGGTCAAGTCCATGATAGGGTAGGGTATGACAAATTTAATGTTCAATGCTACTTATATTAGAAGTGTAACCATTATGCTAATAAATGCAACCTTAAGGAGAATAATTAGACAACTCATAGTGTAGATGATGGAAATCAAGCTCTCATAATAGCTACTACAACTAGGGAAACGCCAAATTATAATACATAATTCCTTGACATAGGGTGTAGTAATCATAAGTGCGAAAAAAATAAGCTTTTTGTTGATCTTGATGAGTCAATCTGATGCATTTCAAGTTGCTAGTGGTAATTGTATTCCAGTAATTAGAAAGGGGAAAATTCTTATCAAGTTAAAGAATGAAGATTATAATTACATCTCAAATGTGTTTTATCTACTAGACATAAAGAACAACCTACGTAGCTTGGGCCAATTATTTGAAAAATGTTATAACATATAGTTATGTGATAATTATCTTTCAATTACAAATGAGAGAGGTACAACTTTCTCAAAGACCTTTTGATGAAGTACTAGATATTTCATGTTGACATTGTCACTAAGGTTTACACCTATCTAAGTGTTGTGAAAGATGAGTCTTGGTTATTACATCTTTGCTTTAATTATATGAATTTTTGTAGTTTGAATCTACTTGTACAAGGAGACATGGAGATAAACTTGTTCAAAATACGCCATCCTAATTAGATTTGTGAAACTTATATTCTTGCAAAAAAAGAGTAGATTGCCTTTTGTCACAAAATGAAATTGTCATGCATGACAACTACTCCATCTCATCCACTTTGATATTTATGACTCAATGAGTGTTCCATCAAAGAGTAATAATAGATATTTTGTTAGCTTCATTAATGATTTTTCAAGGAAGATATGAGTTTACTAAGCGTAAAGGAGGTTTGACGTATTTGATTGGTTAAAAAAGTTTGAGGCCTATGTTGAGAGATAAAGTGGATGAGAAAACATCATTTCATAGAGTTGTTTATGGGTCTCATCCTTCAACTGCTAGGGACTCTCTTCCATTTTGGCTCTTTTAGACCTATGTAAACCTATGCATCCTTTTTTATTCCTCTTTGAGGTAACATTCTCTTTGACCTATTCATATATAGGGGGAAAAAAAAAAGATAAGGGACCTAAAAAAATAATAAAAAAACAAAATGTTAGATAGTTCTCATTAAAAGCATTACAGTTCACTAGTTAAGTTAAAAATACATCTTAACCAAATAATAATAATAATAATAATAATAATAATAATAATAATAAATTTATCCCTATTATATCAGCCATCCAATACAAGGTGAATCTTTTAATAAGGAAAATCCAAAAAATACGTGGCTTAGGGTCCCAACACACACGAGGAATCAAAGTATATTTAGGAAAGCTAAATTAGACTTTAATAACACAAACCCTAGATTGAACATTCAAAGGAACACAAACCTAGGATATTTAAGAAGGATATGGATGCTACTCTCTAAAAAAGAAAGGAATTGGGAGTGAAAAGTCAAGTTAAATGCCACAAGAAAAGGTACTTTTTTGATAAGGTTTTTAGTTCTTGAAAGAATTGAAGGATAAAACTCTTACTTTTTATTTCTCTCAAAATTGTCTGATATTCTAAAGCTTACAAGGAGGTGCCTATTTATAGGCTAAGATAGCAATTCTAAAGAGGTACAAATTTCTACTTAGGAAAAATCTTTATTTAGGAGGAATTCCTATCTAAGACAAATTTTTACATAAAAAACATTCATTTTTATACAATCACTTATTTAAGAGGAACTTCTATTTAAGAGTTAATGTTATTACTTAGTCTTAGTCCATTCAGTACTTCAATTATATTGATAAGGGCTTAACTCTCTTCCAAACTTGAATTCACACCATTTGTAGCTGGGTTGACATGAATTTATTACTTCTTTCATCTTTTTGACTTTAGCTCATGTTATTGTACCTCTTGGAATGTACAATGGACCTCTTGCATCCTTTGAACCCTTTCACCCACAATCTTTAAGGTTCTTATCATTCTCCCTCTCCTTGAAAGGATTTTTCCTCTCCTTGAAAGCATTCATCCTCAAATTATCACCTACATCAAAAGGGTAAAGGTTAGAAATATTAAATGTTGCACTCAGTGGGGAAGTCCAACTTATAAGCATTGTCCTTAATTCATGCTACAACTTGAAATGGACCATCTTCTCTATGTTGTAGCTTTGAACACCTCTGAGCTGGGAACCATTCCTTATGCATATGCACCCAAACCCAATCACCAGGTTCAAACACCACCTTCTTTTGCCCTTTGTTAACATGGGATGCATAATACTCAGTTTGTTTTTCAATATGTTGTTGCACCTCATGAAATTTTTCACCATTTTAGCCTTGCATTCACCATTTAAGCCAACATACCCATCGATAAGTATATGTACTAAAGGCAAAGGAGTCAATGGATTAAAACCATATACAATTTCAAATAGAGAGTAACTAGTAGTAGAATGAACACTCTTATTACATGCAAACTTGACATGCGGTAAACAATCTTCCTATGTTTTCAAATTCATTCGAATAATAACACATAAAAGAGTAGAAAGAGCTCGATTAACCACCTTAGTCTACTCATCAGTTTATAGATGACAAGTAGTTGAAAACAATAGTTTAGTGCTTAACTTACCCCATAAAGTCTTTTAAAAGTAGCTTAAGAACTTTATATCCCAGTTTGAAACATTGCTCCATGGCATGCCATGCAGATGTACTACTTCTTTAAAGAATAAGTCAGTCATATTATTGACCTCATTAATTTTATGGCATGGGATGAAGTGTGCTATCTTTGAAAATCTATCAACAACAACAAATATAGAATCCTTACCCCTTTTTTATCATGACAACCTTAATATAAAGTCCATAGATAAATTAACCCAAAGATAGCTAGGTACGGGTAAGGGGCATATAAGTCATGGAGTAACTCTAGATTTAGCCTATTTGCATGTTATGCATCTCTCATATACCCTCTTAACGTCTTGTTTCATGTATGACCAAAAGAAATGTTCAATTACGACATCTAGAGTTTTCCTAACTCTGAAATGACCCATTAGACCACCTACATGAGCTTCTCTCACAACTAACTCCCTTAAAGAGCTCATAGGCACACATAAACTATTTTCCCTAAATAAGAAACCCTTATGCCTATAAAACTTCTTGAAGGTTGACTTCTCACATGCTCTATACACATTAGCAAAGTCAAGATCTTCCACATATAAATCATTAATATATTCAAATCCTAATAATTTTGTAGTAAATGTGGAGATAAGGGCATATTTACAAGATAATGCATTAGTTACTACATTTTCCATACCTTGTTTATATTTGATAATGTAGGGAAAGGTCTCAATGAATTTGAACCACTTAGAATGTCTTTTATTCAACTTTCCTTGTCCCTTTAAGTGCTTCAAGGATTCATGGTCAGTATGAATGACAAACTCGTTGGGCCAAAGGTATAGGCTTTTCACTATAGTAGGCAATTAGATGCCTTTCTTGCATTAAAATGGCTCCAATGCCAATACTTGAAGCATCACACTCAATCTCAAACATTTTTGCAAAGTTAGGTAAAACAAGTAATGATGCAAAATTTATTTTTTCCTTGATGCAATTAAAAACCTTGTCTTGATCACTAATCCACTTAAAACTCATGTTCTTTTTGATAACGTCAGTAAGTGGTGCATCAATGGTGCTAAAGTCCTTAGCAAAGCGTCTATAGAAACTAGTTAGACCATGAAAGCTACACATATCACTAATTGACTTAGGTGTAGGCCAATCACAAATTGCCTTAACTTTTTCCTCGTTAACCTTAATACCTTTAGCACACACAACATAGCCAAGAAATGTTCCTTTTATAGTAATCAAAAGACATTTCTTCAAGTTAGCATACAATTTCTTAGAACGTAAAATAATTAAAATAAAACATAAATGATCAAGATGCTCTTTTATGCTTTTACTATAAACCAAAATGTCATCAAAATACACAACCACAAATTTACCAATGAATGGATGTAAAACATGATTCATGGGTTGCATAAAAGTGCTCGGTGCATTAGTAAGACCAAATGGCATAATAAGCCATTCATACAAACCATACTTAGTTTTGAAAATTGTTTTCTGCTTATCTCCCTCTCTCATCCTAATTTAATGATATCCATTTTTCAAATAAATTTTAGAAAAGACACATGAACCATGCAATTCATCCAACATCTCATTTAACCTAGGTATAGGTGACAATACTTTACTGTGATTTTGTTGATCACTTGATAGTTAACACATATTCTATAAGTGCCATCTTTCATGGCTACAAGTAGGATAGGAACCACATAAGGACTCATGTTGTCCCTCAAATATCCCTTCAAAATAAATTCCTTAACTTGCCTTTAAAACTCCTTTTTCTCCTTAGTATTACTTTTATATTTTGGTTGGCTTGAGATGGATGCACTAGGGATAAAATCAATTTGATGCTCAATTCCTCTCTTAGGTAGCAATCCACTTGGAATATCATCAGTGAATACATCTTTAAATTCTTGCAAAAGAGAAATAACAACACTAGACAAAGATGGGTCAAACTTGTTAGTGTTAAAATAAGCCCTTTCATACAAAAGTACGATCATAGACTGTTTGACATAAAATGCTCTTTTGACATCACTTTCTTTTACGTAAAAACTTTTTGTTTTCTTCTCTCTCTTGTGTCCTCACATTTTCTCCTATCTTTCCTTTTTTTTCAATCTCTCTTTTATGTTCATTTTCATTTTAGATCCTTAATTGATCCTTATAAGCTTGTTAAGGTAATAATGGTACAAGAGTGACGGGTTTTTTATTCATTACAAAGGAATATCGATTCTTGAAGCCATCATGCATAACTCACATATCAAATTGCCCTGGCCTTCCTAATAGATATGGCCCGTATGCATAGGTACAACATCACATAAAACTTCATCATGGTGCCTTTTGATAGAAAATGACACGAGCATTTGCTTATTTACCTTGACTTCACCAGTCTCATTCAACCATTGAAGCTTTTATGGCCTAGGATGCTTCTTAATAGGTAAATTCAGCTTTTCAACCATAGTTATGCTCATAACATTAGTGCAACTCCCACGATCAATAATTATATTGCATACCTTATCTTTGATGAAACATCTCGTTTGAAATATGCAATCTTATTGCACCTCATTTTCTTCCTTCATCTACAAACTCAATGCTCACCTTGTGATGAGAGCTACTCCATTAACCAGATACTCCTCTCCATCACTTTCACCCTCTAATTATGGCATAAAATCATTATTTGAGTCACTTGCAGTTTCAATATCATCATTACCTCTTAAGATCATTGCACACTTATTTAGACATTGAGATGTAATGTGACCCCTGCCTAAATACTTAAAACATTTAACATCTCTATTTCTACTTGGTTGGGTGTCAGAATTACCTGCCTTTTTGCTAGAACCCACATTCTTAAGCTTAGATAGTTTGGCTTTAGACTTGTAGTCAACCTTCTCATCCCTTTTACTCCAATTCAGCTTCCAAGATGAGGTAAAACCCGAATTTTGCCCAAACCATGTGGAACCTTTTCATTTAAGTTGTCCTTTAACTTTCATTGGCATATGCATCATGTCTTCTAATTTCACGTAATGTTTCAATTCAACCATATTGGCTATGTCTATATTTAGCCCTTGCCTTTTTATCTTCTTTTACATTTGTCCTAATTATGGCAATCTCCATCTTCTTCTAGTAGTCCTCTATACTTTTGGTGCTCTAAGTGAGCCCTTGTAGCCTTTGGTACAACTCCCTATAATAGTGATTAGGGAAAAACCTCCTCCTCATGATAGCCTTCATCTCCTCCCATGTATTAATAGGCTACTTATGATTCCTTTTCCTAGTCAAAACAAGTCAATCCCACCAAATAATAGTATAATTAGTCAATTCAATGACAACAAGCTTTATCGTTTTCTCCTCAAAATAGTTGTGGCGTAAAAAACCAAGTCAACCTTTTTCTCCCATTCTAGGTATGCATCAAGATCATTCTTATCTTAAAATGAAGGAATTGACATTTTAATACAGCCCAAATCATGGTTATAGATGCCTTACCTCCCAAAATCTCTCTAATCCCTTCTATTGTTGGTAGTTCTAACCACAATAATTCGATTGCCAAATTCATTATCTCCTACATCATCTTCATGGTCATAGGCACATCTCAATTGCCTTCGTGCTTTAGGAGTCTTATATTCCCCATGCCTTATTTGCAACTTTGCTATTGTATTAGCTTGCTCCCTCATATCATCAAATCTAATATCCATGCACTTAAATTGTTGTTACATAGCCTTGATAATAAAGGACACATCACTAACTCCCTCCTAAACTACACCTTTGTCTATGGAAGTCACAGTATTACTTTTGCACAAATTGAATAAGATACTTCACAAAACACTCCCTTGCATGTTTCACTCAAAAGAAGAGGTGTCACACTCCCTCGTATTTACACTTTTTATGGCCTTTTCTTAATATGAACTTACACTCTTGCCTTTTACTACTCAAATCTCCCTTTTTAGATCTTTAAAGAACTAAACAAACTAAATCAAGAAATTGATTTTGAACAAAATAAGATAAATGATATAGAATTGGACAAATTAGAGAACAAGGAGTCAAAAAATGAAAAAGGATATCAAGGCAAACAAATTTGATGTACTAAACTCACCAAAATCAAGATAGGGGTTTAAACCTAGAGGACAAACTTGGATGACATAACATGAAAATAGATGGTAGAATTGGAGTTAAATAAGAAAACTATATTATTTTTATGGCCAATATGACCAAAATGTTTAACTTTTATCAATAACTTGGATTTGATGCCTTTTTTCTTTTGTTCCTCTTTTCTTTTTTGTTCTTCTTCTTTTTTTTTTTTGGCTTCACACAAAATAATGGTAGAATACTTAGAGATAATAATTGGAATTGAAATTAGCATGTTTTGATAGTTATGATCACAAACAAACAAGTAATGTGAGAAGGGTTGCAAACAAACAAATTAGTGCTTTTGAATGGTAATGCATTGAATAGACAAACTAAACAGAAATAAATGAATTACAAGGCAACAAATTGAAGAATTAGTTGATCCAACCTGATTTAGAGTTGAGCTCTAATACCAACTAATGTAAAAAACCTTGAAAATACATGGCTTAGGAACCTAACACACACAAGGAATCAAAAGATATCTAAGAAAGCTAAATTAGACTTTAATAACATAAACCCTAGGCCCAACATTCAAAGGAACACGAACATAGGGTATTTAAAAAGGATATAGATACCACACTCCAGAAAAGAAAGGAATTAGGATTGATAAGTTAAGTTGAATGCCACAAGAAGAGGTACTTCTTGATAAGTTCTTTAGTTCTTGAAAGAACTGAAAGAGAAAACCTTTGTTTTTTATTTCTCTCAAAGTTGTTTGATGTTCTAGATCTTATAAGGAGGTGTTTATTTATAGGCTAACATACAATCTTAAAAAGGCACAAATTCCTACTTAGGACAAATCCTTATTTAGGAGGAATTCCTATTTAGGACAAATTCTTACACAAAAAACATTATTTTTTATACGATCACTTATTTAGGAGGAACTTCTATTTAGGAGTGAATGTTATTGCTTAGTCCTGGTCCATTAAGTACTTCAATCATATTAATAAGGGCTTGACTCTCTTCCAATCCTGAATTTGCACCATTTGTAGCTGTGTTGGCTTGAATGTCCTTAATCAGCCAATTTAATGCTTATTTCATCTTTTTGGTTCTGGCTTATTGGGCCTTCCAGAATGTGCAATGGATTTCTTGCATGACAATACTAGATTTGATAGGGATGCTTATTGTATGACAATGACACCAAAATGGTTAGTTTACAAGCCTAAAGTATCTACTACTAAAGTTCTTGGTGACTTTCTTCATAAACTTTTAGTATTCAAGTGGCCTTTTAGATGTGAATATCTATCACATAGAAAGGCAAAACAAATTTTGGTTACCACTAAGTGTTTCTTGTTTTGTTCTTTGTTCATTAGGAAAAAATGAAAAGGTAGAGGGTAAACATACCATTTATTACATATTGTTTTTGAAATTACTAGACAATACAGCACCTAAATGCACACAATCAATTATCTTTTTCATTTGTCTATATTTTGTGTGGTTTTGTTCCAATAAAAAAAAAAGGCTAATGCATCTTAATTATATGTTTTTCCCAATATAAGACCTGCAAATGAAATTAAGCAACTATTGTTCTAGTTATGATCTCTAATAGCACATTTTATGCACTTGTTCCCTCTTTTCAATTAAGCTTCATTCCTTGGTGAACTTTTTTGCTTGGTAAAAAAGATGTGTTTGATTTCTACTTTTCTATAGCTAGGGATAATGCTTTTGTCCCTACCATAGATTTGACCAAGTGGTTTGACAATAACTAGTAGGTGAAGAATTTTGACCTAATTATTAATGCAAGCTTCGTAACTTGGTTAGTGGTTACTAGTTTCATCTAATTACACAAATGATATTTATGTTTCTTGGTGTAACCATTACATTGTGCCTATGATTGGACCAAAAGTTTAGTTTTCTTATGCATCTCATAATGATGTTGATGAGTACAAAGAAGCCAAATCTAAAAGTTGGATTCATCTCATGGTCCTTGCATATTTTGTCTCATGTTTGTGTTGTGGTTGTATTTGTTCAATGTGTTTTATATAATCATGGAAAATTTTGAATCTTTTTGGATATTTGTGATATGCTAGTCATAGGCATCAAGGATTTAGATTGTGAGATGTTTAACATAGACTAATGTGAATGCTAGATGTGTGCAGAAAAAGAGTACAATTTAAATGTCACTAAGATAATTTAACACTATGTGAGATGTCCATGTTGTAGAAATTTAAGCATCATCTTTTAGTTCAAAGTTCTTGTTTGTGCATTTATTCAAAATTCTCGACACAGGATTTTATTTAAGAACTTCTTGTAGCTTACTTCATTTATAGTAAATAGCCTGATCATTTTTGCATTTGTTAAATGCATGGGAAGTCTATGATGCTGATAATACTTAATTCTTGTTAGCCTTCATATACCTTACACGACACTTGCTTTTGTCTTTTTTTTTTATTATTTTTGTGTGTGTTAAATCATGGTGAACTTGCTAGTAATTATTTTTCTTGATGTGTCCAATTAGCACAATTGCTTGTTTTTTTGGGGTATGCATGTATAGATTATTTTCCAATGTTCATGCTTCTTGTTTTTGCACATCAATGCATCTTTCTCGACTAATGTGTTAGCTAATGCTTCAAGAAAATCATCAACAATAGTGAAAACAATTAAAAAGCTATAAGTTTCTCTAAATAATTGTGCCCTTGCTACTTCTTGTTGTCTAAAATGGTTAATTTGTTCCTATTTTGGATTGCTATCAAAGCTGTTTAAATTGAACTTGGGTTGAATTTTCAGAATTCTTTCTTAGGTTGTTGCTAAGAGGAATCCTGATTACCATCATGCAATAAATGTGAGTGTAGGGCTAGAAGTTTAGCAGAAGAAATTGAACCATCCAATTCTTGACACCACTATAACTGGATCTTCCCTTCAGACCATAGATTTGAGAAGACTGCATCAAAACTAATATGCTAAGAAGCAGGACTGTTACTGTTCATAATACAGTGATTACTTCAACATTTGTGGCTCTCCTCCATCTTGTCTTGTGTTAATATAGTATCTTAGTGGATGACTATGCCAAGGCCATCAAAAAAGAAATTAGCAAAGTTGTAGTTCCAAGAACAGCTAGACATTGATGTTTTGGTGTATGGTGAACCAAAAGTGACATGTTGACCTAAAATAAAATTTTCCTTTGAGTTATGTGACTATATTTTTTCAAACTGGATTTCTATTGATTGATAAGGTCTTTTTTCAATGATTTGGCCTCCTTTTCTTGTCTTATTTCGTTTTTGTTATAAGATTAGATTTACATGAGGATAACATGTATATTCTACAATTTTAATGCCATGATTCATAAGAAGTTGATGCACCCAAGGAAAACAAAGAAAGGGGTATGTGGAAAACGTGTGTTTACCATTTATATGCTGTTACATGAATAGCTACACATTTAAAGTTGATAATTTCCAGCATTTGTCATCTCGAAAAAAAAAAATGGCACTTTGGATTTTTAGCAGGTCATAACTCTAGGGCAAACTGAGGTCCATCACTTCTTATGTTAAGTACCAATATTTAGCAGCAATTCAGAGATTACTATCTAACAATATTTGGTCGACCTTCATGTCATGGTGTCCACTCAAATTCAACATGCACACCAATGCCTTGCCTATAAAACATAGGCCTATCACTTGTCTAAAAATTTTACCAATTTTAGGAGGAAGTAAAGGGGTTAGAAGTTTCTGTTAACCTTGGATCGACCTATATGATATGAGTTCCACCTAAGATCCATCGACTCACTAACGGGTACTTGCTATCAAGCTTTATTTTCTTGCTTAACTCAAGAGAGCACGAGAAATACATTTATGAAACCACATGGTAAATTCTCTATGGTGAAATACTCACAAACATAAAAGTGAAATCGGGAGGTCACACATTTCATTTTCTTAGCATTGAATTTTTCCAAAGCTACCTATAACTATTAAAAATTAGAATACAAATCAATGGTTTTGCAAACTGTATTTGTGATTGGAGTAATGTGTTTCATTGTGCAGCAAGCGTCTCCAAGAAATGACATGTAAGGGGAAAAACTAGAATGTCCATGTGGAGAACAATCCTAAAACCATCACCCATCGCATCATCACATTATAAAGCAATTTAGTTCCCAAAAAGATGGTAGATTGGATTGAACAATAAGAGGACCATGAGGATTTGACACCATAAACAATAGATTGGAATATTTTGTCAGTTTTAACACACATCCATTTTGGTTTCCTCGTGTAACTCAAAAGAGCACAATAGACTGAGTTACATGAGAGATGCACCTTTGAAACCATATCATAAATTCTTTGTTGTGCCATTAAACCCATGTAAAAAATGGAATAATGAAGTCACACATTTCATTTTCCTAGCTTAAAATTTTTCAGAAGCTTCTTATGAACATTAAAAAGTGGAATGTAAATTTATGGTTATAGCATACTATATTTGTGACTGGAGTACCTGGCTTCATTGGGTAGCAGGTATGTCCGAGAACAACATAGTGGGTAGAAACTAGAATGACAATGCAGAGAACAAACTTGAAACCATCACATTATTTCCTTATGGAGCAATTTAGTTTGAAAAATGATGATAGATTGGATTGAACTTACACTAAGGGGACCATGAGAATTTGATCCCAAAAGCAGTAGATTGGAAGATTTTGTTAGTTTTGACCCAAACCATTTTGGTTTCCGCGTGTAACTCATAAGAGCACGAGAGACTTAAGTTACATGAAAGATGCACTTTTGAAACCACTTGACAAATTCTTTATCATGCCATTAAACTCGTGTAAACATTGGAATAGGGAAGCGAAACCTTTCATTTTCCTACTACACAATTTTTCCAAAGCTACCTATGAGCTAAAAGGTGGAACACAAATATATGATTATGGCATACATAATTTTTTAAATCTGCTTATGAACATTAAAAAGTGAAATACAAACTAGGGATTCTAATAGACTATTTGTGATTGCAGTAACATATTTGTTGGGCAGCAAGTGTGTCCTAGAAGTTTAGGTAGTTGCTAAACTAGGATGACTGTATGAAAAACAACTTTGAAACATCAAATCATTACATTATGGTACAATTTAGCTCACTAAAAAATGGTAGGTGGTCTCACTTGTCATTTTCTTTGAATAAATATTTGACATACAAGATACTAATTGTCCGCTATAGTATATATGTTTATAATGGCTTACATAAATGTTAAATTGGAATATATCATTTGATCAGCTTAATTTTGTGCCCTCATAAAGGATTGAACTTGTATTATGAGGACTATGAGAAATAGACCCTCAAAGTGATAGATTGTAATATTTGGTTAGTTTTCACATACAATCATTTTGGTTTTCTCATGTGTCACAACACAATCCCTAGGTGAGAAAGGGAGACCCAATGCAAAAGGAAATGCTCGATGCAAAGCATTGGTATGGAACAATGTGCGATAAACCACAAGTAAATGTTGTAATGTCATCACAACGGATTACTAATGATTGAGATAAATCATACTTGTGGTGTACTCTACCTAATTTGCCCTCAGCACTTGCCCTGCCCACACAATGCTTGGATTAATTCGAGAATTCACCATCTCAAATCAATCATAGGATATTAGAGTCACTACTAACCATTTGAGGTATAATTGAAATGTCTTAATCACCAGTTTGGAGAATTACCTTGTCCTCTAAATTAGTGGGACTCGATCTATATTACTAGGATTCTTTGGGATTTAAAAGTATAATTAAACTTGACAAAAGTTGAAACCAACCTAGACACTCTTTATGAATGATGGTGCTATAACTTTAATGTTGATTTTATTTCTATACTTCTACTTTAATATTTTACTTGTTTATCATTCTTAGTGTCATGTAGCTTTTAAATATTTCAGTCATTGGCACACACACATTTTGGATTTAGAGGTTTGAATGTTTATTGGATTTAGAAATTTTCTTGCTTTTCATGACTTTATAAAAACTTTCAAAATTGAGTGTGACGCTTTAGGTATTGGCATTATAGTTGTTTCGATGTAGGAAAGATATCTAATTACCTACTTTGGTGAAAAGCTAAGTGGACCAAGCCTTAATTATCCTACTTATGGTAAAGAGATGCATGCATTGGTATAGGGTTTGGAGATATGGCAACACTACCTTTGGCACAAGGAGTTTGTCATCCATATTGATCATGAATCCTTGAAGCACTTGAAAGGACACCAAAAGTTGAATAAAAGACATGCCACGTGGGTCAAATTCATTGAGACCTTTCCCTACATCATCAAATATAAACAAAGTATGAAAAATATGGTAGCTAATGTATTATCTCACAGTTGTGCCCTTATCTTTACACTTATTACAAAATTATTAGGATTTGAATATATAAAAGATTTATATATGAAAGATCTTAAATTTGCTAATGTGTATAGAGCATGTGAGAAGTTAGCCTTTGAGAAATTTTATAGGGATGAGGGTTTCTTATTTAGGGAAAATCATTTATATATGCCAATGAGTTCTTTTAGAGAGTTGGTTATGAGAGAAGCTCATAGGGTGGCCTAATGGGTCATTTTAGAGTTGAGAAAACCCTAGATGTCTTAGCTGAACATTTCTTCTGGCCATACATAAAACTAGATGTTGAGAGGGTATGTGAGAATTACATAACATGCAAATAGGCTAAATCTAGAGTTGTACCACATGGCTTGTACACCCTTTTACCCATATCTAGCCATCCCTGGATCGATTTATCTATGAACTTAGTACTAGGGTTGTTGTGGTAAAAAAGGAGTAAGGATTCTATATTTGTTGTTGTTGACAAATTTTCAAAGATTGTTTATCCAATGCCATAAAACTAGCAAAGCAAACAATATAGCTGAATTATTCTTTAGAGAAGTAGTACATTTGCGTGACATGCCTCAAAGTATTGTTTCAAATCAAGATACAAAGTTCTTAAGCTACTTTTGGAAGACTTTGTGGGTAAGTTAGGTACTAAACTATTGTTTTCAATTACTTGCCATCTATAAACTTATGGGCAAAACAAACTGATGGGCGAATTAGGGTGGTTAATTGAACTATTTCTACTTTGTTGTGTGCTATTATTCGAATGAATTTGAAAATATGGGAAGATTGTTTACCGTAGGTCAAGTTTGCATATAATAGGAGTGTCCATTATACTACTAGTTACTCTCCATGAAATTGTATATGGTTTTAATCATTTGACTCCTTTGGATTTGGTGCCTATATCTATCAATAAGTATGTTAGTTTAGGTGGTGAATGCAAGGCTGACATGGTGAAGAAATTGCATGAGAAGGTGCGGCAACTTATTGTAAAACAAACTAAACAATATGTATCCCATGTCAACAAATGGCAAAAGAAGGTGGTGTTTGAATCTAGTGATTGGTGTTCAAAGCTACAACCTAATGGAGATAGTCCATTTCAAGTAGTTAACAGATTAATGACAATTCTTATAAGTTGGACCTTCTTGATGGGTATATGTGAGTGCAACATTTAATGTTTCTGATCTTTCTTTTTTTGATATAGGTGATGATTTGAGGACAAATTCTTTTGAGGAGAGGGGCAATAATGAGAAGTTTGGAGATAATGCATGGAGGCTTTAAAGCATGTAAGAGATCCATTGCATATTCCAAAAGGTCTACTAATGCAAGCTAGAGCCAAAAAGATGAAAGAAGCACTAAATGGGCTTATTGAAGACATTCACTTTTAAATAGAAGTTTCTCCTAACAAAGTATTTGTTATAAAAGTGGAAGTTTTTTAAATAAGAATTTGTCACAAATAAGAATTTGTCTTAAATAAGGATTTATCTTAAATAGGAAGTTATGTCTCTTTTAGAGTTGCTATCTTAGCTTATAAATAGATACCTCCTTGTAAGCTCACTATCAAACAATTTAAGTGAAATAAAATGATGCAAAAAAATCCAAAAAGATGTGTTTTAGGGACCTAATGCACCCAAAGAATCAAAGAATACCTAAGAAAATTAAATTAGACTTTAATAACACAAACCCCAAACCCAACATTCAAAGGAACACAAACCTAGGGTATTTGATAAGGATATGATCACCACACTTTAGAAAAGAAGGGAATTGGAAGTGATAAGTCAAATTAAACACCACAAAAAAAGGTACTTCTTAATAAGTTCTTTAATTCTCGAAATAACTAATGGAGATAACCCTCAATTTATTTCTCTCAAAATTATCTAAGTTTTTATTTAGGAGAAATTCTTACTAAGGACAAACTCCTATTTAGGATAAATTCTTATATAGAAAACTTCCACTTTTATAACAATCATATATTTAGGATACCCTCACTTTTTATTTCTCCTAAAATTGTCTAAGTTCCTATTTAGGAGAAATCCTTATTTAGAACAAATTCTTATTTAGGATAAATTCGTATACATAAAACTTCTACTTTTATAATAATCACTTATTTGGGATAAACTCCTATTTAAAAGTGAATGTTATTACTTAACCCTTTTCCATTAAGTACTTCAATTATATTAATAAGACCTTAACTCTTTTAAAAGTTTAAATTCGCACCATTTGCAGTTTGGCTAGCCTAAATGTTCTCAATTAGCCTATTTAGTGTTTCTTTCATCTTTTTGGCAATAGCTTGTGTTATTGGACCTTTTGGAATGTGCAATGAATCTCTTGCATCCTTTAAAGCCTTCCACGCATTGTCCCCAAACTTCTCATCATTTCCCCTCTCCTCTAAAGTATTCTTCCTAGAATCATCGCCTACATTAAAAGGAGGATGATCAGAAACATTAAATGTTGCACTTACATTATATTCGTTGGGAAAGTCTAACTTATATGCATTGTCATTAATTCATTCTATTACTTGAAATGGACCATCTCCTCTAAGTTATAGCTTTAAATGCCTTTAAGCTGGGAACTATTCCTTGTACATAAGCACTCAAACCCAATCACCAAGTTTAAACACCACCTTATATAGCCCTTTATTGACATGGGATGCATATTTCTCAATTTGTTTGTCAATATGTTGTTGTACCTTCTCATGTAATTTTTCACATGTTAACCTTATGTTCACCATCTAAGCTAGCATACTCATTGACAGGTATAGGCACCAAATCCAAACGAGTTAACAAATTAAAACCATATACAATTTCAAATGGAGAGTAACTAGTAGTAAAACAAACACTCCTATTACAGGGATTTGTACCAAAGGCTATAAGGCCTCACTTAAGGCACCAAAAGTGTGGAGGACTATCACAAAGAGATGAAGATTGCTATGATTTGGGCAAATGTAGAAAAAGATAGAAGGGTAACCATGACTTGATTTCTGCAAGGGCTAAATAGAGACATTGCCAATGTGGTTGAGTTACAACACTACGTGAAATTATAAGACACGATGCACATGGCAATGGAAGTTGAAAGGCAACTTAAACAAAAGGGTTCCATATGGTTTAGGCAGAATTCAGGTTCTACCTCATCTTAGAAGTTGAAATGGAGTAAAAGGGATGAGAAGGTTGATTATAAGTCCAAAGCTGAGCTCTCCAAAAGCAAGAATGTGGGTTCTAGCAAAAAGGTGGGTATTTTTTATCCTTAACCAAGTAGAAATAGAGATGTTAAATGTTTTAAGTGTTTAGGAAGATGTTACATTGCATCTTAATGCCCAAATAAGTGTCCAATGATCTTGAGAGGTAATAGTGACGTTGAAACTATGAGTTAGATGATGATTTTGTGTCATCATTAGAGGGTGAAAGTGATGGAGAGGAGTATCTAGTTAATGAAGTAGCGCTTGTTACAAGACAAACAATAAATGTGGAAGTGAAGGAAGAAAATAAGGTGCAATAAGATAACATCTTTCATATAAGGTGTCTCATCAAAGATAAGGTATGTGATATGATTATTGATGGTGAGAGTTGTACTAATATAACTAGCACAATTATGGTTGAAAAGCTGAATTTACCCACTATGAAGCATCCTAGGCCATATAAGCTTTAATAGTTGAATGAGAGTGGTGAAGTTAGGGTAAATAAACAAGTACTTATGTTGTTTTCTATCAAAAGGTACCATGATGAAGTTTTATGTGATGTTGTACCTATACTTGCAGGCCATATTCTATTAGGAGTGTCATGGCAGTTTGATAGGCGAGTTGTGCACGATTACTTCAAGAATCAATATTCCTTTGTAATGAATAAAAAAACCTTCACTCTTGTACCATTACCACCTCAACAAGCATATGAGGATTAGTTAAGGATTAAAAATGAGAGTGAATAGAAAAGAGAGATTGAAAAATGAGGGATCGTCAAAACAGAAAAGAGAGGGAGCAAACATGAGGATACAAGAGAGAAAGAAGAAAACAGAAAGTTTATATGCAAAACTAACAAGTTTGACCCGTCTTTGCCTAGTGTTGTTATCTCTCTTTTTTAGGAATTTGAAGATGTATTCCTTGAGAATATGCCAAGTGGATTGCCACCTAAGAGAGGAATTAAGTATCAAATTGATTTTATCCTTGGTGCATCCATCCCAAACCAGCCAACATATGGGTGTAATTCTAAGGAGACTAAGGACCTTTAAAGGCAGGATGAAGAACTTATGTTGAAAAGATATGCATGGGAAAGCATGAGTGCTTGTGCAGTTCTTGTCCTACTTGTACCTAAGAAGGATGAGACTTGAAGGATGTGTGTTGACTGTCGAGCGATTAACAAAATCACTATAAAGTATTGTCACCCCATACTTAAGTTAGATGATATGTTCGATGAATTGTATGGTTCATGTGTCTTTTCTAAAATTGATTTGAAAGTAGATAACATCAGATTAGGATGAGAGAGGGAGATGAGTTGAAAAAAACTTTCAAGACAAAGTATGGTTTGCATGAATGACTTGTTATGCCATTTGGTCTCACTAATGCACCAATCACTTTTATAGGATTAATGAATCATGTTTTGTGGCCATTCATTGGTAAATTTGTGGCAGTATTTTTTGATGATATTTTGGTATATAGCAAAAGCCTACAAGAGCAATTTGGTCATTTACATTCTATTTTAATTGTTTTACGTTTTGAGAAATTGCATGTTAACTTA
The DNA here is from genome assembly GCA_020883675.1 of Bruguiera gymnorhiza. Lineage (NCBI taxonomy): Eukaryota > Viridiplantae > Streptophyta > Magnoliopsida > Malpighiales > Rhizophoraceae > Bruguiera > Bruguiera gymnorhiza. Next base: position 85,281 of record JAIRCJ010000071.1, on the reverse strand, counting down.
AAAAATGTTCTTTTTGTACTAACAAGATCATATTTCTTGGCTATATTGCGAGTACTAAAGGTATTGTTGTTGACAAGGAAAAAGTTGGGACAATCCACAATTGGTCTACACCTAAGTTAGCTAGTGATGTGCATAGTTTTCATGGACTAGTTAGTTTCTATAGACACTTTCTTAGGGACTTTAGCACCATTGCTATACCACTAACTGAGATTATCAAAAAGAACATGGATTTTAAAAGGGGTAGTGATCAAGACAAGGCTTTTAATTGCATTAAGGAAAAATTAAGTTTTGTACCCTTACTTGCTTTACCTGACTTTGCAAAAACTTTCAAGGTCAAGTGTGACGCTTCAGGTACTGACATTAGAGCTGTTTGAATGCAGGAAAGGTGTCCAATTGCCTACTTTAGTGAAAAGCTAAGTGGAGCAAGCCTTAATTATCCTACTTATGATAATGAGATGTATGCATTGGTATAGGCATTAAAGACATGACATCATTACCTTTGGCCTAAGAAGGTTATCATCTATACTGACCATGAATCCTTGAAGCACTTGAAAGGACAAGAAAAGTTGAACAAAAGACATGCCAAATGGATCAAATTCATTGAAACCTTTCCTTACATCGTTAAATATAAACATGGTAAGAAAAATGTGGTAGTTAATGCATTATCTCCCAAGTAGGTCCTTATCTCTACACTTACTACAAAATTATTAAGATTTGAAAATATTAAAGATATATATGTGAAAGATCCTGAATTTGCTAATGTGTTTAGAGCATGTGAGAAGTTAGCCTTTGAGAAGTCTTATAAGCACGAGGGTTTCTTATTTAGGGAAAATCATTTATGCATGCCTATGAATTCTTTGAGGGAATTGGTTATGAGAAAAGCTTATGAGAGTGGTCTAATGAGTCATTTCAAAGTTAGGAAAACCCCAGATATCCTAATTGAACATTTCTTTTGGTCACAAATGAAATGAGATGTTGAGAGGGTATGTGAGAGATGCATAACATGCAAATAGGCTAAAATCTAGAGTTTTACCCTGTGGCTTATATGCCCCCTTACCCATACCTAACCATCCTTAGGTTGATTTATCTGTGGACTTTGTACTAGGGTTGCTGCGATGAAAAAGGGGTAGGGATTCTATATTTGTTATTGATAGATTTTCAAAGATGACACATTTCATCTTATGCCATAAAACTGATGATGACACACTTCAAAGATGACATGTTGTGGAGCATTATTTCAGACTGGGTATAAAGTTCTTAAGCTACTTCTTAAACACTTTATAAGGTAAGTTAGGTACTAAGCTATTGTTTTCAACTACTTGTCATCCACAAACTGATGGGCAAATTGAGGTGGTTAATCAAACTCTTTCTACTCTTTTGTGTGTTATTATTTGAATAAATTTGAAAACATGGGAAGATTATTTATTGAACACTAAGTTTACATATAATAAGAGTGTTCATTCTGCTACTAGTTACTCTCTATTTGAAATTGTATATGGTTTTAATCCTTTGACTCCTTTGGCTTTGGTTCATATACCTACCAATGAGTATGCTAGCTTAGATGGTGAACGCAAGGCTGACATGGTGAAGAAATTGCATGAGAATATGCAATAACATATTGTAAAACAAATTGAGTAATATGCATCCCAGGTCAATAAAGGGTGAAAAAAGGTGGTGTTTGAACCTAGTGATTGGGTTTGGGTGCATATATGCAAGGGACAGTTCCCATCTTAGAGGTGTTAAAAGCTATAGCCTAAAGGAGATGGTCTATTTCAAGTTATAGCACAAATTAAATAACATATTGTAAAACAAACTGAGTAATATGTATCCCAAGTCAACAAAGGGCAAAAAAAGGTGGTGTTTAAACTTGGTGATTGGGTTTGGGTGCATATACACAAGGGACAGTTCCCATCTTAGAGGTGTTAAAAGCTATAACCTAAAGGAGATGGTCTATTTCAAGTTATAGCACAAATTAATGATAATGACCTTCTTGGTGAGTATAATGTGGGTGCAACATTTAATATTTCTAATCTTTCTTTTTTTAATGTAAATGATGATTTACGGACTAATCCTTTTGAGGAAAGGGGGAGTGATGAAAAGCTTGGAGATGACACATGGAAAGCTCAAAGGATGCAAAAGGTCCATTACACATTCCGAAAGGACCAATAACATAAACTACAAACAAAAAGATTAAAAAGGCATTAGATGGGCTAATTGAGGACATTCAGGCCAATCAAATTACAAATGTTGCCAATTCAAGCTTGAAAGAGAGTTAAGGCCTTATTAATATTGTTGGAGTACTTAATGGGGAAGAACTAAGTAATAACATTCACTTTTTAATAGGAGTTTATCCTAAATAAGTGATTGTTATAAAAGCAAAAGTTTTTTATGTAAGAATTTGTCATAGATAGAAGTTTCTCCTAAATAAGGATTTGTCCTAAATAGGAATTCATGGGTTTTTAGGATTGCTACCTTAGCTAATAAATAGGCACCTCCTTGTAAGCTTTAGAACATCAAACAATTTTGAGAGAAATAAAATGTTAGGATTTTCTCCTTCAATTCTTTTGAGAACTAAAGAACTTATAAAGAGGTAACTCTTCTTATGGCTTTCAACTTGACTTATCACTCCTAATTCCTTTCTTTTCTAGAGTGTGACATCCATGTTCTTCTTAAATAGACTAGGTTCATGTTCCTTTGAATGTTGGGTTCGGGGTTTGTGTTATTAAAATTTGATTTAGCTTTTTTGGATTTTCTTTGATTCCTTACATGCATTAGGTCCCTAAGCCACATTTTATTGGAATTTTTTGCATCATTGATGATGTAGGGAAAGGTCTCAATGATTTCAATCCACTTGGTATGCCTTATGTTCAACTTTCCTTGTCTCTTCAATTGCTTCAAGGATTCATGGCTAGTATAGATGACAAACTCCTAGGGCCAAAGGTAGTGTTTTGATGTGGAAAACCCTAAAAGACGTGGCTTAGGGACCTAATGCACATAAGGAATTAAAGAATATCTAAAAAAGCTAAATCAGATTGCAATAACACAAACCCTCAACCTAACATTCAAAGGAACATGAACCTAGGGTATTTAAGAAGAATATGGATGACACACTCAAGAAAAGAAAGGAGTTAAGAGTGATAAGTCGAGTTGAGCACCGTAAAAAAAAGTGCCTCTTGATAAGTTTGTTTGTTCTTGAAAGAACTGAAGGAGAAAACCCTTGCTTTTTCTTTCTTTCAAAGTTGTCTAATGATCTAAAGCATACAAGGAGGTGCCTATTTGTAGGCTAAGATAGCAATCTGAAAGAGGCATAAATTCCTACTTAGGAAAAATCATTATTTGGGAAGAATTCTTATCTAGGGACAAATTCTTATACAAACAATAAACTCTTAATTAAGAGTGCATGCTATTACTTAGTCTTGACCCATTAAATACTCTAATCATATTAATAAGGCCTAGACTCTCTTTCAAGCTTGAATTCGGACCATTTAAAACTTGGTTGGCTTGAATGTCCTTAATCAACCCATTTAGTGCTTCTTTCATCTTTTTGGCTCTAGCTCATGTTATTAGGCCTTTTGGAATGTGCAATGGACCTTTTGCATCCTTTGAAGCCTTCCACCCATCATCTCTAAGGTTCTCATCGTTCCCCCTCTTCTTAAAAGGGTTTATCCTCAAATCATCACTTTGTTTATCATTGATGATGTAGGGAAAGGTCTTAATGAATTTGATTCACTTGGCATATCTTTTGTTTAACTTTCCTTGTTCCTCCAAGTGCTTCAAGGATTCATGGTTAGTAAGGATGACAAACTTATTGGGCCAAAGGTAATGTTGCCATGTCTCCAAAACCCATACCAATGCAAACATTTCTTTATCATAAATAGGATAATTAAGGCTTGCTGCACTTAGCTATTCACTGAAGTAGGCAATTGGGTGCCTTTCCTACATCAAAACAGTTCCAATGCCAATACCTAAAGCAACACCCTCAATCTTGAAAGTTTTTGCAAAGTTAAGTAATGCTAGTAAGGGTGTAGAACTTAATTTTTCCTTCATGCAATTAAAAGCCTTGTCTTGATCATTAACCCACCTAGAACTCTAGTTCTTTTTGATAATCTCAATTAGTGGTGCAACAATGGTGCTAAAGTCCCTAACAAAACATCTATAAAAACTAGTTAGACCATAGAAGCTATACACGTCACTGATTGACTTAAGTATAGGCCAATCACGAATTGCCCTAACCTTCTCCTCGTCAACCTTAATACCTTTAACACTCATAACATAGTCAAAAAAATGTGATTTGATTAGTACAAAAGGAACGTTTCTTCAAGTTAGTATACAATTTCTCAAAACATAAAACAATTAAAATAGAATGTAAATGATCAAGATGCTCTTCTAGGCTTTTACTATAGACCCAAAATATCATCAAAATACACAACCACAAATTTACCAATGAATGGACGTAAAACATGATTCATAGTTGCATAAAAGTGCTTGGTGGATTAGTGAGACCAAATGGCATAACAAGCCATTCATACAAACCACATTTAGTTTTGAAAGTTGTTTTCCACTCATCTCCCTCTCTTATCCCAATCTGGTGATATCCATTTTTCAAATCAATTTTAGAAAAGACATATGAACCATGCAATTCATCCAACATCTCATCTAACCTAGGTATGGGCTAATGATACTTTAGCATGATTTTGTTGATCACTCAACAATCAATACATATCCTTCAAGTTCCATCTTTTATAGGTACAAGTAGGCCAAGAACTTGATAAGAACCTTCGAGGTGATGGGTGGAAGGCTTCAAAGGATGGAAGAGGTTCATTGCACATTCTAAAAGGCCAAATAACATGAGCTAAAGCCAGAAAGATGAAAGGAGCACTAAATGGGCTGATTAAGGACATTTAAACCAACTAAACTTCAAATAATGCGAATTCAAGCTTGAAAAAGAGTCCAGGCCTTATTAATATGATTGGAGTACCTAATGGTCAAGGCTAAGTAATAACATCCATTCCTAAACAAGAGTTTATTGTATGTGTAAGAATTTGTCCCTAGATAGGAATTCCTCCTAAATAAGGATTTGTCCTAAGTAGGAATTTGTGCCTCTTTAGAATTGTTTTCTTAGCCTATAAATAGGCACCCCTTGTAAACTCTAGAAAATTAGACATTTTTTGAGTGAAATAGAAAGCAAGGGTTTTTCTCCCTCGGCTCTTTGGAGAACTAAAGAACTTATCAAGAGGTACTTCTTTTTATGGTGTTCAAATTGACTTATCACTCCCAATTCCTTTCTTTTCTAAAGTTTGGTGTCCATATCCTTCTTAAATACTCTAGGTTTGTGTTCCTTTGAATGTTGAGTCTAGGGTATGTGTTATTAATGTCTGATTTAGTTTTCTTGGCTATTATTTGATTCCTTGTGTGCATTGGGTCCTTAAGCCACGTCTTTTTAGGGTTTTCCGCATCAGTTGGTATTAGAGCCCAACTCTAAATCAGGTTGAATCAACTCATTCTTCAAATTTCTACCTTGTGATTTATTTATTTCTATTTAGTTTATCTTTTAAGTGCATTACCATTCAACTGCATTAATCTGTTTGTTTGTAATGCTTATCTTTTGCTTATTTGTTTGAGATCATAACTATAAAAAATGTGCTAATTTCAATCCTAATTGTTGTGTCTAAGTATTCTATTGTTTTGTGTTGAGAGAAAGAAAAGAAATAAAAAGAAAAGCAATGAAAAAGAAAAAGAGAAAAAGAAAAGAAAAGGAACAAAAGAAAGAAGACATCAAATTCAAGTTATAGATAAAAGTTAACAGCTTAGTCATATTGGCTACAACAATAATATAGTTTCCTTGCTTAACTCCAATTCTATCATCTATTTTCTTATTGTGTCATCCAAGTTTGTCTTATAGGTTTAACCCTTTATTCTGATTTTTGTAAGTTTAGTTCATTAAATTCGTTTGTGTTGCTATCCTTTTTTCGTTTTTTTTTTTAACTCTTTGTTCTCAAATTTGTTCAATTCTACGCCATTTATCTTATTATGTTCAAAATCGATCCTCTTGATTTAGTTTGCTTAGTTCTTTATAGAGCTAAAAGGTGAAATTCGAGTGGTAAAAGGCAAGAGCTAAAGTTCATATAAAGAAAAAGCCATAAAGAGTGTAGACATGAGGGAGTGTAACACCTTCTTTGAGTGAGACATGTGTGAGAGTGTTCTGTAAGGTATCCTAATTATTTTGTGTAGAAGTAATACTATGACATCTAAAGATAAAGGTGCAACTCATGAGGGAGATGGTGATGTGTCCTTCATGATCAAAGCTATGCTACAACAATTTGAGCGCATGAATACCAGATTTGATGATATGAGGGAGAGGATAGAGGAGCAAGCTAATACAATAGTAAAGTTGCAAAGGAGGCATAGGGAATATGAGGCTCTTAAAGTAATAAGGCAATTGAGACATGCTTATGATCATGAAGATGATGAATTTGATGATCGCACTATTATGGTTAGAATTACTAACAATAGAAGGGATCAGAGAGAATTTGGGAGGCAAGGCACCTATAACCATGATTTGGGTAGTATTAAAAATGACAATTCCTCCATTCCAAGGTAAGAATGATCTTGATGCGTACCTTGAATGGGATAAGAAGGTTGAATTGGTTTTTTACTATCATAACTATTCCAAAAAGAAACAGGTAAAGCTTGTTATTGTTGAATTTACTGATTATGCTATTATTTGGTGGGATTAACTTGTTTTGACTAGGAGAAGGAATCGTGAGCGGCCTCTTGATACATAGGAAGAGATGAAGGCTATCATGATGAAGAGGTTTATCCCTAATCATTATTATAGGGAGTTATACCAAAGGTTATAAGGGCTCACGCAGGGCATCAAAAGTGTGGAGGAGTACCATAAGAAGATGAAGATTGCCATGATTAGGGTGAATGTAGAAAAAGATAGAGAGGCAACCATGACTCAATTTCTACAAGGGCTAAATAGAGACATAGCCAACGTGGTTGAATTGCAACATTATGTGGAATTAGAAGACATGGTGCACATGATAATGAAAGTTGAAAGGCAACTTAAATGAAAGGGTTCGACAAGGTTTGGGTAGAATTCGAGTTCTACCTCATCTTGGAAACTGAATTAGGGTAAAAGGGATGAGAAGGCCAATTAAAAGTCCAAAGTCAAGCTCTCCAAGCATAAGAATATGGGTTCTAGTAAGGAGGCAAGTAATTTTGATCCTCAATCGAGTAGAAATAGAGATGTTAAATGTTTTAGGTATTTGGGCAGGGGTCACATTACATCTCAATGTCCAAATAAGCATGCAATGATCTTAAGAGGTAATGGTGATGTTGAAATTGTAAGTGAATTAGCTTATGATTCTGTGCCATCATTAGAGAGTAAAAGTGATGGAGAGGGGTATCTGGTTAATGGAGTAGCTCTTGTCACAAGGTGAGCATTGAATATGTAAGTAAAGGAAGAAAATGAGGTGTAACAAGATAACATCTTTTAAACGAGGTGTCTCGTCAAAGATAAGGTATGTAGTATGATTATTGATAGTGGGAGTTGCACTAATGTTGCCATCACAACCATGGTTAAGAAGCTGGATTTACCTATTATGAAACATCTTAGGCCATATAAGCTTCAATGGTTGAATAAGAATGGTGAAGTCAAGGTAAACAAGCAAGTGCTCATGTCATTTTGTATCGGAAGGTACCGTGATGAAGTTTTATGTGATGTTATACTTATGTATGCTAGCCATATTCTATTAGGAAGGCGATGATAGTTTGATAAGTGAGTCATGCATGATGGCTTCAAGAATTGATATTTCTTTGTAATGAATGAAAATCCCATCACTCTTGTACAATTATCACCTCAACAAGCTTATGAGGATTAGTTAAGGATTAAAAGTGAGAGTGAACAGAAAAGAGAGATTGAAAAAAGAGAACATAGATAAGAAAACATGAGGACACAAGAAAGAGAAGAAAACAAAAAGTTTTTATGCAAAAGAATGTGATGTCAAGAAAGCATTTTATGTTGAACAACCTATGATCATACTTTTGTACAAAGAGGCTTATTTTAACACTAACAAGTTTAAATTGTCTTTGCCTAGTGTTGTTGTTGCTTTATTGCAAGAATTTGAAGATGTATTCCCCAATGATATCCCAAGTGGATTGCCATCTAAAAGAGGAATTAAGCATCAAATTGATTTCATCCTTGGTGCATCCATCCCAAATCGGCTAGCAACAAGGAATAATCCTAAGGAGACAAAGGAGCTTCAAAGGCAGGTTGAGGAACTTATTTTGAAAGGATATGTGAGGGAAAGCATGAGTCCTTGTGCACTACCTCTCCTACTTGTACAAGAAAAGTTAAACAAAAGACATGCCAAGTGGATCAAATTCATTCAGACCTTTTCTTACATCATCAAGTATAAACAAGGCGATGATTCGAGGATGAATCCTTTTAAGGAGAGGAGGAATGATGAGAACCTTAGAGGTGATGGGTGGAAGGCTTCAAAGAATGTAAGAGGTCCATTGTGCATTCCAAAAGGCCCAATAACACGAGTTAGAGCTAGAAAGATGAAAAAAGCACTAAATAAGCTAATTAAGAACATTCAGGCCAACTAAGCTTCAAATGGTGTGAATTCAAGCTTGAAAGAGAGTCTAGGCCTTATTAATATGATTGGAGTACCTAATGGGTCAAGGCTATGTAATAGCATTCATTCCAAAATAGGAGTTTATTGTATGTGTAAAAATTTGTCCCTAGATAGGAATTCCTCCTAAATAATGATTTGTCCTAAGTAAGAATTTTTGCCTCTTTAGGATTGATATCTTAACCTATAAATATGCTTTAGAAAATCAAACAATTTTGAGTGAAATAAAAAGCAAGGGTTTTTCTCCCTCAATTTTTTTAAGAATTAAAGAACTTTTCAATGGGTACTTCTTCTTGTGTCATTCAAATTGACTTATCACTCCCAATTCCTTTCTTTTATGGAGTGTGGTGTCCATATCCTTCTTAAATACCTTAGGTTCATGTTCCTTTGAATGTTGGGTCTAGGGTTGGTGTTATGAAGGTCTAATTTAGCTTTCCTAGTTGTTCTTTGATTCTTTGTGTACATTATGTCCCTAAGCCACATCTTTTTGAGGTTTTTCACATCAGAACTGCACATGGACTCATGCTTTCCCACACATATCCCTTTAAATTAAGTTCCTTAACTTGCCTTTAAAGCTCCTTTGTCTCCTCAGGATTACTCTTATATGCTGGCCAATTTTGGATGGATACACTAGTGATAAAATCAATTTGATACTTAATTCCTCTCTTAGGTGCCAATCCACTTGGGACATCGTTAAGGAATACATCTTTAAATTCTTGCAAAAGAGAAATAGCAACACTAGGCAAAGACGGGTCAAACTTATTAGTGTTAAAATAAGCCTCTTCGTACAAAAGTACGATTATAGGTTGTTCGATATAAAATACTCTTTTGACATCACTTTCTCTTGCATAAAAGCTTTTTGTTTTCTTTTCTCTCTCTTGTGTCCTCACGTTTTCTCCTCTCTTTTCTATTCACTCTCATTTTTAATTGTTAACTGATCCCCATAAGTTTGTTGAGGTAATAATGGTACAAGAGTGACGAGTTTTTCATTCATTACAAAGGAATATCGATTCTTGAAACCATCATGCATAACTCGCTTGTCAAACTACCATGGCCTTCCTAATAGAATATGGCCCACGTGCATAGGTACAATATCACATAAAACTTCATCATGTTACCTTCCAATAGAAAATAAGACGAGCACTTACCTACCTGTTTGTTAGAACCCTTATTATTGTTCTTAGATAGCTTTGCTTTGGACTTGTAATTAGCCTTCTCATCTCTTTTACTCTAATTTGGCTTCCAAGATGAGGTAGAACCTGAATTCTGCCCAAACCATGTGGAACCCTTTCATTTAAGCTGTCTTTCAACTTTCATTGCCATGTGCACCATGTCTTCTAGTTCCACATAGTGTTGTAATTCAACCATGTTGGCTATGTCTCTATTCAGGCCTTGCAGAAATCAAGCCATGGTTGTTTCTCTATCTTCTTCTACATTTGCTCTAATCATGGCAATCTCCATCTCCTTGTGGTAGTTCTCCACACTTTTGGTGCCTTGAGTAAGCCTTTGCAGCCTTTGGTTCAACTCTCTGTAATAGTGATTAGGGACAAACCTCTTCCTCATGATAGCCTTCATCTCCTCCTATGTATCAATAGGTTGTTCAAGATTCCTTCTCCTTGTCAAAACAAGTTGATCCCACCAAATAATAGCATAATCAGTAAATTTAACGACAACAAGTTTTACTGTTTTCTCCTCATAATAGTTATGGTAGTCAAAAACCAATTTAACCTTCTTCTCCCATTCTACGTACGCATTAAGATCATTCTTACCTTGGAATGGAGGAATTGTCATTTTGATACTACCCAAATCATGATCATAAGTGCCTTGCCTCCTAAAATCTTTTTGATCCCTTCTACTATTAGTAGTTCTAACCACAGTAGTTCGATCATCAAATTCATCATCTTCTACATCATCTTTATGGTTATAGGCATGTCTTAATCACCTTCTTGCTTTTAGAGCCTCATATTCCCCATGCCTCCTTTGCAACTCTACTATATTATTAGCTTGCTCCTCCATCCTTTGCCTCATATCATGAAATTTGGTATTCATGCACTTAAATTGTTGTTGGATAGCTGTGACAATGAAGGACACATCACAAACTCCCTCCTGAGTTGCACCTTTGTCTATAGAAGCCATAGTATTACTTCTATACAAAATGATTAGGATACCTCACAAAAAATTCCCTCGTGTGTTTCATTCAAAAGAAGAGATGTCATTCTCCCTCGTGTTTACACATTTTATGGCTTTTTCTTAATATGAATTTGTACTCTTGCCTTTTACCACTCAAATTTCCCCTTTCAACACTTTAAAGAACTAAACAAAATAAATTAAGAATTGATTTAAGATAAAGTAAGATAAATGGTGTAGAATTGAATAAATTGGAGAACAAGAAGTCAAAAAAAACGAAAAAGGATATCATGCAAACAAATTTAATAAACTTAACTCACAAAAATCAAGATAGGGGGTTAAACCTAGAGGACAAATATGGATGACATAACAAGAAAACATATGACAAAATTGGAATTGAGTAAGAAAACTTTATTATTATTGTGGCCAATATGACCAAACTATTTAAATTTTATCAATAACTTGAATTTGATGCCTTTTCTTTTTGTTCCTCCTTTTTTTTTTCTTTTTTGTTTTCATTCCCCTTTTTTTTTCTTTTGCTCAACACAAAACAATATTAGAATACTTGAAGACAACAATTGGAATCAAAATTAGAATGTTTTTGATAGTTATGATCTCAAACAAATGAGCAAAGTGAGAAGGGTTGCAAATGGCCAGATTAGTGCATTTGAATAGTAATGCACTTAATAGACAAACTAAATAGAAATAAATAAATCATAAGGTAGAAAATTGAAGAATGAGTTGATCTAACCTAATTCTGAATCAGGCTCTGATACCAATTAATACAGAAAACCCCAAAAAGACGTGGTTTAGGGACTTAATGCACACAAAATATCAAAGAATATCTAAGAAAGCTAAATCAGACTGTAATAATAGAAACCCTAGACCCAACATTCAAAGGAACATGAACCTAGAGTATTTAGGAAAGATTGAATGCCACACACCAAAAAAGAAAAGAGTTAGGAGTGATAAGTCGAGTTGAACACCACAAGAAGAAGTACCACCTTTTGATAAGTTCATTAGTTCTTGAAAGAACCAAAGGAGAAAACCCTTGCTTTTTATTTCTCTCAAAGTTGTCTAGTCATCTAGAGCATATCAAGAGGTGCCTATTTATAGGCTAAGATAGCAATCCTAAAGAGGCACAAATTCCTACTTAGGAAAAATCCTTATTTAGGAAGAAATCCTATCTAGGGACAAATTATTACACAAACAATAAACTCCTAATTAGGAGCAAATGCTATTACTTAGCCCTAACCCATTAATTACTCCAATCATATTAATAAGGTTGGGACTCTCTTTCAAACTTGAATTTGCACCATTCAAAACTTAGTTGGCCTGAATGTCCTTAATCAACTTATTTAGTTTATCTTTTTGGCTCTGGCTCGTGTTATTAGGCCTTCTGGAATATGCAATTGACCTCTTGCGTCATTTGAAGTCTTCCACCCATCATCTCTAAGGTTCTCATCAGGTTTCCATGTCTTAAAAACCCATACTAATACATACATCTCTTTAGCATAAGTAGAATAATCAAGACATGCTCTAATTGGCTTTTTACTAGAGAATGTATAGACCAAAATATCATCAAAATACACAACAAAAAATTTACCAATAAATGGACACAAAACATGATTCATTAATTGCATAAAAGTACTTGGTGCATTAATGAGGCCTAATGGCTTAACAAGCCAATCATACAAATCATACTTAGTTTTAAAAGTTATTTTCTAGTCATCTCCTCCTCTCATCCTAATCTAATGATATCCACTTTCAAATTAATTTTAGAAAAGACCCATGAACCATGCAATTCATCTAACATATCATCTAACCTAGGTATAGGGTGACGATACTTTATAATGATTTTGTTAATTGCTCGACAATCAACACACATTCTTTAAGTCCCATCCTTGGGTACAAGTAAGACAAGAACTGCACAGAGACTCATGCTTTCCCTCACATATCCTTTTGACATAAGTTCCTCAACCTGCCTTTGAAGCTTCTATGTCTCCTTAGGATTACTCCTATATGCTAGCCAGTTTAGGATGGATGCACTAGGGATAAAATCAATTTGATGCTCAACTCCTCTCTTTGGTGGCAATCCACTTGGAACATGATGTAGAACACCCCAAAAAGATATGGCTTAGGGACATAATACACGTAAGAAATCAAAGAATATCTAAAAAAGCTAAATTAGATTTTAATAACACAAATCCCCAACATTCAAAGGAACAAGAACCTAGGGTATTTAAGAAGGATATGAATGTCATAATCCAGAAAAGAAGGGAATTGAGAATGATAAGTCGAGTTGAACGCCACAAGAAGAGGTACTTCTTGATAAGTTTTTTAGTTCTCAAAAGAACCGAAGGAGAAAACACTTATTTTTTATTTCTCTCAAAGTTGTTTGATTAGTACAAAAGGAACATTTCTTGAAGTTAGCATACAATTTCTTAAAACATAAAATAATTAAAATAGAACATAAATGATAAAGATGCTCTTCTATGCTTTTGTTGTAGACCAAAATATCATTAAAATATACAACCATAAATTTACCAATGAATGGGTGCAAAACATGATTCATTAATCATATAAAAGTGAGCATTATTGAGATCAAATGGTATAATAAGTCATTCATACAAACTATACTTAGTTTGTTGGCACCAACTACCAAAGAGGTTAAATGTGCATTTGACCTCCCATGTGAGCTTCTTGAAAGCTTTCCATGAAGGAGATGATGATAAGCCTCTAAAGAGACAATTGAGACATGCTCCCTCAACAATTAGAATGGAGTTTTAGCATGAAGTGGAAAAGATTCTAGACCACTTAACATATGGGCAAAGTAAGAAGAATTGTTGAGTTGAGTACTTGGTGAAGTGGAAAAATGCTCCTAAGAGTCAGGCTAGCTAGGAAAGAGATGTGACTTTATGGCAATTCAAGAAGTATACCCAAGACTACTTATTAACCCTACTAATGAGGATGTTGGCTTCAACTAAAGGGGGTGGTTTGTTGGTCATTTAATCTCATTGCTTAAGAATGCAAGCAAATTGATGGCACATTGCACCAATTCTTGCATGAGGATTTGGGTATGGATACCCAAGTAAAGCAAAGTGAGGTAAGAACATGTGTATTGCAATACACTAAGCGAGGCTGAGTCGTTGGTGTCAAGTGAAAATTTGGGCTTTAGCTAATGCTTTGGGGGGTTGTCACTAGTGGCTAACAAGTGCTTCGATGATTGACTAAGACATCAATGAGCCATTGGCGTAGGGGCTCTAGGCTCAAACTAATGCTATATACATATGATTATGGGCAAGCTAGCAAGGCAAGGGCTTAAAGTGCAGACCAAGTTAAATGATGGCCCATATCTTTGCACCAATGGCTAGCATAAAGTTGGTGTGGAATGGGCATGTCAAGGGAAACAAGGTGAATATGGAGTTAACATGCATGGTAGCTAAGCTAAGGAAGGTAGGTTTGAGCTATGACATAAGTGGCAAGCAAGGCTATGAGTGCAGGCCAAAGAATAGAATGTGTTGTAGCAATGTGTGGTGGTGTCACCACAATGTATGGTAGTATTGGCATTAAGTGGGAAAGGTGTTTGGGTCATTGGTTCATGTAGAAGCATGTGTTAGTGTTGAATTATCTTGATTTTTAGGATATGATTATTGGGAATATTTAATCCTGATTTTTTGGTCCTAATTATTAGGAAATAATTATAAATGATTAGTTAGGAAATGATTTATCAGTATCCCTTAATTTGTGGGATTATGATTTATGGGTATCCCTTGATTTGTGGGATTATAACTATATTTTACAAATCTATTTTTTTCCTAATTAGTATTCGTAGAAGCCTTATAAATAGCTTTGTAATCCTGGTACAAAAATATTAAGAGTTATCACAATTCTTTTCTCTAAATTCTTCATGGTATCAGAGCTTTAGGCTCATTCTTCTGGGATAGTGTTGCAGTGCATCCTTCATTGATGCGATAATTTTCCAATCACAGCCTTCATTGCTGGGTTTGTCTTTGTCCTTAACAATCTGATTGCAACTATTATTATTGTGATCTCTTTAGCTATATTTTTCCTCTTTCGCTTCTAAACTTGTCCCAATTCTTGCCCTAAAACCTCATTCACTTGCAGCCTTTATTGTTTCTGTTATTTTTTCCTTCCTTTCCAAGTACTTTCTTTGTATTTGGAATTATCCATGCCTGAGACAAAATTGATTGGAAATACTTTGGGTCAAAATGAGGAGCCTAACACCAACCATATGACCGGAGATCTACAAAATGTGAGAGTAACTTATAGGCTGAATGAAAAGAATTATCTCAAATGGTCTCAATTCGTCAAGACCTATTTAAAGGGTAAAGGAAGACTCAGTCATCTTCTCAGAATAGGTCCAACACCAGAAGATCCCACGTTCAACGCATGGGATGAGGCAGATTCAATGATCATGTCATGGCTTTGGGATTCGATGGATCCAACCATAAGTGATACATGTATGTTTCTCAAAACTGCAAAGGAGATTTGGGAATCTATTCGCAGGACTTATTCAAAGGCTCGAGATGCAGCACAAGTATATGAGATCAAGGTAAAGACAAGTGCAACATAACAAGGGAGCAAAACGGTGACGGAATATGCCAATTCCCTTCAAAATCTATGGCAAGAACTCAATCATTATCGAGTATTTGAGATGAAGTGTGCAGATGATGCTGCAACTCTAAAAACCTTCATTGAAAAGGATTGAGTATATGATTTCCTGGCAGGTCTTAATTCTGAATTTGACCAAGTTAGGATTCAAATACTTGGGAAGGAAGAAATCCCTTCTTTGGAAGAGACAATCTCTCTAATTTGGGCAGAAGAAAGTCGAAGGGGAGTAATGTTAGAGCCTCAAGCTATGGAAGGCTCAGCATTAGTAACTCACAATGTGTCAACACAAGAAAGAGGAAAGGTGGATACTTCAAGGCCTACATGGAGGGATAATTGAGACAGTTTATGGTGTACCCACTGTAAGAAGCCAAGGCATACAAAGGAACGTTGCTGGAAGTTGAATGGAAAACCAGCAACCTCAAGCCGACAGTGGGGAAACAAAGGAGGACAGCCAAGGCCCCAGACTCATTTAATTGAGCACACCAGCCAGCAAATCAGTCACAGTGAAGGACAGGTGAAAGAATCCTTTAGAAATGAGGAAATAGTAAGAATTAAAGGGCTTTTAAGGTCTCTTGATAAACCCTCTAGCGCATGTTCCTTAGCACTCTCAGGTAACTCTCCATTCTCTTTTAGTCTAAATGCCTAAGAAAAACTCTCAAGTGAAGCTTGGATAATAGACTCAGGTGCCACTCACAATGCCCTAAACCCCATGTCCAAGCAATAGGAAAATAGTAGTGGCAGATGGCTCTATGGCTACTGTTGCAAGAGTTGGTGATATCTATATTACACCTATTCTCACTCTAAAAGATGTTCTCCATGTGCCGAAACTATCAGCCAACTTAGTCTCCATACAAAGGCTCACCAATGACCTCAAATGTTATGCAATGTTTTACCCTACCTACTCTGTTTTTCAGGAATAGGATTCGGAGAGGAAGATTGGACTTGCTAAGGAAAGGAATGGGTTGTATTATCTTGAGACACCAAGTATTTCAAAGAAAGTCATGAACAATTCACCCTTGTCATTTCTTAGTACTTCAAATAAGGATGTCATTTGGCTTTACCATTTTCGTTTTGGTCATCCATCTTTTCATGTCTTAAATATCATGTTTCCTTCTTTGTTTAAAGGATTAGATATGAGTCAATTCCAATGTAATACTTGTGAATTTGCTAAGCACACCCGTGTATCTTTTCCTATAAACAACAAAAGAAGTTCTCATCCTTTTGATTTGATTCACAGTGACATTTGGGGACCCTCCACAATTCCAAATATCTCAGGGGCTCAATGGTTCATTTCTTTAATCGATGATTGCACTAGGGTCACATGGATATTTTTACTCAAACACAAATCTGATGTAAGTAGTATTATTCCTAATTTTAATTCTATAGTTCAAAATCAATTTGGAGTTAAAATTAAGAGCTTTAGATCAGATAATGCTAGAGACTACTTTAATCAAACTTTGTCAAGATACTTCCAAAAGGAAGGGATTATCCATGAATCATCTTGTGTAAACACACCACAGCAAAATGGGGTGGCTGAAAGAAAAAATGGTCATTTGCTCAACACTACTTGAGCATTATTGTTTCATGGAAATGTCCCTAAGTCTTATTGGGGGGAAGCTGTCCTTACATCTACATACATGATTAATAGATTGCCATTAAGAGTATTAGATTTCAAAACTCCTATGGCAGTTATTTCTAGCTTTTATCCCCATTTCAGGACAACAAATAATCTCATACCTAGAATCTTTAGTTGCACGTCATTTGTACATGTTTATAATCAGCGAAGGGAAAAACTAGATCTTAGAGCAATCAAATGTGTCTTTCTTGGTTACTCCTCTACACAAAAAAGGTATAAATGTTATCATCCTCCCTCTTGAAAGACCTATATATCAGTCAATGTTACATTTGTAGAAAATAAACCTTACTTTCCACAGTCTTATCTTCAAGGGGAGAAGTCATTAGTTGAAGATAAAGACTTTGATGACCTTATCTTGACTTACCTCCTAATAATCTTCCAATCCGAGCTCCCACTTCTGTTCAACCAATCCTTTATCAATCAACTCCTGACCAATCAGCCTCTAACTCTTATCAAATAAAGCATGTAGATTACAGAAAGCACTATAAGGGCTCAAGCAATCACCTAGAGCCTAGTTTGGGAGATTTTCCAGAGTTATGAAAGCTTCAGGCTACAAACAAAGCCAAGGTGATCATACCCTCTTCATTAAGCATTTGACAAGAGGGAGAGTGACAGCACTTCTAGTGTACGTTGATGATATTATTGTCACAGGGGATGATGATGAGGAGAAGCAACAGCTAAAATAGTGTTTCATTGAAGAGTTTGAAATAAAAGAGCTAGGAAGACTCAAATACTTTCTTGGCATTGAAGTTTCTTCCTCTAGACAAGGAATTTTTGTCTCACAACAGAAGTATGTGACTGATCTCTTGAAGGAAATTGGAAAACTTGGTTGTAAACCAGTAGCTACACCTATTGAGCCTAATAAAAAGCTTGGGGATGCAAAGGATGAACCTGCTATAGATCGAGATATGTATAAAAAATTAGTCGGGAAACTCATCTATTTGGCTCATACTAGGCCTGATATTGCCTATTTAGTAAGTGTGATTAGTCAATTTATGCATGACCCAAGAGAATCACACTTACAAGCCATCAATCGAGTGCGACATTATTTAAAAGGAAGTCCCGAAAAAGGAGTCCTATTCAGAAGAAATCAAAAACTAGTGCTGCAAGCTTATACCGATGCTGACTATGCAGGATCCATGGTGGATAGAAGGTCAACATCTGGTTATTGCACTTTTCTTGGTGGAAATTTAGTGACTTGGCGGAGTAAAAAACAGAATGTAGTTGCAAGATCAAGTGCTGAATCAGAATTTCGAGCAATGGCCCAAGGAATATGTGAGCTATTATGGCTTAAAATCATCCTAGAAGACTTGAAAATCAAGTGGGACGGTCCTATAAAGCTGTATTGTGACAATAAATCAGCAATTAATATTGCTCATAATCCCGTACAGCATGATAGGACGAAACATAGTGAAATTGATAGGCATTTCATCAAAGAAAAGATAGAAGAGGGGTTGATCTGCATGTCCTACATACCTTCCGGAGATCAACTAGCTGATGTGCTAACCAAAGGACTTAATGGCGGGATCTTTCACGAAATAATCTCCAAGCTAGGAATGGAAGACATCTATTCCTCAGCTTAAGGGGGAGTGTTGAATTATCTTGATTTTTAGGATCTGATTATTGGGAATATTTAATCCTGATTTTTTGGTCCTAATTATTAGGAAATAATTATAAATGATTAGTTAAGAAATGATTTATCAGTATCTCTTAATTTGTGAGATTATGATTTATCAGTATCCCTTGATTTGTGGGATTATAACTATATTTTACAAATCTATTTTTTTCCTAATTAGTATTCGTAGAAGCCCTATAAATAGCTTTGTAATCCTGGTACAAAAATATTAAGAGTCATCACAATTCTTTTCTCTAAATTCTTCAGTTAGTAATGCAACAACATGTGCCAATGTTGCACCAGCATGCACTAATGCACCAACAATGCACCAGTGTGTTATTGGCAGTAGAGTGATAGTTCAAGCACATCAATATCCCCTTCTACTAAATAGCACATGTCTCCCACCAAACTTAGCCAACATTAGCATATGAACTTAGGATTGGGCAACACTATAAGGGCTTGTCCCAAGTGGCTAACATGTGTTCCTTGAATTGACTACAACATCACAAGATGTTTGCGTGCAAGCTAGGGTTTGGGCCAATAGCACAAGTTAGGCATGTGTGGATGGGCAAATGGTTTGGGAGTGTGCAGCAAGAAAGCATGATCTTAAGCCCCATAAAAATAAGGAGATCATGGGCAATGCTTCTTAATAATATGGGCATGTGATTAATGGGTAACATGTGTGCTGATCAAATCATTTGAGGTATTCGATTCTCCTTAAAGATAGCCCAAATTGGAGTTTCTATAGGATAAAAATGTGGGAGCATCTATAGGTAACTTGGAGTTGGAAGAAAGTGTCATCCAAGTAAGAGAATGTGGGCTAAAGAGTGTTATACAAGACATATGGACATAGGGCTCATAAATGGGGGAAATGGGGCAATTTCTAAGGCCACTAAGCCATGAAACCATGTAACCCTTTAAGATATGATTGACTTAACAGCCAAGTCATGCAAATCTAAGTATTTATGAGTGTTAACTATAAACTCTATAAATAAGTGTGGGTCACCAAGGGCTCACCATTGAAGAAAAATGAGTGAAAGGTGTGGAAACACTTAAGGGCTTGGCATTGTATCCTTTGTAGGCTTTTTATGAAAGGTAACAAAGGTTGGGAAGGTTTCCATATCTGTTGTTCATATTGCTCTACTTTTGTGCTATTGTGTGGATACTTTGTTTGTGTTCTTGTGTGCGGGTTTGGTTAAGACCAAAAGGTATCTTGGTGCCATCACAAGGCCAAAAATTTGTAGTATGAAAGTTAGTTATGTGGCAATTGGTACCAGAGCACTAGGGTTCAATCAATGAATAGTGGATCAGGACTTAAAGTGGTGCAAGAGTGGGTGACCAAGATTAAAATGGCTCTTGATGATGTCCCTGAGGTGTAAGCCCCTTTGATTTTAGCAAGACTCAATGAGTGGGGAAAATTGGTACATATTTTGCAATCTTATTATGATAGTCTTAATTCAACATGGATCAATTGCTTTGGTGATTTGGATATGGATGTTATTGTCTTAAGAAAGGTTCTAGGCAGCCTACCAAGCGGAGGAGCTGAGGGCTCATTGCAGATGAAGGTGCCTGAATCGAAGACTTTTGAGCACAAACGTGATGCTAAAGCCATTAAGAACTTCTTCTAGGATATGGAGTAATACTTCAAAGCTGCCCATGTACTAGCTATGAAAAAGGTGACCTTTACTAGCATGTATCTTACCAATGAGGTGAAGTTAGGGTGGTAGACTAGACCTGATGATGATGCAAGCATGGGCAAACCTTAGATTGAGACATGGGATGTGCTGAAAAGGGAATTGAAGGAGAAGTTCCTACCTTGCAACACATCTAGATTGCAAGGGAGTCAATAAAGAGATTGAAGTATAGTGCTACAATCCATAACTATGTCAAGGAGTTTAGCTCTTTGATGCTTGACATTCATAATATGTTTGATGGGGATAAGCTCTTCAATTTCAAGTGTGATGGACTTGCCCTCTGAAATTGTTGCTATTAATGGCTTGGTTGATTTTCAAATCAACACCTTTGATTCTTCTAATGAAAAACAGCCCAAATACAAAGGCAAGAAGAAGAAAGAGGACTCTTAAGAATTAAAGCAAAGGGAGGATAGCAAGGGAAAAGGCACAACTCTTACTTAAATCGAAGGTAAGAGCAAATCAAATTCTAGTTGTTTTATTTGTAGTAGTCCACATAGGGCAAAGGAGTGTCGAAAAAAGGAGAAATTGAGTACCTTAGTGGCTAAAGAGGGTGGTAGTGACACTAGTTTAGATGATAGCAACCCCTCTTTGATCAATCCTATTCAATTGATCAAGGTAGTGCATACAAAGGAATATCAACCCCTATTTTCTCTTTTTTTAATCTCTCTTTTCCATACACTCTCATTTTTAATCCTTAACTGATCCTCATAAGCTTTTTGAGGTGATAATGGTACAAGAGTGACAGACTTTTCATTCATCACAAAGGAATATTGATTCTTGAAGCCATCATGCATAACTCACCTATCAAACTACCATGACCTTCCTAATAGAATAAGGCCCACATGTATAGGTATAACATCACATAAAACTTCATCATGGTACCTATTGATAGAAAATGACATGAGGACTTCCTTATTTACCTTAACTTCACCACTTTCATTTAACCATTGAAGTTTATATGGCCTAGGATGCTTTATAATAGGTAAATTCAGCTTTTTAACCATAGTTGTCCTAACAATGTTAGTGCAACTCCCACCATCAATAATCATACTACATACCTTATCTTTGATGAGACACCTCATTTGAAAGATATCATCTCATTGCATCTCATTTTCTTCCTTCATTTGCATATTCAATGCTCATGTTATGATGAGGGCTACTTCATTAATCGAATACTCATCTTCATCACTTTCACCCTTTGATGATGGCACATAATCATCATTTGATTCACTCGCACTTTCAACATCATCATTACCTCTCAAGATCATTGCACGCTTATTTAGACAATGAGATGTAATGTGACCCTTGCCCAAACACTTAATACATTTAACATCTCTATTTCTAATTGGTTGGGGGGGTCAAAATTACCTACCTCCTTACTAGAACCCACAGTATTGCTCTTGGATAACTTTGATTTGAACTTGTAATCAACCTTCTCATCCCTTTTACTCCAATTTGGCTTCCAAGATGAGGTAAAACCTGAATTCTACCCAAACCACATGGAACCCTTTCGTTTAAGTTATCTTTCAACTTTCATTGCCATGTGCACCATGTCTTCTAATTCCACAAAGTGTTGCAATTCAACCATGTTGGCTATGTCACTATATTAGCCCTTGCAAAAATTAAGTCATGGCTCTTTGTCTTCTTTTACATTTGCTTTAATCATGGCAATCTTCATCTCTATGTGGTAGTCCTTCACACTTTTAGTGCCATGAGTGAGCCCATTTAGCCTTTGGTATAACTCCTTGTAATAGTGATTAGCGACAAGCCTCCTCCTCATGATAGCCTTCATCTCCTCCCATGTATTAATAGGCTACTCACGATTCCTTCTCCTTGTCAAAACAAGTTGATCCCACCAAATATTAGCATAATTAGTAAATTTAAGTTGTCTTTCAACTTTCATTGTCATGTGCATTGATGCAAAAAACCCCCCAAAAGACATGGCTTAAGGACCCAACACACACTTGGAATCAAAGAATATATAAGAAAGATAAATTAGATTGTAATAACACATACCCTTGGCCTAACTTTCAAAGGAAGATAGACTTAAGGTATTTAAGAAGGATATGAATGCCACACTCTAGGAAATAAGGAATTAGGAGAGATATAGATGCCATACTCCCTCATGTGTTTCATTTAAAAGAAAAAGGTGTCATACTCCCTCATGTTTACATTTTTTATGAATTTTTCTTAATATAAACTTGCATTCTTGCCTTTTACCACTTAAATTTCCCCTCTCAGCTCTTTAAGGAACTAAACAAGCTAAATTAAGAGGATTGATTTTGAATAAAATAAGATAAATGGTGTAAAATTGAAGTAATTGGAGAAGAAGGAGTCAAAAAAAAAAAAGAAAAAGGATATCAAGGTAAACAAATTTAATGAATTAAACTCACAAAAATTAGGATAGGGGGCTAAACTTAAAGGACAAATTTGGATAACATAACAAGAAAATAGATGGCAAAATTAGAGTTGAACAAGAAAACTATATTACTATTATGGCCAATATGACCAAACTGTTTAACTTTTATCAATAACTTGAATTTGATATTTTTTTTTATTCCTTTTTTTTTTCTTTTACTCAACACAAAACAATAGTAGAATACTAAGAGATAGCAATTAGAATTAAAATTAGCACATTCTTTTATAGTTATGATCTCAAATAAACAAGCAAAGTAAGAAGGCTTGGAAATGGATAGATTAGCAAATTTGAATGATAATGTACTTAATAGGAAAACTAAATAGAAAGAAAATAAATCATAAGGAACCAAGTTAAAGAATTAATTGATCTAAGCTAATTTAGAGTCGAGCTCAAATTCCAACAAATGCGAAAAACCCTAAAAAGATGTGGCTTAGGGACCTAATGCAAGGAGTCAAAGAATATCCATAAAATCTAAATCAAATTTTAATAACACAAACCCTAAACCCAACATTCAAAGGAACACAAACCTAGGGTATTTAAGAAGGATATGAATGCCACACTCCATAAAAAAAAAAAGGGAATTGGGAGTGATAAGTCAAGTTCAACGCCACAAGAAAAGGTACTTCTTGAAACTTTCCATGTATCATCTCTAAGCTTCTCATCAAAATCTTAATTATTCAATTAAAATAGACAAATGGTTTACATAGACAATAGATTGGACACAACAAACAATGTGTTAATATTACATGTCATATCTATTATTTGCCTTTATATCTCAACATGCATAGGTATACATAAATATTAATTTTAAGGTTGTGCTGAAATCAAGTGGTATGAAATCTTAGCTTGCCTACACTATAAAAATCCTTCATCTTTTTGGCTCTAGCTCATGTTATTGGGCCTTCTAGAATGTGCAATGGACCTCGTCATCCTTTGAAACTTTCCACATATCATCTCTAAGCTTCTCATCAAAATCTCAATTATTCAATTAAAATAGACAAATGGTTTACATAGACAATAGATTGGACACAACAAACAATGTGTTAATATTACATGTCATATCTATTATTTGCCTTTATATCTCAACATGCATAGGTATACATAAATATTAATTTTAAGGTTATGCTGAAATCAAGTGGTATGACATCTTAGCTTGCCTACACTATAAAAATCCTCCTTTCTGGTATAGTCAAAAAAAAATTTTAGATCAACTTTAAGGAAACCAAAAACTTTAGAAAATTTGCTTATTTGACCATTAGTTAGGAATATGGTAAATCTACACAAAACTAAATTTAGGTTTAAAAGAAGAATAAAAATCCCTTTGATTCTTTGCATTTGTAAACAGAATATTTGCATTAGATGCATTATTCTATGTAATTAAACTAGTTAAATAAAGAAAAACAACATGCTGGTCAATAGTTGAAGTTGTTTGCGTATGTATTAAATCCTGACCATAGGCGCTATTTGGAAAGACATTAATTATCAAATGGAAAATGATAGGGGGCAGAATTGTGGGGACAAGGGATAGTCCTATGCTTCTTTCATTTTTGCAAAGAAAAAGAATACTTTGTGCAAATGAGTAAGGTAGTAACAAAAGAAGAATGATAAGATGTGCATATAACTATCAAAAACTTCTATTTGTACATTTATCTTGTTTGTTTGCACATCATATATTTTTCAAAAACTTCTATTTGTACATTTATCTTGTTTGTTTGCACATCATATATTTTTCACGAATAAATATATAAATAAAAATTATGCATGGGACCCACATCTTACTTGCATCTTATCCCCCCTCCCCATCCTTTTGTAGTGGGGTTCTTATTAAATTATACACTCTTGCTAGTTTCATTGCAAGTGTGGCAAATAAGTAACTTTTCCTTTTTCTTAATGACATATTTCCTTTTATATGCCTAAAAAATATGAAATACAACAATAAGAAGCTTAGCAATACAATGATAAGTGTTAACCAAAAAGAAAATCTCAGTCTTTGATCTTTAATGCATTTGTATAACATAACCTTATTTTTGGTACATCAAAAAAATAAATAAAACAAACTTGTACCAAATGGAAAAGATTAGAAAGAAAAAAGGTTATTAGAATTTCTCATACAATAACCGGCTCATTTCATTTACAAAACCAAAAAAATTAAAAAACAAAGTCCATTTCCATTAAAGAGAGAAGAAGAAGAATAGGGTCAACTAAAGGACAATATTGTTAAATTTTTTAATAAATCTATCATAATAAATGTTAATTTTTTAAATTTTAAAATTGAATAGATTTTTGTAAATAATATTGTAAATGATGTATCTAAATTTGTGAAAGTCGAAACTATCAATATGTCTAAAAAGTTTGCCATATCATGTTTATGCCACAAGTAAATACAAATTCTTTTAAAATTTATCATGTTTTTAGTTGATATAAAATATTAATAAGAATATATTAAAAAATATTTGTATTCTTATATCAATTAAAACAATCAAATCATGATGAATTCTTGAATCATTATAGATACATGACTAGTAGTACTAAAATCAGGCCACCAAGTATTATAAAGAACTTTAATTAAATTTGACTTGAAATATATTAAGATATTTAATTTTCCTTTCATTTTTTAATCAAACCTTACATTTCGTATAATCTTTTTGATAATGTCCAACCTTTTTTACATAAATGAATGTTGTCACCCTTTTGTTCCTTCTTTTCAGCCTATAAAACATAAGCAAACTCTTTCCTTTCTTAATTTGTTGAGTTTCACCTTCATTCTTCTACTAGCTTTCTTGTTCATAAGATTATTAAAGTAACTCACTTAATTTTTTGTCTCATTTTCACTTAAACAAGCATACTAACGAATTCATTAACTTTTTACTTTTCCTTTATAATGTTCTAATGAATATAAAATGACTTATACTTAGGAAATAATAAGTTCAAAATGAACTGCACTTATAAAACAATCATCTACCATTGATTTTAAGATCTTAAATATTATTGCAAATTTGGTCATCTTAATAATATGCTTTTTTATAATTTGCAATAGTCGTAACTTATCCCTAAAATAGAACCATATTTCTACAAATTGCAAATATTCTTTTACACCTTTTGTTTCTGAAATAATTCTCTTATTGTTATTGGTAACAATCACTTTCAAAAATATAAAATTCAATATGTTATTTCATTTCTAAATTTTTTCATGTAACTTTTTTTACTCACTACTTGAATCAATAATAATAGTAGATCTATTCATTAATAATACAAGTCAATATTTATAATATTTAAGTAAACATTGACTTATATATGCTATTTTAAGAACTTCAATCATTGAAAGAAATAATAATTGAAACATGCTAGTGAATTATAATAATTGTATAACTATAAATGCTCATAATTAATCATAAGTTAGAGAAAATAACTAGAGTATATTGTAGTTCTCCTTTGAGAAATCTTACAATATACTATCATAAATAATACTATTAACTTTAATAGGTAATTAAATATTTTCAATGAAATATATTTGATATCTTTCGATAAACAAATATATTTAACTAAAATATTAATATATCTCAATTATGTTATTAATAATATAATAGTAATTTACCTTTGGGTAAATCCTAGAATTCTAATAATTAATAATATCAATTTATCCAATCATTTTTCATTCATAAGTAATTTATTAAAATCATAAATAAAAGACTTATTTATATGTGTTGTTAAATATACTAGTCTAACCGCTTTGGTGACTACCAAAGTATAATAATAATGCACATATATCAGTTCAAGCATTTTAATTTGGTCACTTTAAAGACAATCAAACTATAATGCATAATGTTAAATATATCAATTGGATCATTTTAATGGCTAATAAACTATAATAATAATACATGCATAATAAAACAATTCATTATCCATTATCAATAAATGATGAAAACCTTATAGATGATGGGTGGAACACTTAAACAATGCAAGAGGTCCATTGCACATTCCAAAAGGCCCAATAACATAAGCTAAAGCCAAAAAGATGAAAGAAGAACTAAATAGGCTAATTAAGAATATTCAAGCCAACTAAGCTTCAAATGGTGGGAATTCAAGGTTGAAAGAGAGTCAAGACCTTATTAATATGATTGAAGTACTTAATGGGTTAGGACTAAGTAATAGCATTCACTCTTAATTAGGAGTTTATTATTTGCGTAAGAATTTGTCCCTAGATAGAAAATTTTCCTAAATAAGGATTTTTCCTCAGTAGGAATTTGTGCTTTTTTAAAATTGCTATTTTAGCTTATAAATAGGCACCTCCTTATATGCTCTGGATTATCAGACAACTTTGAAAGAAATAAAAAACAAGGGTTTTCTCCTTTAGTTCTTTCGAGAACTAATGAACTTATCAAGAGGTACTCTTCTCAGGGCGTTTAACTCGACTTATCACTCCTAATTCCTTTCTTTTCTGGAGTGTGGTGTCCATATCCTTCTTAAATAACCTAGGTATGTGTTCCTTTAAATGTTGGGCCTAGGGTTTGTTTTATTACAATCTGATTTAGCTTTCTTAGATATTCTTTGATTCCTTATATGTGTTGGGTCCTTGAGCTATGTCTTTTTGGGGTTTTTTACATCAACAAAGATCATAAAATTCAGCTTTACAATTCATTAGGTATAGGTCTATAAATAACACTAGTGGACACAACTTATACACACTTTTATCACATAAATGTTAATGTCCTTATAAGGAATTGAAATAATTCCTTTGCACACCTTCTTTAACAACTTGTTACATAAGGTAATAAATCTAGTCAAATTATACAACTCATGTCAAATTGTAAATTAAAATTATTGCATGGCTTCATATTAATAATTCAATTAAGCCTAATGGTTGTCCAGTAAACACATTTTTTTCCAGTGTCCTTCACATAAGGTGTAAATACCATATATTCTTGTATTATTATATACCATATATAAAGAAAATCTCCTCAGTTGAATAGGTAAGTAAGACTTACGACAATGCAATTCTTTAAACCAATAGTCCTTCTTATTGAAACAACTCGTATGGACCTCAATGTCCATTAATTCCTTAACTGTCATTGGTCATTTTTGACCTTTTTTTTCCTTGGCTACTTTAAAAAGGAATTTCAATTCCTTTGCCAAGCTAAACAATTAATTCTCAATTTTGGAAAATTAATCATAAAGCCTTATCATTTTAGATAAAAAAAAACATAAATTAGGTATATATTTTGATCTTTGATATCGTTTGCTAGATTTGTTAATAAATCTATCATCATAAATGTTACTTTTTTGGATCTTAAAAGTACATGTATTCATATAAATAATGTCATAAATGACATATTTGACTTTGTGAAAGTTGAAACTATTGATATATTTGGAGAGTTTGCCTTAACTCAATAACCAATTTCTCTCTCCTAACCTTTACTCTAATTACATGCCTTTAGATGTAGTTTTCATGTGTGTGCGTGAGAGAGAGGACCAATTATATACATGCACAATTTTTAAAGGTCAAATTAGGTATATCCATCCACGCTTGAATTACATTTGAAGTTATTATCCTTAATAGAGTAACAACATATAGAATTATTTTTTACTAATTAGGTCATATTGTAATTGAGTCTGTAATAAAAATATTATTCAAAAATATTCTAACATTATTAATTGAGAAATTCTAAAAAACACTACAATTAAGGTCAATTGGGATGTCATAATTAATAAGAGCAACAATTATGATCATATTCATAATTTTTATGGCAATTGACGATTTAAAATGTTTAAGTCTCTATCTTGTATATACCTATGCCTATATATGTGTGTATATGTATAAAAGAAAAATTGGAGTCTAGTTATGGGATTTACAAAATGTCATAAACAAAAGAAAGTCTACACAAGGAATATTGGAGTGACATTCCTTGATGTCTCTATAATTCATAGGCTCCTTTTATTATACACTTTAGTTTTGCTTTGTGTAAACTAGAAATGACTCAAATAGTTGATGGCCATTTGGCCAAACTTTGTGAGGATAGTACATGCACAAGTTAAAGAAACATATTAGGAAGGCTAATTCAAACTTAAAAGCATTTGCTGCAGGAGTTACGTTCTTCTTGAATATGTGGATGCTAATTTTTTTTTTTTTAATTTTGAGGTCTGTTAGACCTTGAACTATATAAAACTCTTCTAATTCCTATAAACCTCGTACTTCTTCTCATAATTATATTCTAAAACCTGTAAAATACAAGTCTAAGAGCTAAACTACCAAGGTGTCCCCTAAAGGACTATGAGGGCTAATTTAATTACATATGCATACTGTTAGTTGTGTTTATGAAAACATTTTCTTATTAGTATAAAATTAGGTTGTATTGTCTATTACTTTCAAAAGACAATTGCACAGTTGTGTTAATAATTGTCATAGGAACAAATATTAGACAAAGTAACCATTTAGAGAACTATTTACTACCTCTATTATTATGAATCAAATGGATGTTTATAAAATAAACACATAATAAAATAAATGTTTAAAATTTTTTATTCTAGAAATAAATTAGAAAGTTTGCTAAACATAATCAAAATCTAACATACAAGACAAGATTACAACCAATAGAACAAGTATCCCTTTCTCTTCTCTTGATGTAATCACAGTGGTTCATTGCAAATTACTAATGTTTAAATTTCCAATTTTTAGACATATGTATACAAAAAATAGTGGAGATAACTCTCAAAATGCCTAAACTATTTTAAGAGAGAGAGAGAGAGAGAGAGAGAGAGAGAGGAGAGAGAAGGGAAAAAGGAGAACACTTGCATGTGATCGACTATAAGGAGTTTTTTGGATCATTGTGCTTAATGGATCTAGCCCCATGTCATCAATCCTAGTCTAGGGTGTGCAAGGGATGGAAGAGCCTGATGCTATGTTGAACACATGTTCAATACATGCACATATCAGATACGATATGGACACAATGTCCATGAAAAAAATATAAAAAAATCCAACAAGTCGTGGACGTAACTTTTGTAAATAACACAATAATGCATATTAGAAAATAATATATAATTTGAAGAATAAAATTTCCTTGGACTTATATTAATAATTTTTATCAAAATTATTAAATAACAAGAATTATATAATATATTTAATGCTCAAGTAGACATAAATGCATGTGTGTGTGTGTGTGTGCATCTATGGCATGTCCTACTACTCCTTTTCTAATTTTTCCAAGATTAGGGTGTATTGGTGTTTGTGTTGTCCCTTCTCTATATGCATACCTCCTAGATCCTAGTCATCCACTTTCTTTTAAGTGTAGATTAATTATATTTCAATGTAAATATGACACATCATGAGATCTAACAGATTTCATTTGAGTGACTTGAACTTATACCTAATTTTTACTTCAAAATTTCCACAAGTATTATTTTGCTAGTTTTTAAAGTGTGAAAAATTTGTAAACATGTGGAAGATTGGAATAAATTAGTATAGTAATCCAATATTTTTTATGCAGTATCTAATTTTTTGCTTGAAAGTAAAAACAAAAAAGAATCCTATACCTTTTGTTATGTAATTCCTATCATACCTTTTGTTTTTTATTAATAAAATAAATGCAATAATATAATTTTGCTAAACTGATGCAATTTAATCAAATTTAACAATAAGTTAAGGTAAATTGAAATAATAGGACTACAATGAAAATATTGAAAAGGTTAACACTAGAAATAATATTGTTATGAGTATTATATGTGTATGCCCATTAAACTTAAAAACCAATTCTAAAAGTTTTTCCACAAGAATGCACTATTTCAAAAGAAAAAAGAGTGAAAAGTAATATTTTCGTCCAATTTTGGCACATGAGCATTATGTTACCATTTGTGTATAATGTATATAGACTTTCTTGTGTCTAAGTGGATGTTGCTTTAAACAAATATTTGAAAGGCACATCCTTGGTATGATAATAATATTACAATATATAAATTTTAACAATTTAAAATATCATAATCACTCAGCATAACTTGGTAGTCACTAAACTATTTACTTAGAGTGATGAATGGAATTTACACCCATATCAATCAAATGAAATATTCTTTCCTAACTTGATTGGAGCAAAAAAAATTTAAAATTTGTGAAGAAAATGTACAATTGACTAATTTTGTTGTGCCCTTAATATAATTCTTCTTCTCCTACAAAAGTTGTTAAATCCATTTTCAATCTTCAACTATATCAACCTCAATTAGAGTTACATAAGCCACTATGATAGAGAAATGTCTTGATTCAAAAGCCTAAATGAGTTATCCTATAACATGTGCTAGAATTTTCAAATCCAAGAGTTGTCAATTCCTCTCACCATTAATAGTTAAAAATTCACTCACTATCCATCCATTCTCATTAGTAACTGGATTTTTACCTGATAAGAACGTTAGAGATGATGGGTGGAAGGTTTCAAAGGATGCAAGAGGTCCACTGTACATTTCAAAAGGCCTAATAACACGAGTTGGAGCCAAAAAGAGGAAATAATCACTAAATGGGCTGATCGAGGACATTCAGGCCAACCTAGCTTCAAATGGTGCAAATTCAAGCTTGGAAGAGAGTTAAGCCCTTGTTAATATGATTAGAGTATTTAATGGGCTAGGACTAAGTAATAACATTCATTCCTAAATAGTAGTTTATCCTAAATAAGTGATTGCATAAAAGTGAGTTTTTTGTGTAAGAATTTGTCCTAGATAATAATTCCTCCTCAATGAAGATTTGTGCTAAACAGGAATTTATGCCTCTTTAGGATTGCTATCTTAGCCTATAAATAGACACCTCTTTATAAGCTTTGGAACATCACATAACTTTGAGAAAAACAGAAAGCAAGAGTTTTGTCCTTCGGTTCTTTTGAGAATTGAAGAACTTATCAAGAGGTATCTCTTCTTCTAGTGTTTAACTCGACTTATCACTCCCAATTATTTTCCTTTCTAGAGTGTGGCATCCATATCCTTCTTAAATACCCTACGTCCATGTTCCTTTGAATGTTGGGTCTAGGGTTGTATTATTAAAGTTTGATTTAGTTTTCCTAAATATTCTTTGATTCCTTATATGTGTTGGGTCCCTAAGCCACATATTTTGGGGTTTTCCACATTAGTTGTTACCAGAGCGTAGCTCTAAATCAGGTTACATCAACTAATTCTTCAATTTGCTACCTTGTGATTTATTTATTTATGCTTAGTTTGCCTATTAAGTGCATTACCATTCAAAGTCACTAATTTGTCCATATGTAACCCTTCTCACTTTGCTCTTTTGTTTGAGATCATAACTATCAAAAAATATGCTAATTACTGTCTTTAAACATTCTACTATTGTTTTATGTTGAGCAAAAAACAAAAAAAAAAAACAAAGAAAAAGAGAACAAAAAGAAAAAAAGGGGAACAAAAGAAAAAAAGGCATCAACTTCAAGTTATTGATAAAAGTTAAATGGTTTGGTCATATTGGCCACAAATTCATATTAAGAAAAAGCCATAAAAAGTGTCTTTCATGATCAAAGCTATGCAATAATAATTTGAGCGCATGAATACCATAATTGATGGTATAAGGAAAAGTATGGAGGAGCAAGCCAATACAATAGTAGAATTGCAAAGGAGGCATGGGGAATATGAGGCTCTTAAAGCAAGAAGGCAATTGAGACATGCCTATGACTATGAAGGTGAAGTAAAAGATGATCAATTTGATGATCAAACTAGTATGGATAAAACTACTAACAATAAAAGGGATCAAAGAGATTTTGGGAGCCAAGACACTTATGACCGTGATTTTGGTAATATTAAAATGACAATTCCACCGTTCCAAGGTAAGAATGATCCTAATGCGTGCCTAGAATAGGAGAAGAAGGTTGAATTGGTTTTTGATTGCCATAACTATTTTAAAAAGTTGCAAAGCTTGCTACCATTGAATTTACTAATTTTGTTATTATTTGGTGGAATCAACTAGTTTTGACTAGGAGAAGGAATCATGAGTAGCCTATTGATACATGGGAGGAGATGAAGGCTATCATAAAGAGGAGGTTTGTCCCTAATCACTATTACAAAGAGTCATACCAAAGGTTACAAGGGCTCACTTAAGGCACCAAAAGTGTGGAGGACTATTATAAGGAGAAGGATATTGCCATGCTTAGGGCAAATGTAGAAAAAGATAAAGAGGCAACCATGGTTTGATTTCTATAAAGGCTAAATAAAGACAAAGCCAACGTGGTTGAATTACAACACTATGTGGAATTAGAAGACATGATGCACGTGACAATGAAAGTTGAAACATGATTTAAACAAAAGGGTTCCACACAATTGGAGTAGAATTAGAGTAAAAGGGACGAGAAGGCTAATTACAAGTCTAAAGCAAAACTATCCAAGAGTAATAATATGGGTTCTAATAAGAAGGCAAGTAATTCTGACCCTAACCAAGTAGAAATAGAGATGTTAAATGTTTTAAGTGTTTGGGCAGTGGTCATATTACATCTCAAAGTCCAAATAAGTGTGTAATGATTCTGAGAGGTAGCGATGATGTTGAAACTGCAAGTGAATCAGATGATGATTCTATGGCATATATCAGAGGGTGAAAGTGATGGAGAGAAGTATCCAACTAATGGAGTAGCTCTCGTCATAAGGCAAGAATTGAATGTGCAAGTAGAGGAAGAAAATGTGGTGCAACAAGATAACATCTTTTAGACGAGGTGTCTTATTAGATGAGGTATGTAGTATGATTGTTAATGGTGGGAGATGCACTAATGTATCTTGCACAACTATGGTCAAAAAGCTGAATTTACCTACTATGAAGCATCCTAGGCCATAAAAACTTCAACGGTTAAATGAGAGTGGTGAAGTTAAGGTAAATAAGCAAGTGCTCGTGTCATTTTCTATTGGAAGGTACC
Source organism: Bruguiera gymnorhiza (assembly GCA_020883675.1). Taxonomy (NCBI): domain Eukaryota; kingdom Viridiplantae; phylum Streptophyta; class Magnoliopsida; order Malpighiales; family Rhizophoraceae; genus Bruguiera; species Bruguiera gymnorhiza. The sequence continues at coordinate 51,636 of JAIRCJ010000071.1, read as the reverse complement.
ATGATGAAGTTTTATGTGTTGTTGTACTTATGCATACGGGCCATGTTCTATTAAGAAGGTCATGGCAGTTTGACAGGCAAGTTATGCATTATGGCTTCAAGAATCAATATTCCTTTGTAATTAATGGAAAACCCAAACAACCTATGATCATGCTTTTGTACAAAGAAAGAAGAAAACAAAAAGTTTTAATGCAAAAGAAAGTAATGTCAAAACAGCATTTTATGCCAAACAACCTATGATCATACTTTTGTACAAAGAGGCTTATTTTAACATTAACAACTTTGACCCATCTTTGCCTAGTATTGTTATTTCTCTTTTGCAAAAATTTGAAGATGTACTCCCTGATGATGTGCCAAGTGGATTGCCACCTAAGAGAGGAATTGAGCATCAAATTGATTTTATCCTTGGTGCATCCGTCCTAAATCAGCCAGCAAATAGGAGTAATCCCAAGGAGATAAAGGAGCTTCAAAGGCAGGTTAAGGAACTTATTTTGAGGGGATATGTGAGGGAAAGCATGAGTCCTTGTGTGGTTCCTATCCTCTTGTACCCAAGAAAGATGGAACTTAGAGGATGTGTGTTGTGTGTCGAGCAATCAACAAAAACAATGTAAAGTATTGTCACCCCATACCTAGGTTAAATGACATGTTGGATGAATTGCTTGGTTCATGTGTCTTTTCTAAAAATGATTTGAAGAGTGGATATCACCAAATTAGGATGAAAGAGGGAGATGAGTAGAAAACAGCTTTCAAAACTAAGTATGGTTTATATGAATGGCTTGTTAAGCCATTTAGTCTCACTAATGCACCAAGCACTTTTATGCAACTAATGAATCGCGTCTTGTGTCCATTAATTGGTAAATTTATGGTTGTGTATTTTGATGATATTTTGGTCTATATTAAAAGCCTAGAAGAGCATCTTGATTATTTATGTTCTAACTTGAAGAAATGTTCCTTTTGTACTAATTAAATTACATTTCTTGGCTATACTGTGAGAGCTAAAGGTATTGAGGTTAATAAGGAAAAAGTTAGGACAATTCATGATTGGCCTACACCTAAGTAAATTAGTGATGTGTGTAGCTTTGATGGTGTGACTAGTTTCTATAGACGCTTTGTTAGGGACTTTAGCATTATTGCTGAACCATTAACTAAGGTTATCCAAAAGAACATGAGTTTTAAGTGGGGTAATGAACAAAACAAGGTTTTTAATTGCAATAAGAAAAAATTAAGTTTTGCGCCCTCACTTGCCTTACCTAACTTTGCAAAAACTTTTAAGATTAAGTGTGATGCTTTAAGGATTGACATTGGAGCTGTTTTGATGCAAGAAAGGCACCTAATTGCCCACTATAGCAAAAAGCTAAGTAGAGTAAGTCTCAATTATCCTACTTATGATAAAGATATATATGCATTGGTATGAGCTTTAGAGACATGGCAGCATTACATTTGGCCCAAGGAGTTTGTCATCCATACTGACCATGAATCCTTAAAGCACTTGAAGGGACAAGGAAAGTCAAACAAAACACATGCTAAGTGGATTGAATTCATTAAGACCTTTCTCTACATAATCAAATATAAACATGGTAAGCAAAATATGGTAGCTAATACATTATCTTGTAGGTATACCCTTTTCTCTACACTTACTAAAAAATTATTAGGATTTGAATATATTAAAGATTCATAGGTGGAAGATCCTAACTTTGCTAATGTGTATAGAGCATGTGAGAAGTCAGCCTTTGAGAAGTTTTATAGGCATAAGGGTTTCCTATTTAAGAAAAATTGTTTATGTGTACCTATGAGCTCTTTAAGGGAGTTGGTTATAAGAGAAGCTCAGGTGGGTGGTCTAATGGGTCATTTCGGAGTTAAGAAGACCCTAGATGTCCTAACTAAACATTTCTTTTGGCACATATGAAACGAGATGTTAAGAAGGTATGTAAGAGATGCATAACATGCAAATAGGCTAAATCTAAAGTTTTACCATATGACTTGTATACCCCTTTACTTATACCTAGCCATCTTTAGGTTGATTTATCTATGAATTTTGTATTAGGATTGCTGCAATCAAAAAGGGCTAAGGATTCTATATTTGTTGTTGTTGATAGATTTTTAAAGATGGCATACTTTATCCTATGCCATAAAACTGATGATGTCTGACAATGTGGTTGACTTATTCTTTAGAGAAGTGGTATGTTTGCATGGCATGTCACAGAGCATTGTTTCAAATTGGGATACAAAGTTCACAAGCTACTTCTAGAAGACTTTATGGGGTAAGTTAGTACTAAGTTATTGTTTTCTTCTACTTGTCATCCACAAACTGATGGGCAGACTGAGGTGGTTAGTCAAACTCTTTCTACTCTTTTGCGTGCTATTATTTGAATAAATTTGAAAACATGGGAAGATTGTTTACCATATGTTGAGTTTGCATATAATAGAAGTGTTCATTCTACTACTAGTTACTCTCCATTTGAAATTATATATGATTTTAATCCATTGACTCCCTTTGGATTTGGTGCCTATACCTATTGATAAGTATGCTAGTTTTGATGGTGAATGCAAGGTTGACATGGTGAAGAAATTACGTGAGAAGGTGCAGCAATGTATTGAAAAATGAACTAGGCGATATGCATCCCATGTCAACAAAGGACAAAATAAGGTGGCGTTTGAACCTAGTGATTGGGTTTAAGAGCACATATGTAAGGAAGGGTTCCCAGCACAGAGGCATTTAAAGCTATAACCTAGAGGAGATGGTCCATTGTAGCACAAATTAATGACAATGCTTATAAGTTAGACCTCTCCAATGAGTATAATGTGAGTGCAACATTTAAAGTTTTTTATCTTTCCCCTTTTAATGTAAGTGATGATTCAAGGATGAATCCTTTCAAGGAAAGGTGAATGATGAGAACCTTAGAGATGATGGGTGGAAGGCTTCAAAGGATGCAGGAGCTCCACTGCACATTCCAAAAGACCTAAGAACCCGAGATAAAGCCAAAAAGATGAAAGAAGCAGTAAATGGGTTGATGAAGGACATTCAGGCCAACTTAGCTACAAATGGTGAAAATTTAAGCTTGGAGGAAAGTCAAGGCCTAATTAATATGATCGGAGTACTTAATGGATCATGACTAAGTGATAGCATTCACTCCTAAATAGTAGTTTATCCTAAATAAGCAATTGTATAAAAATGAGTTTTTTGTGTGAGAATTTGTCGTAGATGGGAATTTCTCTTGAATAAGGATTTGTCCTAAATAGGAATCTATACCTCTTTAGGATTGCTATCTTCGCCTTATAAGCTCTAAAACATTAGACAACTTTAAAAAAAATAAAAAGTAAGGGTTTTCTCCTTCAGTTCTTTTGAGAACTAAAGAATTTTTCAAGAAGTACCCCTTCGTGTGGCATTTAACTTAACTTATCATTCCCAATTCCCTTCTTTTATGGGGTGTGGTGTATGTATCCATCTTAAATACCATAGGTTTGGTTCCTTTGAATGTTGGATCTAAGGTTTGTGTTATTAAAATCTGATTTAGTTTTCTTGGATATTTTTTGATTCTTTGTGTGCGGTGGGTCCTTAAGCCACTTGTTTTGGGGTTATCTGTATCAAAACCCTACAAAAATGTGGCTGAGGGGCCCAACGGACATGAGGAAGGAAAGAATATCCAAAAAAGCTAAATTAGAATTTAATAACACAAACCTTAGACCCAACATTCAAAAGAACACAAACCTAGGGCATTTAAGAAGGATATGAATGCCATACTCCAGAAAAAAAGGGAATTGAGAGTGATAAGTCAAGTTGAATGCCACATGAAGAGGTACTTCTTGATAAGTTCCTAAGTTTTCAAAAGAACCAAAGGAGAAAACACTTACTTTTTAACTGTCTTAAAGTTGTCTGATGTTCCAAAACTTACAAGGAGGTGCCTATTTGTAAACTAAGATAACAATTCTAAAGAGACATAACTTCTTAGTTAGGACAAATCCTTTTTAGGAGAAACTCCTATCTAAGACAAATTCTTACCTAGAAAACTTTCACTTTTATACATTCACTTATTTGGGATGAATTCCTATTTAAGAGTTAATGCTATTACTTAGTCCTAGCCCATTAAGTACTCCAATGATATTAGCCTTGACTCTCTTTCAAGCTTAAATTTGCACCATTTGTGGTTTGGTTGGCTTGAACATCCGTAATTAGCCCATTTTGTGCTTCTTTCATCTTTTTAGCTATGACTTGTGTTATTGGGGGAATGTGCAATGGAACTTTTGGATCTTTTGAATCCTTCCACGCATCATTTGTAAACTTCTCATCACTCTTAAGCTTCTCTCACAACCAACTCCCTTATAGGCACGCATAAACGATTTTCCTTAAATAAGAAACCCTCATGCCTATAAAATTTCTATAAGGCTAACTTCTCACATGCTCCATACATATTAGCAAAGTTAGGATCTTTCACATATAAATCTTTAATCTATTCAAATCCTAATAATTTTGTACTAAGTGTAGAGATAAGGGCATACTTACGATAATGCATCAGCTATCACATTTTCTTTACCTTGTTTATATTTGATGACGTAGGGAAATGTCTCAATGAATTTGACCCACTTGGCTTGTCTTTTATTCAACTTTCCTTGTTCCTTCAAGTGCTTCAAGGATTTATGGTTAGTATGGATGACAAACTCTTTAAGCCAAAGGTAGTGTTGCCATGTGTCCAAAGCTCATACCAATGCATACATCTCTCTATTATAAGTAGGATAATTAAGGCTTGCTCCACTTAGCTTTTCACTAAAATAGGCAATTGGATGACTTTCTTACATCAAAATAGCCTTAATGCAATACCTGAAGCATCACACTCAATCTTGAAAGTTTTTACAAAGTCAAGTAAAGCAAGTATAAGGGTGTAGAACATAATTTTTCCTTAATGTAATTAAAAGCTTTATCTTGATCACTATGCAACTTTAAATCTATGTTCTTTGTAATAACCTCAATTAGTGGTGCAGAAATGGTGCTAAAGTCCCACAAAGTGTCTATAGAAACTACTTAAACCATGAAAGCTATGTAAATCACTAATTGACTTAGGTGTAGGCTAATCACAAATTACCTTAACTTTTATCTCATCAACCTCAATACCTCTAGCACTCACAACATGATCATGAAATATGATCTGATTAGTACAAAAAGAACATTTCTTGAAGTTACCATACAATTTCTTAGAACATAAACAATTATAATAGAACGTAAATGATTAAAATGTTCTTTTAAGTTTTTCTTATAAGCCAAAATATCATCAAAATATACAACCACAAATTTACCAATGAATGTACGTAAAACATGATTCATCAATCACATAAAAGTACTCGGTAAATTAGCAAGACCAAATGGCATAACAAGTCATTGATATTGATCATACTTAGTTTTAAAAGCTACTTACCACTCATCTCCCTCTCTCAACCTAATTTGGTAATATCCACTTTTCAAATCAATTTTAGAAAAGACACATGAACTATGCAATTCTTCTAACATGTCATCTAACCTAGGCATAGGGTGATGATACTTTATAGTTATTTTATTGACCACTTGACAATCAACACACATCCTCCAAGTCCCATCCTTCTTGGGTACAAGAAAGACAGGAATTAGACAGGGACTCATGCTTTCTCTCACAAATCCTTTCAATATAAGTTCCTTAACCTGCCTTTGAAGTTCCTTTATCTGCTCAAGATTACTTCTATATGCTGGGCAATTTGGAATGGATGTACCAAGGATAAAATCAATTTGTTACTCAATTCTCTCTTAGGTGGAAATCCGCTTAGAAGATCCTTAAGGAATACTTTTTCAAATTCCTACAAAATATAAATAACAACACTAGATAAAGATGATTCAAACTTGTTAGTGTTAATCCTTAATTGATGGTTCAAATAATAACACTAGATAAAAATGGTTCAAATAACATTACTTTGTTTTGTATAGAAATTTTCATTTTTCTTCTCTCTCTCTTATGACCACACTTTTTCTTCTCCCCTTTCTATTTGAATTATCCCTCTCTTTCAATCTCTCTTTTCTTCTCACTCTCATTTTTAATCCTTAATTGATCCTAATTAGCTTGTTAAAGTGTTAATGATACAAGAGTGATAGGCTTTTCATTCATTACAAAGGAATATCAATTCTTAAAGCCATCATGCATAACTTGCTTGTCAAATTGCCATGGTCTTCCTAATAGAATATGGCCCACATGCATAGGTATAACATTAGATAAAACTTCATCATGGTACCTTTTGATAGATAATGACATGATTACTTACTTATTTACATTTACTTCACCACTCTCATTCAACCATTAAAACTTATATGGCCTAGGATGCTCCATAGTAAGTAAATTCAAAATTTCAACCATAATTGTGCTAGCTACATTAGTGCAACTCTCATCATCAATAATCATACTACATACCTTATTTTCAATGAAACACCTTGTATGAAAGATGTTATCTTGTTACACCTTGTTCTCTTCCTTCACTTGCATACTCAATACTTGCCTTATGACGAGAGCTACTCTATTAACTAGATACTCCTCTTCATCACTTTCACCCTCCAATGATGACACAAAATCATCATCTAACTCATTCGCAATCTCCACATCACCATTACCTCTCAAGACCATTGCATGCTTATTTGGACATTGAGATGTAATGTGACCCCTTCCCAAACACCTAAACATTTAACATCTCTATTTTTTACTTGGTTAGGGATTAGAATTACCTATCTCTTTATTCAAACCCATATTATTGCACTTGGATAACATGGCTTTGGACTTGTAATTGGCCTTCTACTTTTTACTCTAATTCAGCTTCCAAGATGAAGTAGAGCCTAAATTTTACCCAAACCGTGTGGAACCCTTTCATTTAAATTGTCTTTCAACTTTCATTGTCATGTGCACCATGTCTTTTAATTCCATGTAGTGTTGCAACTCAACTACATTGGCTATGTTTCTATTTAGCCCTTGCAAAAATTGAGTCATGCCTCTTTATCTTATAAATTTGCCCTAATCATGGCAATCCTCATCTTCTTTTGGTAGTCCTTCATACTTTTGTGCCATAAGTAAGCCCTTATAGCCTTTGGTACAAATCCTTATAATAATGATTAGGGATGAACCTCTTTCTTATGATAGCCTTCATCTCCTCCTATGTGTCAATAGGCCTCTCACAATCAAAACAAGTTGATCTTATCTAATGATAGCATAATCAGTAAATTCCATAGTAGCAAGTTTTACCTTTTTCTCTTTGGAGTAGTTATGGTAGTCAAAAACCAATTCAACCTTCTTCTCCCTTTCTAGGTACATATCAAGATCATTCTTACCTTAGAATGGAGGAATTGTCATTTTAATATTGCCTAAATCATGGTTATAGGTGCCTTGCCTCCCTCGTAAGCTACACCTTTGTCTTTGGAAGTCATAGTATTATTTCTGGACAAAATGATTAGTATAGCTCACAAAACACTCACTCACGTATTTCACTCAAAAAATTATGTCACACTCCCTCATGTTTTGCACTTCTTTTATGGCTTTTTCTTAATATGAACTTGCACTCTTGCCTTTTACCACTCAAATTTCCCTTTTCACCTCTTTAAAGAACTAAACAAGTTAAATCAAAAGGATTAGTTTTTAACAAAATAAGGTAAATAGGGTATGATTGAACTAATTAGAGAATAATGAGTCAAAAAAAATGAAAAAGGACATCAAGGCAAACAAATGTAATGAACTAGATTCATATAAAATAAGATAAGGAGTTAAACCTAGCGGAGTAACTTGGATGACATAAAAAGAAAATAAATGGTAGAATTAGAGTTAAGTAAGAAAACTACATTATTATTTGGTCAATTTGACCAAACAATTTAACTTTTATCATAATTTGAATTTGATGCTTTTGTTTTTCATTCCTCCTTTTTTCTCTTTTTTTTTTTCCTTTACTAAACACAAAATAATAGTAAAGTACTTAAAGACAACAAATGGAATTGAAAGTAGCACATTTTGATACTTATTCTTTCAAACAAATGAGCAAAGTAAGAAATATTACAAATTGATAGATTAGCACGTTTAAATGGTCTATAGACAAACTAAATAGAAATAAATAAATCACAAGGCAGCAAATTGAAGAATTAATTGGTCCAACCTAATTTAGAGTCAAGCTTTGATACCAATTGATGTAAATCCCCAAAGATGTCGCTTAGGAACCCAATGCACATAAGGAATCAAACATTACCCAGGAAACTATATCAGACTTTAATCACACAAACCCCCCTAGACCTAATATTCAAAGGAACACAAACCATGGGTTTTGAGAAAAATATAGACACCATAATCCTGAAAAGAAGGGAATTAGGAGTGATAAGTTGGGTTGAATACCAAAAGAAAAGTTACTTCTTGATATGTTCTTTAGTTCTTAGAAGAACCAAAAAAGAAAACTCTTGCTTTTTATTTCTCTCAAATTATCTTATTTTAAAGCTTATAAGGAGGTGTTTATTAATATGCTAAGATAGTAACCCTAAAAGAGACATAAATTTCTATTTAGGACAAACTCCTATTTAAGACAAATTCTTATTCAGAAAACTTCCACTTTTATAATAAATACTTATTTAAGACAAACTCCTATTTAGGAGTGAATGTTATTACTTAACCTTGAACTATTAAGCACTATAATCATATTAATAAAACCCTCTCTTTCAAACTTGAATTTCTACCATTTGTAGCTTAGTTGGCTCAAATGTCTTCAATCAACCTAATTAGTCCTTTTTCATTTTTTTTTGGCTCTAGCTTGCATTATTGGACCTTTTGGAATGTGCAATGGATCTCTTGCATTATTTGAAGCCTTCCACGCATCATCTTTAAGCTTCTCATCAAACCTAAAAGGCATGAGTAGCCACTTAAACAACCCATTTGAGTTTTAAACATGGTTTTCTACTTATTCCTATACCTAATGTGAATCTAGTGGTACCCATTACCATGGTCTATGTTGGAATACTAACTAGAACTATCCAGAAGTCCAACATATCCTTTAATGGAATGGGAAATTTGTACTTGATTTTACTATCAGCATACAACCTTTAAAAGTCATCTTTTATGAGGGTTAACAAAGTAAGAATAGCACAAGGATTAAGATTATGATGCACAAAAACCTTAAAAAGTTATTCTTTGCCTAATTAGCTCAAGATATTTCCAAGGATTCATCCTATTGTGTGGAAAAGTATTAACTGTAAACTATGAACTATGTTAATGGTATGTTGTATGTCTCTCGATAGGAAGATCATTAGGCATAACAGCCCCAAAAACAGCGAACAACCTATCAAGCTAAAGGGGAAGGTTGGCTCTAAGTATACTAAATTGTGGAATTATCTTTTTGGCAATAATAGCTGTTAAGCAATCATTCCTCCCTCACTCCCCCTCAAAAGTGTAATGATCTAAGATGTAAAAACCTTTCTTGACAAAAACAAGGTGGGAAGATTTGGGCTTTGGCTTGGCGTCCTTAATAAAGGATTTTGTAGGATTCAAAATGATGACATATGTGTATTTTCCTTACCATGGTTAGTCATATTAGGGTCATAAAGCCAAGGACAACTAAGGAGGGCATGAGCTACATCGATGGGCAAAACATCATAACAAACCTTATCCTTATAGTCAACTAATTGAAACAAAACTAGGCATTGCTTAGTGATTGGTAAGGTGGTTTTCTTGACTCAAGTCACTTGAAAAGGTTGTGGGTGTGGTTGTTTGACCTAAAAAGGGCAAACCAAAAAACCATGTTCATGGTACCTCCTCCATCAATGACCAGCTTACAACTAACTTCTCCCAAATTGATGTAGGTATAAAAAATAGTAAGAAATTTCCATGTTTTATTTTCCACAACAGTAGGCAAAATGCACTTATCTACAACACACTGCTGGTCATCTTACTTAAAATACTTTTCATTCACATTCTTTTTCCTAGAGTACTCTATAGAATCAACTACCAGATGTTCACCCTCTAAAAGATCATCAAACTTTTTCCCCTAAATAAGGGCATGATAGGGGCAATAGGAGGCCACTATGACATCGATGACACTTAAAAGAAGGGTTACTAGCATGAGACTCAAAGGAATATCCTATAGAACAAGAGTTGCTAGTAAAAGAGTTCTTTTCCTCAACAAGAGTGGTTGATGGATAGGCTTAGATTGGGAAGTAGAACCATAAGAAAATGCAGATTTTGTCAGACCCACAACAGAGGGGGACACAGGAGTGAATGATGAAGTCTAATTGTACTTTTCAACCTCTAAGGCATTATGGTAGGTGTCACAGGGCCAACTATCCCACACAATTTTTTGGCCTTGTGATGGCACTAAGTAGCCCACTTAGTCTCTCAACCAAACTCACACACACAGTAAGACAACAGCACACTTACAAGAAAACCTCCCAACCTTTACTACTTTACACAAAGTACAAAGGACTGTCAAGACTTACAAGTGTTTCTCTCTCTACACTTCTCTCTCTCGTGTCTGATATGCTAGTATTCTGGTGTCCTTGGCCGACACCTTATACACACATATATATAGGCTGCATGACTTGATTGCCAAGCCAATTATGCTTAGTGGGGCATCCCCCACTACTAAGAGCACTTCCCACAAACTAGGCAGAACATGGGTCTGCAATCTTGGAGAGCCTACCACCTAATGTTGGACTGGTTCAACCTTCATCTGCTGCCTGCCCACATTCTCCTTGTTTCAAGGAGAGTCTACCAGCACATCAGACCCATGCAGTTATTCCTTCTGCAGATAAGGTTGCAGAGGCTTTGATAGTTCTGCCCCACGTCCCATGAACTCCTCCTTTCATGGTGCATGGGCAGAACCTTGCTGATGTTGCCACACGGCCTTCTGCTGCCCAGCTTGTGTGCTGGCCCGGACCCCTGCCCATGCACCAGTCTCCTGTGTTGCTGGCCCAGACCCTTGCTTGTGCACCAGCCTCATGTGTTGCTGGCCTGGACCCCTGCCCATGCACCAGTCTCATGTGTTGCTGTAACCAACCTGCAGGGCTCTTGTTAGCCACTCTTTCCTTGGCTAATCTCTCAAGGGAGACATGCACACCCCCCTATAGAGCATTAGGGAACCTGGCCTTCTGGTAGGAAGAGACACTAGAGTACTTGAGTGATCACTCCCTTAGTTGGCTGCCTACTATCACCACCTGCTACCTAACTAGTGATCTAACATCCTTCTCCTTTGCGCCAATACCCTAACCCGCTGCCTTATTTCCTTCAACATGCTTGACTCATGCTGACTCCATGCCAAGCACTGGCATAAGGCGTTGCCAATGCTTGCATTTTTGTATTAAGGACTCTAAGGGGCTAACAGTAGGCCTCCACTAAGAACTCCAAAATAATTAAAGAGATCTCTCTCTGGATATCCAACCTAAAACCATTAACAAAATGACAAACAAAGAAGAAACTCCCTAAATATGGACATGTAATTTGTGACACTGGAATTTAGTTGTTTATGATTTAAGAGTTAATTAAAGTGCTAACTCTTATGGTAAGTGGAACTATATTTAGCATTTAATTGCATTTTCATGACTTCCCATTGGGTGACAAGGGGCTCAACTAGATGCTCTAACATGCAAAGCTAATTTCATTTTAACAAAGTGAACAAGCTCATGGTCATTCATACCATATGAATCAAAATAATCTTTTAAGCTATCAAGCCAATTCATGAATACATTAGCATTTAATTAATCATTATATTAAGGTGCATCTAACTTGATTCTCTTAGTGATATTAGTGTGGTCTAGACATGCATGCAAATGATGTTGAGCTATGGATTCTATCATGAACTCAACCAGGCTTGAGTAAAGTTACGTGTATATGGCCTGAGTTAACCCTTTTACTTGAGGTTGATTAAGTCAACTTAATTCAACCAAGTTGGTCCAAAATTAGATAATTAAGGTAAAATCTTTTGCTCTTTCGTTATTTTCCCTTTACTTTTTTGGTTTTTTTTTTTTTTACATAATTTACTTCTACATGTATACAGGTATTGTAAGCTAATTTAATGTTTTAAAAATCAATTAAATGCTCAAAAAATGATACTAACCAAATTTAGCTCCATTTTACTAGTAGCAATGATAGCTCCTTCCCCTCTTTAGATAAGTGCTCTTTTCTTTTCCTAGTTGTTCTTGTCCAATTATTATTTGGATTATTAATTTTGTAATTGGTATATTCATTGATTGTTTATTGACTTAAAAGTGAGTTTTGCATAATATGGGGAGTGTTTATGATTAGTTTTGTCAAGCGTTTAAAGCTATGTAGATAAGCGTATCTAAAGGAATGTCTTTATAGCATAACTATCATTCTCTTTACCTTTTTTTTGTTTCTCCTTTTTCTCTTCCTATTTTTATCCCAAAATAGCCCTTTTAAACTAACTAATTTTGCCTTAAATTTGTAAAGCTACTTTATGATTAGCTAGTTAATGATAAGATGAACATTTGCAACCATTGCTTCAAGTTAGGTATGGATAATCTCATTAGTTTTCCATAGGTGTTTGGCTACTGTTTAGTATAATTCTCACTTGTCTTTAGGTCTTGGTTAGTGATGCAGAAAACCCCAAACGCACATAAGGAATCAAAGAATATGTAGAAAAGCTAAATCAGACTTTAATACCACAAACCCTAGACCCAACATTCAAAGGAACACAAACTTAGGGTATTTAAGAAGGATATGGACACCACACTCCAAAAAAGAAAGGAATTAGGAGTGATAAGTTAAGTTGAATGCCACAAAAATAAGTACTTCTTAATAAGTTCTTTAGTTCTCAAAAGAACCAAAGGAGAAAACCCTTGCTTTTTATTTTACTCAAAATTATCTAATCTTTTAGAGCTTACAAGGAGGTGCCTAAGATAGCAATCCAAAAGAGGCATAAATTCTTACTTAGGACAAATCATTGTTAAGCAGGAATTCCTATCTAGGACAAATTCTTACACAAAAAAAAACATTCACTTTTATACAATCACTTATTTAGGAGGAACTTGTATTTAGGAGTGAATGCTATTGCTTAGTCCTAGACCATTAAGTACTCTGATCATATTAATAAGGCCTTGACTCTCTTCCAAGCCTAAATTTGCACCATTTGTAACTAGGTTGGCCTGAATGTCCTTAATCAACCAATTTAATGCTTCATTCATCTTTTTGACTATAGCTTGTGTTATTAGGTCTTCTGGAATGTTCCATGGACCTCTTGCATTGTTTAAAGCCTTCCACCCATCATCTCTAAGGTTCTCATTATTCTCCCTCTCCTCAAAAGGATTCATCCTTGAATCATCACCTTATTTATACTTAATGATGTAGGGAGAGGTCTCAATGAATTTGATCCACTTGGCATGTCTTTTGTTCAACTTTCCTTGTCCCTTCAAGTGCTTTAAGGATTCACGGTTAGTATGGATGACAAACACCTTAGGCCAAAGGTAATGTTGCCATGTCTCTAAAGCCCATATCAATGCATACATGTCTTTATCATAGGTAGGATAATTAAGGGTTGCTCCACTTAGCTATTCACTAAAGTAGGCAATTTGGCACCTTTCCTACATTAAAACAACTCCAATCTCAATACCTAAAGCATCACACTTCATCTTAATAGTTTTTGCAAAGTTCGGTAAAGCAAGTATGGGTCTAGAAGTTAACTTTTCCTTGATGCAATTAAAAGCCTTGTCTTGATCACTACCCTACTTAAAATTCATGTTCTTTTTGATAAGCACAATGAGTGGTAAAACAATGGTGCTAAAGTCCTTAACAAAGCATTTATTGAAACTAGTTAGACCACGAAAGCTATGCACATCACTAATTGACTTAGGTGTAGGCCAATCACAGATTGCCCTAACTTTTCCTTGTCAACCTCAATACCTTTGGCACTCATAACATAGCCAAGAAATGTGATTTAATTAGTACAAAAGGAACATTTCTTCAAGTTAGCCTACAATTTGTCAGAACGTAAAACACTTAAATAGAATGTAAATGATCAAGATGCTTTTCTAGACATTTACTATAGACCAAAATATTGTCAAAATACACAACCATGGTGAAATTGAGCCATGTTTGCCTCTCTATCTTCTTATACATTTGCTCCAATCATGGCAATCTCCATCTCCTTGTGGTAGTCCTCCACACTTTTGCTACCCTGAATGAGCCCTTATAGCCTTTGGTACAACTCTCTATATAGTGATTAGGGACAAAGCTCCTCCTCATGATAGCCTTCATCTCCTCTTATGTATCAATAGGCTACTCATAATTCCTTCTCCCAGTCAAAACAAGTTGATCCCACCAAATAACAACATAATTAATAAATTCAATAGTAGAAAGTTTTACCTTTTTCTCCTCAAAATAGTTGTGGCAGTCAAAAACCAATTCAAGCTTCTTCTCCCATTCTAGGTATACATTAGGATCATTCTTATTTCAGAATGGAGGAATTGTCATTTTAATATTGCCCAAATCATGGTCATAGGTGCCTTGCCTCCCAAAATCTCTTTAATCCCTTCTATTATTGGCAGTTCTAACCACAATAGTTTGATCGTCAAATTCATCATCTTCTACATCATCTTCATGGTCATAAGCATGTCTCAATTGCCTTCTTGTTTTTGGAGCCTTATATTCCCTATGCCTTCTTTGTAACTTTGCTATTGTATTAGCTTGCACCTCTATCCTCTCCCTTATATCATCAAATTTGGTATTCATGCGCTAAAATTGTTGTTACATAGCTTTAATCATAAATGACACATCACAAACTCCCTCATTAGCTACACCTTTGTCTATAGAAGTCATAGTATTACTTCTGCACAAAATGATTAGGATACCTTACAGAAGGCTCCCTCATGTGTTTCACTCAAAAGAAGAAATGTCACTCTCCCTCGTGTTTACACTTTTTATGGCTTTTTCTTAATATGAATTTGCACTCTTACCTTTTACCACTCAAATTTCCTAAAAAGAACCTTAGAGAGGTCCATTACACATTCTAGAAGGCCCAATAACATAAACTAGAGCCAAAAAGATGAAAGAAGCACTAAATGGGGTGATTAAGGACATTCAGGCTAGCCAATCTTCAAATGGTGCAAATTCAAAATTGAAAGAGAGTCCAAGCCTTAGTAATATGATTGGAGTGCTCAATGGATTAGGACTAAGTAATAGCATTCACTCCTAATTAGGAGTTTATTGTCTGTGTAAAAATTTGTCCCTAAAAAGGAATTCTTCCTAAATAAGGATTTTTCTTGAGTAGGAATTTTTACCTCTTTAGGATTGCTATCTTAGCCCATAAATAGGCACTTCCATGTATGCTTTAGATTATAGACAACTTTGAGAGAAATAAAAAGTAAGGGTTTTCTCCTTTGGTTCTTTCAAGAACTAATAAATTTATCAAGAGATATCTCTTCTTGTGGCATTCAACTAAACTTATCACTCCTAATTCCTTTCTTTTCTAAAGTGTGGTGTCCATATCCTTCTTAAATACCCTAGGTTCATGTTCCTTTGAATGTTGGGTCTAGGGTTCGTGTAATTACACTCTGATTTAACTTTTTTGGACATTCTTTGATTCCTTGTGTGCATTAGGACCCTAAGCCACATCTTTTTGGGGGTTTTCACATCATTTCCTCTTTCAACTCTTTAGAGAACTAAACAAGCTGAATCAAAAGGATTGATTTTGGACAGAATAAGATAAATGGTGTAGAATTGAACAAATTGGAGAACAAGAAGTCAAAAAAACAAAAAAGCATATCAAGTAAACAAATTTAATAAACTAAACTTGGATAGAGGGTTAAACCTAGAGGACAAACTTGGATGACATAATAAGATAACAAATGGAAAAATTGGAGTTAAGTAAAAAAACATTATTCTTATTGTAGCCAATATGACCAAACTATTTAACTTTTATCAATAAATTGAATTTGATGTCTTTTTTTTGTTCCTCCTTTTTTTTCTTTTTTTTTCTTTTTTTTTTCTTTTTTTTCTTTTGCTCAACACAAACAATATTAGAATACTTGGAGATAGTAATTGGAATTGAAATTAGAATGTTTTTGATAGTTATGATCTTAAACAAATGAGCAAAATAAGAAGTGTTGCAAATGGATAGATTAGTGTATTTGAATGGTAATGCACTTAATAAACAAACTAAATAAAAATAAATAAATCACAAGGTAAAAAATTGAAGAATGAGTTGATCTAACCTAATTTATAACCGAGCATTGATACCAACTAATGCGGAAAATCCCAAAAAGACGTGGCTTAGGGACCCGACACACACAAGGAATTAAAGAATATCTAGGAAATCTAAATCAAACTTTAATAACACAAACCCTAGACCCAATATTCAAAGGAACACGAACCTAGAATATTTAAAAAGGATATGGATGCCACACTTCAAAAAAGAAAGGAATTATGAGTGATAAGTCGAGTTGAACACCACAAGAAGTACTTGTTGATAAGTTCTTTAGTTCTTAAAAGAACTAAAAGAGAAAACCCTTACTTTTTATTCCACTCAAGATTGTCTGATCTTCCAAAGCTTACAAGGAGGTGCCTAAGATAACAATCCTAAAAAGGCACAAATTCCTACTTAGGATAAATCCTTATTTAAGAGGAATTCCTATCTAGGACAAATTCTTACATAAAAAACATTCACTTTTATACAATCACTTATTTAAGAGGAACTTCTATTTAGGAGTAAATGTTATTACTTAGTCTTGGTCCATTAAGTACTCCAATCATATTAAACCTGAATTTGCACCATTTATCGCTAAGTTGGCCTGAATGTCCTTAATTAGCCAATTTAATGCTTATTTCATCTTTTTGGCTCTAGCTTGTGTTATTGGGCCTTCTGGAATGTGCAATAGACCTCTTCCATCCTTTAAAGTCTTCCACATATCATCTCTAAGGTTCTCATCAGTTAGGGATTTTAGGATAAAGTTGCAATTGGGTTTAGAGGGCCTTCTAGAAACTTATAGAAGATGGGTTATGCTTAGAGATTGGAAGGATCACTTCATCGGCTATGTCACTTGGATTAGATTTGAGATTGGAGCATTTAAATGGGATGGGAAGCTCTTGGAAGGTAACAACCATGGCCATAATTCATGAAAATTTGAGGCTCTGACTATTTCACATTGTAATAATTGGGACTTTCTTTAGTTTCTTTGAATTCCATTGAGCCAGGTGAAATTGAGCTTCAATTCAATGTCCTTATTTCCAACAAAAACCTTAAACATAAGCCCCTAACAATAGCCCTATAGTAGTAGAAGAGATAGTGACTAAAAAGCCATCAAATTAGAGCATAACAAAATAAGGATACAATAATTATCATGTCCAAACAGAAAGGAAAAAGGAAATCTTGAATTTTTAAGAAAGACATTTTTAATAAGTCAATATGGGTCATAACATAACTAACCTAAATACCTTGTTTTGCACATTTTCTAGTTCTCTCACCATAGTTTAATGACCTCTAGCACATTATCCATGGTAATTCTTTAAATGCCCTCTCGAGCATCTTTTTTAACCACCCTTATACCTACAAGCCATCTTAGGTTAAAAAAAACACAATTTTTTCCCCCTCAATAATCAATGCTTGCATGGTTATGCTGATTGGTCCCTCCCACTGTCACCTCTTCTAGAGAGTTGTTAAATAAATATAAATTTATAATTACAACCTATCTTAGATGACAAAGTTATTACTAAAATAATTTACAATTTTATTCTCATCATTATTTTGACAAGTTATTGCAAATTACCGTTGTTCAAGTCTTCAATCTCTAATGATAATCAACATAGAAAATCATGAAAAAATCCCCAAGATTAGTAAACTTATTTAGGATTGATAGAGTAGGAGACAAGAAAACTCTTCTGCTAGGCTTAGCAATGATGCACTATTATAAGGAATTTTATAAAGATTCTAACTCTTGAATTAATTTATTATTAATTTTTAATTAAATAATTCATATTTATAAATTAATATTGATGTCTAACAATGTATCATAATCACCTAAATATTAGGATTATCAAAGGTGGTTTAACTTATTATTTGTTGTATGGTTTTTCTCTATAACTCAATCATTTCATCATACAAATGTTTCAATAAGATATAGATTATAAAATTATTATTTATTATATCTTCTATAATTATATTTATTCTTAAATATTCATATGATTCATAATCAATGAATAGTATTGATAACTCTTGTTCTATGGATTTCTTGAACCAATATCCATTAAGAACTATGAATACACTCCTATTATTATTTTAGGACAATGGACCTTTAATTGATTACTCATATATCTTAATTATAGTTTGCTTTACTTACAAAGATGATTCTCACAATATTGATTAATACAACTTAATAATTGAGTCAAAATATGATAATTCCAATATAAGGTCCCTTTTTGATCTTAAGTATGATAATTACTTACATGATCTTCATATGAGTAATTTCTTAGACATATGTACTATTATATTTAGGAATTCTCCTTGTAGGTTAAGTCAATTAACTTATTTAATTAATTAGTGTTGATATGATTGTTCAAATGTCCTCACATTTAAGAAATGAACATAACATGTGTGTCACTCTCATAACCCTATCAATATTCCATCTAGATAGCCCATTGTTTAAAAATATATAGAAATAACATTTCAATATAATATGTATCTCGTTATTATGATCCAATTGTAATTACCCTAATAAAATGTATTTTTTATTTGGATTTTATATTTAGACTTTATTATTAATAATATCATTTATACAAACAATACTAAATATACAAAACACCATTTATTAATTAGTTGCATGCAAAGAAGACCTAAAATGAACAACATCAGGAATCAACCTTTTGGTTACTATGACATATATTAATGGTCGTTCACTTGTAATATAACTAATTGCTTTTGTATCTTACACCACAATATTTCATGTGATGATCATGTTTCTATGGGAGATAACAGCTTGGCAAGAGGATCTACTAGATACTCTTCCATGACATTCACCCGATCCATCACCTTGATGAGATAGAATCACTAAAGGACATTTAGACAATTGATAATACCTTAGGTATTTTCTTATCTAATGGCTCAATTGTTGTTGGAGTACAATACTGTTAGCCTAACAATGCTATGAAATATATCAAGTTCAGTGACAAACTTTTTGATCAGGACTATTTTTGTCGCTGCCTCCAGTTCAACAATGTACTCAGATTTGATCATAGAATTAACAGTAATCTCCTATCTAAAACTCTTTCAACTAGCATCATCATTCTTAAGAGTAAATTTCTAGATTGCAACTTGATATCATTCAATCAAACTTAAAGCCCTTATCCGAAAAGAATCTTAGTTTTCTGAAGTGCTTAACGTTATTCTTGATTGTAATATAGTGACACTCACTTGGATTGGTCTAGTATATATTCGTTATGCTCAAAGTATAAGAGACATTTTGCATTGTACATATTATGACATACATGATGGATCCTGTTACAGATGCATAGATGATCTTATCCATGTCATTTCTCTCTTTTTGAGTCTTATAACTCGTAACTTATGTCCTTAGAGAAAAATGCATCATTCAAATAGGTAAGAATCCCTTCTTGAATTCCTCTTGCTAAATCTCATTAGCACTTGGTCATATACATTCATTAGAGTGATCAAGAAATCCTTTAAATTTATCTTTTTAAATTTATATTCACAGAATACAAGCTACTTGTAACATACTTTTCATAGAGAAATTCTTAGACAATCAAATTTTAATGGATTAGAACATTGGCATATCATTTCTTATCAACAATATATCATCTATGCTTAATATTAAGAAAATGATTGCACTCTCATTAATCTCTTTAATTTCTCAGAAAATTTGATGTTCCAACCTCTTAAAGTCTACTTAAGGTTATACACGGACATTTCTAGCTTATATATACCTCTCTAATTTATATATATTATTGGTATTCTTTTTGAATATAAAACCCTCATGTTGAGTTATGTATATATTCTTGAACATATTAAGAAATGTTGTTTTTGCATACATTTTTATCATAATTATAGTATGCAGCAATGATTACTAGTATGTTGATGGATTGAAACATGATTGCAAGTGAAAAGGATCCACAAAAGTCAATCTCTTTTCATTTGAAACTTTAGCAATTAGCCTAATTTTGTGAGTTTGTATGTTTTCATCTATGTCAGTCTTTCTCATAAATATCCACTTGCACCTTATATGTTTAGTAACTTCAATGGATAAACTAAAGTCCATACCTGCTTAGTATACATGAAATTTATTTCAGAGTTCAAAACGTCTAGCTATTTAGTTAAAGTGAAATCTAATTAGTCAACAAACTTGTATATATAGTTACATTTAATGGCATTCAAAATCATAAAATAATTAGTAATATTTATTGCTATGTTTAAAGTTTTAGCTGAAGTTGGAGGAAGCATCCATGATTTTGCCTTTGCAAGTCCTCTCATTGATTCTTTCACCTGCCATTACTAGGTTGGCGAAGCTTCTATATGTGCTTCCTACCACCCTATCATAGTATGGAAATTTCAAGGTATTGAGAACAAGTAGTGATCAGTTCCCTCTCTAGCAAAGGAGCTTAAACCTTGATAGCCATGTTGTGTCAGCACTAAGCATACTGCTTGAAATTTTCTTTGGCTTCTTCTTCTTGGCACAGAGATCTAGTTCGGGTGGCTCTAATTTAGAGATATATTTGAATCTAGCTTTAAAAGCAAATGCCAGATCCTTATAAGTTCTAACATTTTTCCAGTCCTGTTTTATGTATCAGCGAGAGCCCGCACCCATCAAGTTATCCCAGAAGTAGTGTATTTGGAATTTCTCATTGTGAACATATCCTGTCATATTCTAAATGTACAGTGTTAAGTGGTCTGCTGGTAATCCTATACCATTGAAATTTTCAATTTCTAGAGTCTTGAAATTTGATTGAAGAACTGCATCTTGTACATTTAGAGGGACATAAATATCTTTCCCTTGGGTGGCCTTAACTTCCTCTTACAATAGGTCAATTTTTTATTTCACGAAATCTTCATCGATCCCTATGGTTTTGTTTCTTACCTTGAAAGAGGTCTTGAATTCACTAAGCATGGGGTCTATAGTATGAAGTTTAATGCCAGATGTCATTGATTAAGGGGAGATAAAAAGCACTTGGGATGACCCTAACATTGGAGTTGGCTGAAATAATCCTCCTGCCATGGTGGGTAAGGTCTCTTGGGGAACTACATCTCCTGCAAGTACTTTTCCTTTGGTTAGTGCTAGCGCTATCTGTTGCATTTGCCCCTTCAACTCATCAATTGAGGTTTGAATTTTGTCCATATGGCCAGGCAACTCTACTTTTTCCTCCATTTTTTGTGTGCGAGATCTTGCCAAAATTGTACATCTTTCCAGTTGTCAGCTTTTTATTGTTTATTTTATTGTACCTTTAAGTTTAACTTGTTAGTGCAAGTAATTGCATGTGTTATGCTTGTGAACGATGTGTTTCATGCATGAAATTCTTAAACATACATAAAGTGGACTATATAATCAAGCAATTTTTTTTTCATAGGATTATTACAAAAGAGCAAGAAGGGGATGCCTATCTTTGAATTATCCATACAGAGTTTTATTACAGCTAAAATCCCTTTCTTTTAACTAACCTCTAGCTTTACACAGATTGCCCCTTGTCACTACTCAAGTTATACTCATCACCAATGGTCTCCAAGTCCTTGAATTAAGAACACTTATCACATAATAGCAAACTTGCTAATGATGTATGAACTGGGTATAATGATTGAACAAGGTCCCACTATCCAAATTAATGTGTTTGTCATAGTGGTAAATGTCAGCTTGGAAGAGAGCTTAAGGAGGAATATCCAGATCCACACTATTATGGTTGTAAAGGACAATCTTGATAACTCTCCATGAGACTAGATTGGTAATCTGCCAAAATATTGAGTGGAAAGTTGAAAACTTTTCAAACACAGGGGTTGATGTGCATCCGAGTTTCCTTATTTTGGACCCATATATCCAAGTGAAGATTGAAGATGCAGAAAATGAAAGGAGCGTCTCAAGGACTATTAATGATATTTCACCATTTCAAGGATGGAAGAGTCTAAACCACATGTATAATTGGGATCATGCCCATAGATTCTGCTCTGAATACCTCATAAGAGAATTGAATCATGGTTGATAAACAAGCATAACAATGTTGTATTTTCTAGCCAAGTATATTAGTAGACAAAGAACTTCCTTAGTGAAACCGTTGAATTGAATTAGTGAGAGGAAGAAGCAATTCATGAAATAGGTACTGGGGATGCCAATCTATAAACTTGATGGGAGCATTGGTGATTCCATAGTGTCTAGGAAGGAGGCTTTGCAACTTGTTTATTATGAAGGTTTTGTATCTTTAAAAAGCATCCCTTGCAATCATCTCCACTAATACCATCTTAGTAATGTTTGTAAAATTGGAAAAAGGTGGATTTTGCTCATCATTAGTCAGATAAATTTCCACCTACTCAAGAGAATCTTCTTCAAAATTAGACTTCTTTAACCTCTAGGATATAAAAGGTTATAGGTGAATGAGAGGGACTTGCCCTAGCCTCAGAGTAAGAGAGTCATAGGCCTCCTAACTTGTGTGGCTGAATATCGAGGTGCACCATTCGTAACCAATTTAGAGTCAAAACAACTTCTCTAGTCATCATTTTCCCTTTTAAGAAGTGACGAAACCTCTCACACTCATAGGTAATGTATGATCCTATCCCATGTCACGTGCAATGATCATATGCTCCTTTAATTCGATAAAAGGGCACATTGTCAATCATGCCTACATAGTACATCTCTTCATAGTTATGATTAACTATAGCTATTTCTTAAAAAAATCCCTTGGCAGGTACATAATTGACCCCTGCATACATGGCTTGAAGAATGTATTTTTCCATCTGACGCAATCAAGCTTAATTATAATGCCTTAAATGTATAAGTTTAATGGATCATATGTATACGCCAATGCATGCAAGCACTGTTCACCTCATATAATATTGGCTAGTGTAATAAGATAATTATACATTAAGGCAAATTCACATTTTTACACACCAAAAGGTTAAAGGACGTTTCTCTTTGTTAGGTATATGTTATAGAGTCAAAAGCCAAGGGACATATTCCTTCATTAGATTCATAATATAGACCAAAAGATGAAGGATATCTCATTATTAGGTTTATAGCACTACAATAGGGAAGCTTGGAAAACAAAGTCAGCAAGTTCCACAAGCATAAGATTCTGAAACACATGTTTTGGATGGTTGCCACTCATGACAATTTTTTTCCCCTGCCATTCAAGTGCAATGAATACACTAAAGGAAAAAAGTTCTAATAAATAAAAGGGACACGGGACTCAATGATGGAAATTGCCATGTTATCGTTGTTGCATTGTAACAAGTTCTTTTCATATATAACTAAGTCAGCAACAACATTTATAAACTTTTGTGTATTGACAGATCAATCCTTTATAGTTCATTTAAGTTAATTGCTTGTCATAGCTGAGTTCTGCACAATCACAACCTGATCATCCCTTCATTAGATATAGTTTGAATTTCTTCAGTTTCACCCTCGCTCATAATTAGCATAAATTTATTATCGGTAATATCAATTTTTGCAAATAATAGAAATTCTCTTTAGAGTATCTTGGAAACTCTTCAAGATAAACACCTAATGGAAAGCATTGTTAATACCATCATCTTGTATAGGGCGCAATTAGTATAGCATAAGATATAATAGTATAAAATAGGTTAGACTAATATGCATTTTTGTAACGTCAAATAGGAAAGAATAATTTTTCTATCCCATATTTGGATGATATAAGATAGAATAGTATAATATATTGAAATGACCTTTTCATTCTTCTAGATAATTAGTTACTTTTATTGTTAGTTCTAACTTATTTTTATTTAAAAGAATTAAAATTAAGCAAAAAAATTATTTTATATAATTCAAACTTAGCTGTATAGAACCATAAAAGAATGTAATAATATGATCATATCTACTTATAAAAAAAAATCAAATATATTTTCTTTTCTCATAGAAAGTTGCGGACATTGTCAATTTTCAATGACATCAGTGAAGGGAATACTCTTATTGATCTTCCTCTTATTGGTGTTTCATTTACTTGGTCAAAGTGCAATTTTATGTTGATAGATTTGTAAAGTTACACTAGAATAGACATAATTTTGTCTCCAATCCACGCAAGATTACATCGTTGATATGCATAGGAGGTACTAAGATAATGGCAACTAGAGGTGGCAACTAGTTAGGTCAAATTGGTTTGGGCTTTGAATCACCTTTGGGATGTTAGCTTCCTCAGGTTCTTTTGGTTTCTAGCTTATCCGATGGTGTATATCTCATAATCTAATGCAAGAATTTTACCATCAAATTATGTGTAACAAATAGTTCTAAGAAAATTATTCTAGTAATAAATTTGGAATAATTACTAAAATATGAAATCAATGATAATAATCATGAGAATAATAAATACGCATATAAAATGACTTGTACACATATGCACATTTTAAAAAAGTTTCAAAAATTGTAATAAATTATCAAATATAAAATATGCAATAAAGGGTCAAAAACACGTCTGAATTGAAAAATATGCATCTATTGAATAATGTTTCGCATGTGCAACAATGTGTTAAAAACTCTTGTGTTCGTGTAGTAGAGCTCACATCATCAATATATGGAAACAAGAATTTAATATTGTGTTGACACATGTGTGACGTTAGTCCATATATACAATTTTTTTTTTTTTCAAGTTGTATACATTTATTTATTCCATGATAACAAATATTGTATTCGGTATTTGTATGTATATATAAAGCTCATACTTCTAAGACATATTTATACTTGTTGAATGCATAATTACTATAGTTGAAAACATTTATTGTATCACTTTATGTCATATTAATGTTAAAATATGTTAATCACGTATCATTCTCCTCTAGTCACCTCAGAAAATTTTGTTTGTTGGCGTGATCAGGAATTCTATGTTACTTTTCTTTAAATTCACCTTGTTTTTTGTTTGACAAGGAAGAATGATAAGATGTGCATATAACTATCAAAAAGTTTTATTTGTACATTTACCTTGTTTGTTTGCACATCATATATTTTTCATGAAAAAATATAAAAATAAAAATTATGCATGGGACCCACATCGTATCTGCACCTTATCCGCCCCTCCCCATCCTTTTGTAGCGGGGTTCTTATTAAATTATACACTCTTGCTAGTTCCATTGCAAGTGTGGCAAATTAGTAACTTTGCCTTTTTCTCAATGACATTTTTCCTTTTATGTGCTTAACATATATGGAACTGAAAGTCATGCATAGAGACTGCGACTTCGTCTATCAATACTGTCAGAGAAGCTTAGTAATACAACAATAAGTGTCAACCAAAAGGAAAATCCCGAAAAAATTTAAGTTAAAAGGAAATGTAGAAGCTAATTTCATAGTAGTTGAAATTGATGCTTTTTAGTCTTGCTCTTTGATTTTTGTGAGTTCCTCTCTCTCTCATATTTTTCAGTTTGAGATATGTCAATTATGTGAATTTAAAAAATTAATAGAGTGGAAAATAATAATGTTGGCAGATGTGTTGTGCACAAAGACTATAAGAGTTGAAGTAACTATTTGGGCTGAAACTGAATCACTGTTTTCAAAGGCTCCACACTTTGGTCCATCGTGCAGACAAGTTAGTGATTGTTATGCTGAATGTATCCCAATATGCAACCACGATGCTTAAATGGAAAATGCATATGTGATTGCAAAAATTGATGGCCGAGAAAAGGTTATTATAATGTCACTCAAAAGGAAAACCAGAGATTATTAAATTAGATGTTTGATTCATTATCAAATAATTAATTTCTATTGTAGGAGAAATAAAATGTCTTGTTATCTTAATCTTTTGACAATGTTGTCGACTTAAGTAATTGCATTTACATTCTCTTTGGTTACTAAAAGACTCATTATTAAATTGAAATTCGAAGCAGAAGAAAGATACATCTAATTTTTTTATTCTAATTATACTTATATAATTTAATTACATTTATCATTTCATTTGCTAACACAACCTTATTTTTGGTACATCAAATAAATAAATAAAATGAACTTCCACCAAATGGAAGAAATCAGCAAGAAAAAAGGTTATTAGAATGTCTCATAGAATAACCATCTCATTTCATTTATAGAACAAAAAAAAAAAAAACACCAAAGTTCGCTTCCACTAAAAAGAGAAGAAGAAGAATAGAGTCAACTGAAGGACAACACTATTAGATTTTTAAATAAATATATTATAATAAACATTAATTTTTTTAATTTTAAAATTGAATATATTCTCTTGCAAATAATACTATAAATAATATACGTGAATTTACAAAAGTCAAAATATTAATGCATCTAAAAAGTTTGTCGTATCATGTTTATGCCACAGGAAATTGACCTTTATTCACACTATCTATTATTGAATAATTGAGAGTAAGGTATTAAATTTTTGATATGTTAATAATAGCTACCGCTTTGATAATTGTTTCATGCTTTTATGATCCAACCTCTAATGCCATCTATAGGATTCTTCACTAACAAAAGCAAAGCACTTATCATCCTGGTTAGTCAAAGTGTGTAAATCAATAATATACACATTATTCAATCGTTTAGCAACAAATAAGGGATCATATATTTTGGAATCAGCAGCATGACAAATATTTTACATAAATGATACCTCATTTCCTCTATTAAATAATTAACTAATGCCCATCAAATTGAACTTGAGTCCTTAAAACATGATACATTGTCAATCTTTGGGGACTTTTCCTTACCTATCTTGTCGATACCAATAATCTTTTTTGATCAATTTTTGCTTATTTTCTAGATGATTAGAATAAATACCTCTTAAAGGTCTTACACAAAAGAGTTTCTCAAACTCTTATAAAGCAAATACACAAACTCATCATTGGGCATTGATCTTTTTCAATAAAGAGAATTGATTTTAAAAACAAAACATATCTCTTCTAGAGCATCGATTGATTGTAGCATTTGGATCGATCAATTGACCCAAAATTTTCATAACTTTCTTAGCTTTTGCTCTTCATATTATTTAGTCCCATCGGTTGATTGGAAGCACAATTAGGTCAATTGACCTAAATTCTTTGTAACTTTTTACTTTTTAAACTTGATATCTTTCAACTACCATTAGTTAATTGTAGCTATGATTGATTCAACTGATTTGAAATTTTTATTTCTCTTTCTACTTAGTAGCATGATTCTTCTTTAGAGTCCACTTGACCACAGGCACTAGTCTAATTAATTGACCTAATTTTTCTACTTTGCTTCTCTTCACTTTATATTGTCTAGTCAATAACATAGGTTTATTGGTTTGAATTTTTTACTTGAATTTTCACAATTTTTTTCATCTTTTCTTGAGATCTCTTAAGATCTTATTTTTGTCAAGAAAGGTCTTTACATCTTGGATCATAGGGCTTTTGAGAGTGAGTGAGACAAGAATGATTGCTTAGTAGATACTATTGCCAAAGAGATAATTCCATAATCTACTATACCTAATGTCAACCTTCCCCTTTAATTTGATAGGTTGTTAATTGATTTTGGGACCCTTATGTCTAATGATCTTCCCAATGATTTACCACCCATAGGAGACATACAACATACCATTAACATAGTTTCTAGTTCATATCTACCACTTTTCCACACAATAAGATGAATCCTTAGGAATGTGTTGAGCTAAATAGGCAAAAAAGAACTATCTAAGGGTTTTGTGCATCATAGTCACTATCCTTGTGCTATTATTACTTTGTTAACCCTTAAGAAAGATGACTTTTAAAGGATGTGTGTTGATAATAAAGTCATTTATAAGATCTTTGTCTAGTATAGATTTCCCATTGCTAGACTAGAGGATATGTTGGACATGTTGCTTGGTTCTAGTTAGTATTCCAATATAGATGGTGGTAGTGGTACCACCAAATTCACATTAGGTCTAGGGATGAGTGGAAAACCATTTTAAAACTCAAATGGGTTGTTTGAATGACTACTTATACCTTCTGGGTTGTTTAATGCTCTTGGTACTTTTATAAGGCCATGACCCATGCCTTAATGTATTTCAAAAGGCAATTAGTGATTTATTTTGATGATATCCTTGCTTATAACAAGTCCAAACAAGATCACTTAAGTCATCTCCAATCAATTTTTGAGACTCTTAGGGAAACCAAACCTTATGTTAACCTTAAGGAGTATTGATTTTTATAGCCTTAAATGTTATTCTTGGGATTTATAATTTTTTCTTTTGGTATAGTTGTTGATCATGGGAAGATTAGAGTCATTTGATAGTGACCTCAGCTCAAGTCTCTTATGGATGCCTATAGTTTTCATGACTTAACTTCTTTGTATAAAAGGTTTATCAAGGGATTTAAAACCATTGTGGCCCTGATCATTGACTATCTAAAAAAAGGGAAATTTAAGTGGTCTAATAAAGTTACCGTAGTTTTGAATGACATTAAAAAGAAAATTAGCAAAGCCTTTAATTAGGATATCCTGACTTTAACTAGGTGTCTAAGGTTGCTTTTGATGCATTAGGAGTTGGTATATAAGGAGTCTTGAGTCAGGAAAGGCATCTCATTACATTTTTAGTGAAAAACTCTATGAAGCAATATGGAAATATTCAACTTATAATAAAGAATTTTATACTGTGGTTTAGTTCCTTCACATTTATTCTTCCTTACATGATGAGCATTTTAGCAAACACATTGATGACATGCATGCTGAGATTAGGCACAAGATTGTTTTGTGCAATACTAAAAATAAACTTGTTGCTTCTGTTCATTAGTTTACATTTATCATAAACATTTTCACTCATCCAAGAAATTACATTCCCAAGCTATTAGTCCCTCCTTTTTTATTGAAAAACTTGGACCTAATGCATATTTATATAATTTGCCTACTAACTTGAATATTAGTCCTATTTTTAACATGCAAGATTTGTCACAAAACAAGGTCTAATTGAATATATATTTTCATAAAATTTTGGTCACAAATCAATCTTATTATTCCTACATAAGTTTAGTTTTATTTAGATTTTACTTATTTTTACTTTCAGTTATATGAGAGAAGGAAAGTCAATATTTGAAGTCAATTTAGGCCATAAATTTGTAGAATCATTGATGGAGGTAAGAAAAGAAAATAAGAGAATCCTTAGAAGAAGTCCTTTTCATATTTGAAGATTTACTCAAAGAAGAATTATATTTAAATAAGGAAACCAAAGCCAATTAGGATTCTATCATATTTTTAATTGATCACTGTTTAATATTCTGGGCATAACTTTTACTACACACATCCAAATTTAGTCATTTTATGGCCAAAGAAAGCTAAGAGATAGAGTTACAACTTTATATGGTTCCATAGACACCATTTTATAGGGAAATTAAGACTGTCTTAGACGATTGGCACGTTGATTCTTTTGACAAATGTTTCTATTGTTATCTTATCCAATAGAAAGCACATCTTGTTTCTAATAGTACTTGGCTTCCTAAGGATGAGCTTCATTCCTTAGGTCTTACTTTGCTTGATGCTTTTGTGGTGTATGCTTTGATAGAGTCAAATCATTAATTTGGCCTTTAGACTAATCTAAATCACTCATACACATATGATGCGTTGAATTATTTTACACATTTTATGTCACAATTTGAGTATTTTTCCTAGTTCTTAAGTAATTAATTTAAATGTTTTAGGTTTTAATTGCATATATCTAGTATTTGTTATTTTGTTATTTTGTAAGTTTAAGCGGCAAATTGGGCTTCAAATGGGTTTAAGGAGATAAAGGATTTAAACCAAAAAGCATTTTTATTTTGGTAAGAATTCCTATTCTAGCAGCTTGGACACTATTTTATTGTTGGTCCATAACTAAAGCTAGGGACCTTGGATTTGGGCATCCTTTAACTTATTAGGAAGCTAACACATAGGACTAAAACTTTTATGCAAAACCCAACTTGAAATTCTACTACTCTGAAATTTTAAAATTGGCTAGAAGTCAATGGTAGAGGATCCAAAAGCAAGAAAGACAAGAGATAAATGTGCAAAACTTGAAGACTATTCGGTTTTTGGTCTAAATTAGAGCTATGGACATTGGATTTTGGCATCCTTTAACTTTTTAAAAAGCTAAAACATAGGATCACAACTTTTAATATCCAAATATAGAGCATGCATCATATTAGGATATGAAAATGATAGGGTAAAATTTGAGAAACAAGAGAACTAAATAGACTAGTCACTAAGAGTAGATTCAATTACTTCTAATATGGAGTCATGGAAACAGTTATGTCTCTTATCTCTAACACATATAATTACTACTCAATCTAGTAGTAGGTTTTAAATCTAGTTGTATCATTATTAATATGGATAAATTTATACTTTCATTGATGTGAGCCAATAAGCTATTGGGATAGTAAAAAGAAATCATTGTAACTTAAAGTTAAAGGTAAAGCTTCTTCAACAATCTTAATAATATAATCAACTTTAGAAAAGAAACTTCCCTAATTATAAACTTGGAAAGAAGAAGAAGAAGGAAGAGTCCAATTCTATAAGTAATTATTATCTAAATTTTCACTAATTATTATTTATTTATTCTTATTCATAGAAAAATTATCACCTCTAACTAGTCGATGTCTTAACCTATCCATGCCTCACCATATCACTATCAATGTCTTAACCTACAACCTTAAACACCTTTACACAACTAACATGGGTACAAAGGCAATGCAATTTAGGGTTTTAACAATGAGACATCAAAGAGTTTAAACTTTCAACTACTTAGAAGATTAATGTTCTACTAGGTTCAAGACTTTGATACCATTCTTTTCTTGAAAACATAAGATCACAAACTCACAGATATTTATATTTATAGAGATATATAAAAAATAATTTAAGCATATTGATATAAAAGAACACAATAAGAACAAAATACTTACAGAAATAAAGCTTACATTGAACACTAGAAGTTGTTACAAGCTTATGTTATAAAGAGAAAAGGTATTACAAAGGAGAGAGAAGAAAGTAAACTTAGAGAAAGAAAAAATTGGACTCTACCTCTCTTTGCTATAAGAGGTCTATTTATGCATAGAAAAAAGTGATAATCACAATGGGAGGAATCTCCCTTTTGTAAAGTGGGATGCTTTATTATTTTCCATTGTCTTTTACTTTTGTTAAAGTAACTTTATTAAAGCTATCATTTTGATCACATAATATTTTATCCACGAAACATTGTTTGTCCTTTTCTCTTTATAACTCATATAGGTCTCATGAATCTTTCATAATATCATCATTACTTTTGACTACTCTCAGCTTGGTTGGCTTGGGTGTCTTAATCTAGTTAGAGTAGAGCAACCACCATTTCCAATAACTTTTCTTTTGATACAAACTCCATTAAAGTCTTTAATATCTCTTGAAGACTAGTAAAAGTGGGCTTTGGTGGTGGAACCTTAGGTCCAATTACATAAACAATTTCTTTTCCTATGTAGACTCCATCATAAAAAATTCAAAATTTTCCCACCATTAAATATTAATCTGCCTTACTAGTTATGGAACATGTGTACTATTAACATATAAGATTTTTGCCTATTTAGCCATAATGGTATAATCCCATTTAATAATCCATGGAACATGATACCAGCCTACAAATATCAACAAGTGGTTTTAACCTTTTCGTTTGCTTCACAATATTATTCATAAATAATTTTCACTTTATAGGGTAGAGTTAAATGATGTAAATCCCACTTAAAAAACTAAGTTTTAAACTAATTTAGGAATCTTTTCAAATCATTTGGTAGATGCATTTCAATGAACCAACTAAATTTCCTCAACCTAATCTCATATAGTAAGGCTTTTTCCCATGCTTCTTTGTAATTAAAGTAATTATAGGTATTAACGTTCTACCATTCTTTTAGTTCTCAGTAGCCAAAGAGATCTGCTTGCCAATCCTCTAGATAAAGAATTTTCTTTACCTTGAATTTGGCAGAGGCCCAATCTCTGAAGTCATAACTAAATCGAGTTTTAGATCCTCTTTATATGGGTTCAATAACCATCGAGCTTTTTTCATAAAGTATTTATTGATAATACAAGAGATCCTTTATATTATTACGAGGATATTTATCATCTTTAAGATAAAAATAACTGACCTCATTAGGTCTGAATTAAGTATAATTATTTTCAATAACACATAAAAAGTCTATGTGATTCAAAATTAAAGAATATGTAATAGATTTATCCAAAGCTTGCTTATAAGCATCATCATAAAGTTTATCAACTTCTTTTTCTTTTGCACCTTTAGCCAATGAATTAAACGACTTGCCAAGTACTAAGGCCCTTGTGTAAGGGGCCGTTTACTCATTTCATAATTTCCCTACAAAAATTCACGAGTTAGGAAGTCTGGTAAAGAATTAGAATTTCTTTTAATAAACTCAATATCAAAATTGAACATAGAAAGTATTCCTTACCATCTAACAAAACTTTATTTAAAAGTGTTGTTTTAAACATCTTTAGTAAGGACATCTCTTACTGTCTTACAATCAATTCTCAAAAAGAATTTCTAATTTAATAGATCACTTTCAAATTTTTAAATACATAACACAATAACTAGGATTTCTATTTTAATAGTAGAGTAATTAACTCTAACTCCTCTCTAGGCTCTGGAAGTGAAGCAAAGCAAACAAGCTATTCTTTTGAGTTAATCCTCTACTTAAGGATTTCCTCCACAAACCTTATCTGGTATATCAATTTCAATTATTTTAAAACATCAAAATGAGGAACAGTTAAACATGACAGTTCTTTTATTTTCAATTTTATCTTTTTAGTTTCCTTAGTATGTTCATCCATCCAATTAAGATGATTTTTCTATAATCTTTCAAATAAAGGTTTAGCATTATAAGGTAATTCTTTATAAAATTCTGAAATATAATTCAAACATGCTAAAAATCTTTGCAATTGTTGTTTTATTCTAATTTCATCAAGAAATTTAGAGGCAAACTTGATTGCTCGGTCAATAGGAATAATAGTTCCATTTTAATGAAGTGACTAAGGAATCTGACCTTGATTTGGAATAACTTTATCTTTTTAGCCAATACAACTAGTCCAGGTTTTTCAATAACTTTTAAAAATAGGTTTAAATGCATAAAATGTTGTTCTATTGTGTTAGAAAATACTAACACTAAATCAACAAGCCTATGACCATGAAGACAATGAATTTGATGATTAAGCTATTATGGCTAGAACTGCTAACAATAAAAGGGATTGGAGAGATTTTGGGAGGTAAGGTACCTATGACTATGATTTAGGTAGTATTAAAATGACAATTTCTCTGTTCTGAGGTAAGAATGATCCTAATGTATACCTAGAAAGGCAGAAGAAGGTTAAATTGGTATTTGATAGCCATAACTATTCCAAACAGAAAAAGGTAAAGCTTGTTGCAGTTAAATTGACTGATTATGCTATTATTTGGATGGATCAACTTGTTTTGACTATGAGAAGGAATCGTGAGTGACTTATTATCCCTAATCACTATTACAGGGAGTTGTACCAAAGGCTGCAAGGGCTCACTCAGGGCACCAAAAGTGTGAAGGACTATCACAAGGAGATGGAGACTACCATGGTTAGGGGGAATGTAGAAGAATATAAAGAGGCATCCATGGCTCAATTTCTACAAAAGCTAAATAGAGACATAGTCAACATGGTTGAATGGCAACACTCTGTGGAATTAGAAGTCATGGTGCACAAGGTAATGAAAGTTGAAAGAAAGCTTAAATGAAAGGGTTCCTTACAATTTAGGTAGAATTTGGGTTCTACCTCATCTTTAAAGCTGAATTGGAGTAAACGGGATGAGAAAGCCAATTAAAAGTCCAAAGTCGAGCTATCCAAGTACAAGAATGTGGGTTTTAACAATGAGGCAAGTAACAGGTAGGGGTCACATTACATCTCAATGTCCAAATAAGCGTGCAATGATCTTGAGTGGTAATGGTGATGTCGAAACTGCAAGTGAATCAGATGATGATTCTATGCCATCATCAAAGGGTGAAAGTGATGGAGAGGAGTATCCAGTTAATGGAATAGCTCTCGTCACAAGGTAAGCATTGAATGTGCAAGTAAAGGAAGAAAATGAGGTGCAACGAGATAACATCTTTTAGATGAGGTGTCTCATCAAAGATAAGGTATGTAGTATGATTATTGATCATGGGAGTTGCACTAATGTTGCTAGCACAACTATGGTTGAGAAGTTGAATTTACCTACTATAAAGCATCTTAGGCCATATAAGCTTCAATGGTTGAATGAGAGTGGTGAAGTTAAGGTAAATAAGCAAGTGCTCTTGTTATTGTCTATCAGAAGGAGCTCTTGTTATTTTCTATCAAAAGGTATCACGATGAAGTTTTATGTGATATTGTACCTATGCATGTGGGCTATATTCTATTAGGAAGGCCATGGTAGTTTGACAGGCAAGTTATGCATGATGGCTTTAAGAATCGATATTCCTATGAAATGAATGAAAAACCCATCACTCTTATACCATTATCACCTTAACAAGTTTATGATGATCAATTAAAGATTAAAAATGAGAGTGAACAGAAAAGAGGGATTGAAAAAAGAGAAAAAGAGAGGAGAAAACATAAGGACACAAGAGAGAAAGAAGAAAACAAAAAGTTTCTGTGCAAAAGAAAGTGATGTTAAAAAAGCATTTTATGCCAAATAGGCTACAATTGTACTTTTGTACAAAGAGACCTATTTTAACACTAACAAGTTTGAACCATCTTTGCTTAGTGTTGTTATTTCTCTTTTGCAAGAATTTAAATAGGTATTCCTTGATGGTGTCCTAAGTGGATTGCCACCTAAGAGAGGAATTAAGCCTCAAATTGATTTTATCCTTAGTTTATCCATCTCAAACTGGCCAGCATATAGGAGTAATCCTGAGGAGACAAAAGTGCTTCAAAGGTAGGTTAAGGAATTTATTTTAAAGGCATATATGAGGGAAAGTATGAGTCATTATGCGATTCTTATCCTACTTATACCCAAGAAAAATGGAACTTGGAGGATGTATATTGGCTATTGAGTGATAAACAAAATCACTGTAAAGTATCATCAACCTATACCTAGGTTAGATGACATGTTAGATGAATTGTATGGTTCATATGTCTTTTTTAAAATTGTTTTGAAAAGTGGATATCATCAAATTAGGATGAGAGAGGGAGAAGAGTAAAAAACAGATTTCAAAACTAAGTATGGTTTGTATGAATGACTTGTAATGCCATTTGGTCTCACTAATGCACCAAGCACTTTTATGCAACTAATGAATCATGTTTTATGTCTATTCATTGGTAAATTTGTGGTTGTGTATTTTGATGCTATTTTGGTTTATAGTAAAAGCTTAGAAGAGCATCTTGATCATTTATGTTCTATTTTAATTGCTTTACGTTTTAAGAAATTGTATGTTAACTTGAAGAAATGTTCCTTTTATACTAATCAAATCACATTTCTTGGCTATGTTGTGAGTGCTAGAGGTATTGATGTTAATGAGGAAAAGGTTAGGGCAATTAGTGATTGGCCTACACCTAAGTCGATTAATAATGTACATAGCTTTCATGGTTTGGTTAGTTTCTATAGACACTTTGTTAGGGACTTTAGCACCATTGTTGCTCCACTAAGGTTATCAAAAAGAACATGAGTTTTAAGTGGGGTAATGATCAAAAGAAGGCTTTTAATTATAGGAAGGAAAAATTAAATTTTGCGCCTTTACTTACCTTACCTGATTTTGCAAAAACTTTTAAGATTGAGTGTGATGCTTCAGGGATGGGCATTGGAACTATTTTAATGTAGGAAAGACTTCCAATTGCCTACTTTAGTGAAGAGGTAAGTGGAGCAAGTCTCAATTATCCTTCATATGATAAAGAGATGTATGCATTGGTATAGGCTTTTAAGACATGGCAACATTACCATTGGCCCAAAGAGTTTGTCATCTATATCGATCATGAATCCTTAAAGCACTTGAAAAGGCAAGTAAAGTTGAACAAAAGACATGCCAAGTGGATCAAATGCATTGAGACCTTTCCCTACATAAACAAATATAAATAAGGTAAGGAAAATGTGGTAGTTGATGCATTATCTCACAAGTATGTCTTTATCTCTACACCTACTACAAAATTATTAGGATTTAAATATATTAAAGATTTATATGTGGAAGATCCTAACTTTGCTAATGTGTATAAAGTATACAAGAAGTTAGCTATTGAGAAGTTTTATAAGCATGAGGGTTTCCGATTTAGGGAAAAATTGTTTATGCGTGACTAAGAGCTCTTTGAGGGAGATGGTTGTGAGAGAAGCTTATGCAAGTGGTCTAAAGGGTCATTTCAAATTTAGGAAAATTTTAGATGTCTCAACTAAACATTTCTTTTGGCCATACATGAAACAAGATGTTGAGAGGGTATGTGAGGGATGCATAATATGCAAGTAGGCTAAATCTAGAATTTTACCCAATGGCCTATATACCCCTTTACCCATACCTAGCAATCCTAAGGTTGATTTATATATGGACTTTTTATTAGGGTTGTCACAATCAAAAAGGGGTAGGGACTTTGAATTTGTTGTTTTTGATAAATTTTCAAAGATGGCACACTTCATCTCATGCCATAAAATTGATAATGCTAGCAATATGGTTGACTTATTCTTTAGAGAAGTTGTACGCTTGCATGGCATGCCATGGAGCATTGTTTCAAATCGGGATACAAAGTTCTTAAGCTATAACTGGAGCATTGTTAGGTACTAAGCTATTGTTTTCAACTACTTATCATCCATAAACTGATAGGCAGATTGAGGTGGTTAATTGAACACATGGGAAGATTATTTACCGCATGTCAAGTTTGTATATAATGGGAGTGTTCGGTTTGTTACTAGTTACTCTTCATTTGAAATTGTATATGGTTTTAATCCCTTGACTCCTTTGGATTTGGTGTCTATACCTATCAATGAGTATGCTAGCTTAGTTGGTGAATGCAAGGCTAACATTGTGAAGAAATCGCATGAGAAGGCGTGGTAACATATTGAAAAATGAACTGAGCAATATGCATCCCATGTCAACAAAGGGCGAAAGAAGGTGGTGTTTGAACCTAATGATTGGGTTTGGGTGCATATATGCAAGGAATAGTTCTCAACTCAGAGGCATTCAAAGCTACAACCTAGATGAGATGGTCCATTTTAAGTTGTAGCACGAATTAATGATGATGCTTATAAGTTGGACCTCCCTTGGGAGTATAATGTGATTGCAACATTTAATGTTCTCGATCTTTCCCTTTTGATGTAAGTGATGATTTGAGTACAAATCCTTTTGAGAAGAGAGGAAATGATAAGAACCTTAGAGATGATGGATGGATTTTGAGGAGAGAGGAAATGATAAGAACCTTAGAGATGATGGATGGAAGGCTTCAAGGGATACAAGAGGTCCATTGCACATTTCAAAAGGCACAATAACACGAGTTAGAGCCAAAAAGATTAAAAAGCACTAAATGGGCTGATTGAGGACATTCAAGCCAACCTAGTTACAAATGGTGCAAATTCAAGCTTGGAAGAAAGTCAAGGCCTTATTAATATGATTAAAGTACTTAATGGGTCAAGAATAAGTAATAGTATTCACTCCTAAATAGTAGTTTATCCTAAATAAGTGATTGTAGAAAAGTGAGTTTTTTGTGTAAGAATTTGTCTTAGATAGGAATTCCTTCTAAATAAGAATTTTTCCTAAATAGCAATTTATGCCTCTTTAGGATTGCTATCTTAGCCTATAAATAGGCACCTCCTTGTAAGCTATAGAACATCAAAAAACTTCGACAGAAATAAAAAGAAAGGGTTTACTTCTTTGGTACTTTGAGAACTAAAGAGCTTATTAAGAGGTACCTCTTCTTGTTGCATTCAACTTGACTTATCACTCCTAATTCCCTTCTTTTCTAGATTATGACATCCATATCTTACTTAAATACCCTAGGTTAGTGAAAAGCTAAGTGGAGCAGGCTTTAGTTATTATACTTATGATAAAAAGATTTATACATTCATATGGGCTTTGGAGACATGGCAACACTACCATTGGCCAAAGGTGTTTGTCATCCACACTGACCATGAATCCTTGAAGCACTTGATGTGATAAGGAATGTTGAACAAAAGACTTGCCAAGTGGGTTGAATTCATTAAGACCTTTCCCTACATCATCAAATATAAACAAGTAAAGGAAAATGTGGTAGCTGATGTATTATCTTGTAGACATACCCTTATCTCTACACTTACTGCAAAATTATTAGGATTTAAATATATTAAAGATTTATATGTGAAATATCTTAACTTTGCTAATGTGTATGGAGCATGCCAGAAGTCAACCTTTGAGAAATTTTATAGACAAGAGGGTTTCTTATTTAGGGAAAATCGTTCGTGTGCCTATGAGTTCTTAAGAGTTAGTTGTGAGAAAAGCTCATGGGGGTGGTCTAATGGGTCATTTTAGATTTAAGAAAGTCTTAAATACCTTAGCTAAACATTTCTTTTGATCACATATAAAACAAGATGTTGAGAGGGTATGTGAGAAATGCATAACATGCAAATAGACTAAATTTAGAGTTTTACCCTACGACTTATATGCCCTTTTACCCATGCCTAGCCATCTTTAGGTTGATTTATCCATGGAATTTGTACTAGGGTTATTATGGTTTAGGGTTTAGGGTATAGGGTTTAGGGTTGTTGTTACTAATAGATTTTTAAAGGTGGCCCACTTTATCCTATGCCATAAAACTGACAATTTAAACAATATGGCTGAATTATTCTTTAAAGTAGTATGTTTGCATGGCATGCCTTAAAGTATTGTTTCAAATTGGGATATAAAGTTCTTAAGTTACTTCTGGAAGACTTTGTAAGGTAAGTTAGGTATTAAACTATTATTTTTAACTACTTGTGATCTACAAACTGATGGGCAAACTGAGGTGGTTAATTGAACTCTTTCTACTTTGTTGCATACTATTATTTAAATTACTTTGAAAACATAGGAAAATTGTTTACCATGTGTTGAGTTTGCATATAATAAGAGTGTTCATTCTGCTACTAATTACTCTTCATTTGGAATTGTATATGCTTTTAATCCTTTGACTCCTTTGGATTTGGTGCCTATATGTGTTAATAAGTATGCTAGCTTAGATGGTGATGGAAGGCTGACATGGTGAAGAAATTGCATGAGAAAGTTCAACAACATATTGTAAAATGAACTCAACAATATGCATCCCATGTCAACAAAAGGCAAAAGAAGGTGGTGTTTAAACTTAATGATTGGATTTGGGTACATATGCACAAGGAATGATTCCCAACTCAAAGGCACAAATTAATGACCTATAAGGGATGGTCCATTTCAAGTGATTGTATAAATTAATGACAATGCTTATAAGTTGGACCTTCCCAATGACTATAATATGGTTGCAACATTTAATATTTTTGATCTTTCTCCTTTTAATGTAAGTGATGATTTAGGAACAAATCCATTTAAGAACAAGGAGAATGATGAGAAGCTTGAAGATGATGCATTTAAGGCATTAAAGGATGCAAGAGATTCATTGCACATTCTAGAAGGTCTAATAATGTAAACTAGAGCCAAAAAGATGAAAGAAGCACTAAATGGCCTAATTGAAGACATTCAGGCTAACCAAGCTACAAATGGTGTGAATTCAAGCTTAATGGGCTAAGGTTAAGTAATAGCATTCACTTCTAAATAGGTGTTTGTCCAAAATAAGTGTTCATTATAAAATTGGAAGTTTTTTGAATAAGAATTTGTCATAGATAGGAGTTTGTCTTAAATAGGAATTTATGTCTCTTTTACAATTGCTATCTTAGCCTATAAACAAACACCTCCTTGCAAGTTCTAAAATTAGACAATTTGAGAGAAATAAAAAGCGAGAGTTTTCTCCTTTAATTCTTTCAAAAACTAAAGAACTTATGTCTCTTCTTCTAATGCTCAACTTAACTTATCACTCCCAATTCCTTTCTTTTCTGGAGTGTAGCATCCATATTCTTCTTAATACCTATGTTCATGTTCCTTTGTATATGGGGTTTGGGGCTTGTGTGATTAAAGTTTGACTTAGCTTTTTTGGCTATTGTTTGATTCCTTGTGTGTGTTGGGTCCTAAGCCACATCTTTTGGGGTTTGCATCACTCTTTTTGTTTTTAAAAGTATTTTAAAGGAACTATTCCATCATTAATATAATTCATATCAGTGTGCTTGAATCCATTAAGGTAGTAAAAAAGACATACTCTTTATTGATTATACTACAGTAATCTTAGTATGCTACTTTTAGGCAATAATTCTATCAATTAAATTAACATATTGAAAGGTACCTAATTCTTCTTTTAAAAAAGCATTTAGAATATAAGAAGGATTTTCTTCCTTTTCAACAATTGATTTTAGTATTGATACCCTTTCTTTTAATCTTTTTATCTTAATTTTTAACTAATTAATTTTGACTTTAAGCTCTCTAATAGAAGGTTTTATTTCTTCTTTTTTAGACTTTGTACTAAAGTGCTCATTTCTAATTCTTTGAATAATAGTTTTTAAATTATAATCTTCTTCTAGTTCTTTAACCTTAGCTTTGTTTCGAGACAGATGCAGATATTTCTCTAGTTGTTCTCTCTCTATTTTTTTTTGATATGTAATATTATTAATAAGATTTAATACCAGATTATCTTTTTTCATAAGGCTAATAAACTATTACTTTTGCATAAAACTTGATAATAGCTATACTAACCTTAACAACTACTACTAGACTCTTCTTCAAAGGTGGTTTCTTCCTCAAGAAAATCTACCTCTAAGTCTGATTCTTCAAATTCATCTTATGATAAGATGATATGCATTAATGACCTTTTAAGGTCTTTATCTATAGATAACTCTTGAATTTTTTGTTTCATTTTACACCTTTTAAAATAATGCCTTATCTTTTGCATTTATAACAGACAACTATTTTCTTTTTCTTTTTCTTCAATGTAGGCTTTTTCTTTTCTTTTAATTTTTCTTTTTATAGAAGGATTTCTTTTAAGGAATGAGTTTATGACCCTTTTAATCTATAAAAGTCTCTTAAGGCTTTTTTGCCTTGAATTTTCTTATTTTGTAATTGCCTATATAGTTTTATTTCATTGTAGAGTTTAACTCCTTCAACTTACACCTCAGCAACTAACTCTCCATAGGTGTAACTAGAGTAATTAATAACTCCAATATGATAACATTTTAATCTATTATTTACTCTTTTAAGAAATAGGGTAAGTAGCCCAAATAAAAATTTTTCTTTCTAGAAAATACTCTAACTGTCTTCCCTTGTAAGACATTTTTGTACCACCTAAAGTGAGATAGATCAAGGCATTTCAAATTAATGAGTTGCTTACATGTCTTATAGATTTCCCA
This sequence comes from Bruguiera gymnorhiza, assembly GCA_020883675.1. Classification (NCBI taxonomy): domain Eukaryota; kingdom Viridiplantae; phylum Streptophyta; class Magnoliopsida; order Malpighiales; family Rhizophoraceae; genus Bruguiera; species Bruguiera gymnorhiza. Next base: position 10,169 of record JAIRCJ010000071.1, on the reverse strand, counting down.
TTGCTAAACTAGAGGATATGTTGAACATGTTGGCTGGTTCTAGTTAGTATTCCAACATAGACCATGGTAGTTGGTACCACCAAATTCACATTAGGTTTAAAGATGAGTAAAAATCATGTTTAAAACTCAAATAGGTTGTTTGAGTGGCTACTCATGCCTTCTAAGTTGTTCAATGCTCCTAGTACTTTTATGAGGATCATGACTCATGTCTTAACATATTTCAAATGGTAGATTTTAGTTGTTTATTTTGATGATATCCTTGTCTATAACAAATCCAAATAAGATCATATAAGTCATCTATAATCAAATTTTGACCCTCTTAGGGAAACCAAACCTTATGTTAACCTTAAGGAGTATTCATTTTTACAACCTCAGATGTTATTCTTAGACTTTATAATTTTTTTCCTTTGGTATAGTTGCTGATCATGAGAAGGTTAGAGTCATTTGATAATGACCTCAACTCAAGTCTTTTATTGATGCCCATAGTTTTCATAGTTTAACTTCTTGATATAAAAGGTTCATTAAGGGATTCAGAACCATTATGGCCCTTATCACTGATTTTCTAAAAAAAGGAAAATTTAAATGGTCTAATAAAGCTACCATAACGTTGAATCACATTAAGAAGCAAATTAGCAAAGCCCCTATTTTGGATATCCCAACTTTAACTAGGTGTCTAAGGTTGCTTTTTATGCATTAGGAGTTGGTATATAAGGATTCTTGGGTTAGGAAGGGCATCTCATTACATTTTTAGTGAAAGCTCGATGAAGCAAAATGGAAATATTCAACTTATGATAAAAAGTTTTATGTTGTGGTTTAGTTCCTTCACATTTATTCTTTTTTACTTGATAAGCATTTTGGCAAACACATTGATGACATGCATGCTGAGATTAGGCACAAAATTTCTTTGTGCAATACCAATTATAAAATTGTTGCTAATGTACATCAATTTGCATTTGTCATGAACATTTTCCTAAACACTTATCCAAGAAATTACATACTCAAGCCATTGGTCCCTCCTCTATTATTGAAAACTTGGATCTAATGCATATTTATTTAATTTGCCTACTAACTTGAATATTAGTCCTATTTTTAATCTGCAAGATTTGTCACAAACGAGGTCTAATTAAATATATATTTTCATAAATTTGGTCGTAAATCAATGTCATCATTCCTAAATAAGTTTGTTTTTATTTAGATTTTACTTATTTTTACTTTCATTTATAGGAGAGGAGCAAAGTTAATATTTGAAGTCAATTTAGGCCATAAATTTGTAGAATCATTTATGAAGATGGAAAAAAGAAAGTAAGAGAATCCTTAAGAGGAGTCCTTTTCATATTTGGACATTTACTTAAAGAGGAATTATATTTGAATAAGTAAACCAAAGTCAATTAGGATTCTATGATGTTTTTAACTGATCATTGTTTAGTATTCTAGGCATGACTTTTGCTACACACATCTAAATTTAGTGATTTTTATGGCCAAGGAAAGCTAAAAGATAGAGATATAACTTTATAAAGTTCCATAGATACCATCTTTTGCTTATTGTGATAGGGAAATTAAGACTCTCTTAGATGATGGGCACATTGATTCTTTTGACAAAGGTTTTTGCTGCTATCTTGTCCAATTGAAAGCACATCTTGTTTCTAATAGTACTTGGCTTCCTGAGGATGAGCTTCAATCCTTGGGTCCTACTTTGCTTGATGCCTTTTTGGTGTATGCTTTAACAAAGTCAAATTCTTTTCAAGTAGAGGGGAATGATGCAGTTGCTGATAAGGGGAAATATCTCAAGAAGCAATATTTCAGTAGATTTAGGAATTTATAAGGATTTGCCCATTTATTGACATTTATTTTGTTTCTTATTTTATTTAGTTATTTAATATTTTGTCTATTAGTGTTGTTCCCACAGCCTTGTATGGGTTGTAATTGTTGTCAACTAGGGTTAAGTGTGCAAGAGAGTAAAGTCATATGGAAGGGCAGTAAAGTCACATGGAAGGGCAAGAAAGTAAATCTACCGCGTAAGGGCAAGAACGTAAATCCGCCATGTAAGCCCTATTAGGGTTTTATGGAAGAGAGTATATAAAGGCCTTGGAAGACAAAACTAGGGCAGAGGGCCAACACAATTGAATAAACAGCAACCCTACAGCAACCGGCCAAAAGGAAGAGAGAGCAGAACGGCAAGAGATCAGAAACAACACCACCAGGAGAGCAAACCAGAAACGTCACCACCGGGAGAGCAAACCAGAACGTGCAACCTCCTGCAAGCAAACCAGAAACACGTCCTGCAAGCAAACCAGAAACACGTCCTGCAAGCAAACCAGAAACACATCCTGCAGGCAAACCAGAAACGCCTCCTGCAAGCAAACCAGAAACACATCCTGCAACCAAACCAGAAACGCACAACCAGCAAGAGGAGAAATAAGAAACAGACCACCCGGAAGAGAAGACAGCAGACCTGGTATCCGTGAGACCACCCAGAAGAGAAGACAGCAGACTAGAAGCGTGAGGCAGGCCGAGAGACGTGAACCAGAAAAACCAGTAGTGTGAGGCAGGCCAAGAGACGTGAAATAGCAGACCAGGAGTGTGAGACCAGAACGTGCAACGGCGTGACTGATCAGAAGCGTGGGGCAGGCTGTGAGACGTGAAACGGCAGACCAGAAGCTTGAGTGCAAGCTGTGAAACCGTGAGACGGTGAAAGCAGGAGCTGTGTGAGACAACCTAGAGAAGGAATTTGGCGAAGCATCAGAAAGAACTCAACGTATTTCTAGATTTCTTCAAGAGAGGTTAGAGAGCGTTGCGGTGAACTTCTAAGCGGCAGTGGAGCAGCCTTTCAATTCAACAGAGGCAAGACAAGCTAGAAGAAGAGTAGACACAGTAAGTGACACTCTTTGTATTGTACTTGCTTAGTAATTGCAATAGTGAAAGGAGCAGAAGATTAAGACATCCATTGTAACTATAATTCTCAAGTATAGTGGATAGTCTCGGTAAAGGAGAGTCCCTACCACCGTGGATGTACGTCACGTTGACGGAACCACGTAAATCTCGTGTGTCCTTATTTTGCTTTACATTCTGTGTTTTGAATTAAGTTGTGAACGCAGCTAAAGTATCAGCCAACCCATAACCTAACGAAGACCTAAACAAGAACATCCGAATTGTCTATTAGGCAAGGTGTCTGAAAGGTGACTTTGGGGACTATTGTGATTAGTAGGTAGCAATAGATCTACCTTAGTCGAATCTGAGAAAGAGTTCGCTTTTAAGAAGAGATTGAAGTTGTTCACTTTCCTGCGAATTGTGAATTGTGGTGATACTGATTCACCCCCCCTCTCAGTATCACAAACTAGTAGATCCTAGGGTGAAGTTGGGAACTTCAATTGGTATCAGAGCACAGGTTCACCAGGATAAAGCTTAACAGCTTGGTGTACTAGTTTGAAGAGCTCCAGAAGTTTTAACTTGTTTAGCATACTGAGAAATGGACGCCGGTACCAACACCAGCACTACTTACAGCAAGAAGGTTCCAATCTTCAACGGAACCAACTACCATATGTGGAGAGCGAGAATGCAGGTGGTATTTGCAACCATGGGCATGAACGTGGTGAAATCTGTACAGGAGGGTTTTGAGCCTCCAGAAGAAGGTAAAGATCCAACCCCAGAGGAATTAAGACAGTTTGAGATAAATGGGAAGGCCTCAAATGTCATCATTTCAGCATTGACAGATGCTGAATATGCTAAAGTTATGGACTGCAAATCTGCCAAGGAGATATGGGACAGATTGCAGAAAGTCTATGAAGGTGATGGCAGAATGAAGGAGGCCAAGCTTCAAGTTTTCAAGGAGAGATATGAATCTCTCAGAATGCAGAAAAATGATACAGTCCAAGAGTTCTTCACCAGGGTTATTGATGCTGTAAACGATCTTAGAAGTCATGGGAAGAACAAGAAGGACTCATCTATTGTGAAGAAAATTCTGAGAATTCTGCCTGAGAGGTTTGCCTCAAAGGTGGCAGCCATAGAGGAGAGTAGAGATCTCAATTCCATGTCTCTGCATGATCTCCAATGCAATCTCATTGCATATGAGATGAGAATAAAGTCAACTGAGAGCTCCTCAACGTCAAAGGTATCAAAGGAGGCAGCTTTCAAAGCTATGAAACACTTGAAGATAAAAGAAGAGGAAGAATCATCCAGCGAGGATGATGATGATGATGAGGAAGAAAGTGAAGGTGAAGTGTTGGCATACTTCACAAGGAAATTCAAAAGGGGGTCTAAGAAGGGAAAAGGACAGTTGTCCTTGAGATGTTATCGTTGTGGATAGACTGGACACTTTGCTTCTCAGTGCAAAGTGAAACTTGATGATGAAGATGAGGATGGTGATGATGAGCAGAATTCAAAATGGAGAAGACCATCATTCAAGTCAAGGAAGTCCAGCAAGAAGACTGCTAGCCCACAGAAGAAGAAGAGAGGCTCATTCAAGAGTTATGTGAGCCAGACAAAAGAAGCCGATGAGGAGGAAGATGTAGACTCATCAGATGAGCATGCCTTTATGGCATCAACTCAAGGTGGTAGTTCAACCTCTGAAGAGGAAGAGGAGGTTGATGAAGAAGAACCAGATTTTGAAGCTGAGTTGGAAGCAGCTTCAAAGGAGATAATCAGAAGGGGCAGAACCATAAGAAGGTTAGAGGCCCACATAAAACAAGTTGAAGCAAAGTCTGAGGAAGCTGAAAGTCAAAAGGATGAAATAAGGGCTGAACATATTGACTTGAAGAGAAGATTTGAAGAACATATCAAAATATGTGAAGACCTTACTATGGAGCTTGGCTCAAGGACTTCAACAATCGAAGAAATGGAGATAGAGTTGCTGAGACTTCAGCAACAACTCAAAAGGAGTGAAGAGAACGTGCAGAAGCTTGAAATGATAGGAGAAACAAGTTCTGCAAGAGAAAAGAAGAAATGAAGAGAAAGTGCAGCAATCTGAGGCTGCATTGCCTAAAGATAATAAGAATGTGCCACATAAGTTGAAAGAGAAGGTTGTGACTCAGGAGAAGATAGCTGAGAATAAAGAGGATTTGAAGAAGCAACCTAGGGTGGCAAACAAAAATGAAGAAAAGAAGATCAGCCAGCAAAGGGCTATGGCTGAACAGAAGAAGGAGAAAAAGGTAGCTGAAATGAAAGCCACACAAGCAAAGAAGCCAGCCACGTTGCCTACACAGCAAGTAATGAACAAAAGAAAACAAGCTGTGATTAGACCCAAGAAGAGGCAGTTTCAAGGTCACTGTCTTTATTGTGGAGTTTGGGGTCATAAGGCAAGTAACTGCTGGTGGAGAAGGCCAGTATATGTCTCCAACTTGAGAAGATATGATGCTGTATACAGGGGGAGACAATACAAAATTCAGAGGAGAACACCTGTCGTGAGTTCTTGCACATACTGTAAAAAGCAAGGACACACTGACAAGGATTGTTGGTGGAAGCCCAAACCAGTGGTTTCAAAGAACAAGTTTGCTATATTGGGAGACTTGGAACAGTGTGAAAAGTGTGGGCAGGATGACCATAATGCCAAGAGATGCATGACACTTCTCCCTGAGCAAGAGAAGGCACTCAATGGCATAGTGAAAACAAGCGGTGTAGTCAAAGCTGAGAAAAAGGAGAAAGCTATCTTCCAGCCAATTCAAAAGAAGGAATATAAAGCTAAAAGGGAGGTGGCTAATATAGCTGAAATTGCACTCAAAGCTGACTACAAGGATAAGCAGTGGATCCTTGACAGTGGATGCACTTCACACATGACGGGAGACAAGAGTAAATTGTCAAAGCTAAACAAGTCAAGAGAAGGCAGAGTCAAGTTTGGCAATGATGATTCACTCAACATCAGTGGTCAAGGGTCAGTAAATATTGGAAAAGGAAAGCTGAAAGATGTTCTGCATGTTGAAGGACTCAGATATAATCTAGCATCTGTCAGCCAACTATGCAATGAAGACCATAAAGTGATATTCACAAAAACAGGTTGCCAAGTAAAGAGTAAAGAATGCAATACTGTTGCAGCTGGGAAAAGAACAGCTGGAAATTTATATGTAATTGATGAGGACAAGACAAACAGCTGTTTACTTACAAAAGAAGAAGAAAATCAACTCTGGCATCGGAGGCTGGGACACTTAACACAGAAGAACATGAGGAAGCTGACCACTACTCATGCAATCAGAGACATTCCAGACCTTAAGAGAGAGAGGGAGTATGTTTGCTCAGCATGCTCTAAAGGAAAACAGGTCAGAAAGCAGTATAAGACCAAAGAGGTCAGTTCTAAAGCAGTGCTTGACATTGTGCATACTGATTTGTGTGGGCCGATGAGAACAAAAGGGTTGAATGGTGAGAGGTACTTCATCTTGTTTGTTGATGATTATTCTAGAAGGACCTGCATCATGCACCTCACACATAAGTCAGAAGTTTTGAAATGCTTCAAGAGATACAGAAGATTGGCTGAAAATGAGAGTGGAAAGAAGATCAAAGTATTGAGGTCAGATCAAGGCATTGAATTCACAAATGGAGCTTTTGAAGATTACCTTGAGAAGCATGGAATTCACCATCAGATGGCAGCAGCAAGAACTCCTCAACAGAACGGGGTGGTAGAGAGGAAAAATAGAGCTGTGGTTGAAATGGCAAGAACTCTACTGCTGGAATCCAAGCTTCACACAAGATTTTGGACAGAAGCAACATTTACAGCCGTGTACCTATTGAACAGAGTTTCACTAAGGCCCAATACTGATAAGACTCCATATGAGCTATGGAGTGGGAAGAAGACAACAGCCAAGTATCTTAGAATCTTTGGCAGCCCATGTTTTGTGAAGAACAAGGAGCAAAACTTGGGAAAATTCCATGCTAGGTCAGATGAAGGCATCTTTGTGGGATACTCAGCAAAGACAAAAGGTTATAGAGTTTTTCTACATAAACTGGGAAAAGTGGTCACTTCCAGTGATGTGAGAATAGATGAAAACTGGAAAACAACGCATAATGGAGAAGCTGAGGATAGTGAAGAAGATGACTTCAAGATAGATGAAGAATCTGACCAACATGAAGAAGTGGGAAAAGAAGTAAGTTCAGACTCAGAGAAGAGTGAGTCTGAAGATGAAGAAGGAGATTCTCTTGCAACTAAGACTGTGCAAGAAAGAAAGACAAAGAAGACATGGACCAGTGCTCATCAAGGAAATCAGATAATAGGTGACCCATCAGCAGGAGTTACAACAAGAAGAAGAATTGTGGGAGCTACTGCTTTACTCTCACAAGTTGAACCTAAATCTGTTGAAGAGGCTGCACAAGACAAAGCCTGGATCAAAGCTATCAATGAGGAGCTAGATCAAATCGAGAAGAATGAAACATAGGAGCTAGTTCCAAGACCCACTAACAAGAATGTCATAGGAACAAAATGGGTGTTTAAAAATAAACACAATGAGGATGGCAAGGTGGTGAGGAACAAGGCTAGGCTGGTTTGCAAAGGCTACACTCAAATAGAAGGAGTAGATGTTGATGAAACTTTTGCACCAGTAGCAAGGTTGGAAACTATCAGAATGTTCTTAGCTTTGGCAGCACATAAGAGGTATAAAGTTTACCAGATGGATGTGAAATCAGCCTTTTTGAATGGGCTCCTAAAAGAAGAAGTGTATATTGAACAACCCGATGGAGTACAAATCAGTGAGGATGAGACACATGTGTGCAAGCTGAAGAAAGCCTTGTATGGCCTTAAACAAGCCCCAAGAGCATGGTATAGCAGGCTGGACGCGTATTTGAGAAGGTTGAACTTCAAAAGAGGAACAGTTGATAATAACCTATATGTGTTCAACTCAAAGAAAGGCCAACTGATAACCATAGTATATGTAGATGACATCATCTTTGGAGGGGATCACTCTGCGCTATGCCAAGAATTTTCACAGAAGATGAGTGAGGAATTTGAGATGTCATTGATTGGAGAAATGACTTACTTTCTTGGATTACAAATAAAACAATGTGAAGAAGGTATTTTTATTTCTCAGACAAAATATGCCAAAGAGATGCTGAAAAAGTTTGGCATGGAGGATAGCAGACCTGTCAGTACCCCTATGACAGTGGGCTGCAAGTTAACAAAAGATCAGGAAGGAAGGAGTACAAGCCCTACAGAATACAGGAAGATGATAGGGAGCCTTCTGTACCTTACAGCATCAAGGCCTGATCTCATGCAAGCTGTGTGCATCGCCAGCAGATTCCAAGCTGATCCTAAGGAATCTCATGTGTTGGCAGTGAAAAGAATCCTAAGATACCTCAAGGGGACACTGGAAATGGGCTTGTGGTATCCTGCCATGGATTCTGTAAAACTACGAGCATACACTGATGCAGACTGGGCAGGAAGCACAGATGATAGAAAATCAACCAGTGGCTGCAGCTTCTACTTGGGTTCAAAGTGTGTTGCATGGCTAAGTAGAAAGCAAAACAGTGTTGCTTTGAGCACAGCGGAGGCTGAGTATATGGCTGCTTGTGCAGCATGTACTCAGGTGATATGGATGCAAAGACAATTGGCCGATTTGGGTGTTGAAGTGAAGTTACCAGTGAGTGTACTTTGTGATAATCAAAGTGCAATTGATCTTAGCAAGAATCCAGTTCAACATTCAAGGAGCAAGCATATTGACATCCGGTATCACTTTATCAAGGATCAAGTGGAAGAGGGCACAATTCAGTTGGAGTATGTCGGTACTAAAGATCAAATCTCAGATATTCTAACTAAACCTTTGTCCACAGAGCTGTTTGAAAAGCACAGAATGAGTCTGTCTGTGCAAATGCCTCCTCAAGCCTGAAGTTCAGGTGAATCCTCCATCTCTACTTTGCAAGTTTTTCAAATTTGTAATTGGTTGGCAAAGGGGGAGAGAAGCAACAGTGCAGGGGGAGTTGTTAAGGAAGGGGGAGTGCATATTTAGGGGGAGTTGTAATTCATCTGCTTCTGGATTGTTACTCCAAGAAGATTATGAAAGACTGCTGCATAATGGCTTTTGTTATAAATGTTGCCAACAATTACAAAGGGGGAGATTGTTGTTCCCACAGCCTTGTATGGGTTGTAATTGTTGTCAACTAGGGTTAAGTGTGCAAGAGAGTAAAGTCATATGGAAGGGCAGTAAAGTCACATGGAAGGGCAAGAAAGTAAATCTACCGCGTAAGGGCAAGAACGTAAATCCGCCATGTAAGCCCTATTAGGGTTTTATGGAAGAGAGTATATAAAGGCCTTGGAAGACAAAACTAGGGCAGAGGGCCAACACAATTGAATAAACAGCAACCCTACAGCAACCGGCCAAAAGGAAGAGAGAGCAGAACGGCAAGAGATCAGAAACAACACCACCAGGAGAGCAAACCAGAAACGTCACCACCGGGAGAGCAAACCAGAACGTGCAACCTCCTGCAAGCAACCAGAAACACGTCCTGCAAGCAAACCAGAAACACGTCCTGCAAGCAAACCAGAAACACATCCTGCAGGCAAACCAGAAACGCCTCCTGCAAAGCAAACCAGAAACACATCCTGCAACCAAACCAGAAACGCACAACCAGCAAGAGGAGAAATAAGAAACAGACCACCCGGAAGAGAAGACAGCAGACCTGGTATCCGTGAGACCACCCGGAAGAGAAGACAGCAGACTAGAAGCGTGAGGCAGGCCGAGAGACGTGAACCAGAAAAACCAGTAGTGTGAGGCAGGCCAAGAGACGTGAAACAGCAGACCAGGAGCGTGAGACCAGAACGTGCAACGGCGTGACTGATCAGAAGCGTGGGGCAGGCCGTGAGACGTGAAACGGCAGACCAGAAGCTTGAGTGCAAGCTGTGAAACCGTGAGACGGTGAAAGCAGGAGCTGTGTGAGACAACCTAGAGAAGGAATTTGGCGAAGCATCAGAAAGAACTCAACGTATTTCTAGATTTCTTCAAGAGAGGTTAGAGAGCGTTGCGGTGAACTTCTAGCGGCAGTGGAGCAGCCTTTCAATCAACAGAGGCAAGACAAGCTAGAAGAAGAGTAGACACAGTAAGTGACACTCTTTGTATTGTACTTGCTTAGTAATTGCAATAGTGAAAGGAGCAGAAGATTAAGACATCCATTGTAACTAGAATTCTCAAGTATAGTGGATAGTCTCGGTAAAGGAGAGTCCTACCACCGTGGATGTACGTCACGTTGACGGAACACGTTAA